>QVRM01003817.1:207500-316129 GCA_003439945.1 Dermanyssus gallinae | reverse complement strand
TGTCCTACCCGTCTCCTGCGTTCGTCTCGTCCCGCCGCACTTGGACAGAATCAGTGAGTGTGTTTGGCGGCGGCTGTGGTAGGTGGCACAATGGTGAATGTATATATATATATATATATATATAATGGAGATGAAAAGAGGAACAAAGAGATCCCTACAAGGGTCATTTAATTAATTTAGTATTGTTGTTATACATTGGAGCGTATATAGTCACGTCAAGGTCCTAAACCTAGTGTTCAGATATCACAGTGAGGCAGACACTGTCACGCTGACGTAGGAATACGGTGCTGACGCTACTCTGGTGCCACGAATTTTCGATTCGTCATTCTTGCTCATGCATAGAAGGCCTACTTTCGTAGGCCTAGATCAAATAGCTGCTAGCCCCCTGCAGGCTTTAAAGTCTTCTATAGTAGCTGCAACCAGAATATTTGTTTGCTGGGCTCAGCTTTGTGGTGTGCAGAAAATCTCAGGGAAAGGTAGGTCTTCTTCAAAGCGATTCTACAAGCAATATTCCTTCCTGACTGGAGAACACAAGATAGCGAGCATCGATCCCTAATTCAACCACGCCTGGTTATACCATCAAATAGTTAAACGACATTGAACTATGCGAGTCTCTGATTTTTGATGAAGTTTGCCCTAAATGGCTTTTATGCAAAGACTAGCTTGCAATATAATGTTTTTGGGAAATATACATGTAAATACTGTGGCAAGCACTATAACGTATGCCACCTGCGTTATAGTGTGGCATGGTCATGAGGGGCCCCCGTTAAGGCAATTACTAAAGTGGCTTTGCGTGAGCTGGATTTAATTTGCATTACACAATATATTTATTGAACTGCTGTACTGGCACAAAAGCAGTAATACTCGTGAGAAAAATAAAATAGGGGCTAACAGCTGTCTTGTGTATACGTTCGCAAGTAATAAAAAGAACTGAGTACACACAAGCAATGGTAATCATTATTTTATATGTATTACCGTTATTTGCAATCCACGTTACTATCCACTTGCTATAAAAAAGAGAGTTTGTTTTAACTAACCGTATACTTGACCATGCATGACTTTGCAGTGCAAACTTCCCACATAAACAGTCGCGGCAGGAATTGCAGATGTTACCTGCGTAGGTTGCTCAGATAGACATATATTGCGGTGCCCTAACGAAATAGCAGTCGGTTGCTTCTTTCTAAAGACAAGTGCGTCGTGCCTACTAATTGGAGGCAAGTGAAATTTAGTCAAAATTACTACCAGACCACAGACGCGGTGGAGCGGCAGGCTCGCATTATTCTCTGTTTTGATGTTTAAAAACGAATATAGATCAATCCACGTCTGTGTTATCTAAAAGAGCAAACGCTGGTATGTGTGCTGTGATTGTAGATGCATATATATATATATATATATATATATATATATACATGTCCATAAATGTGTGTGAGTACGTATATATATATATATATATATACATGTCCATAAATGTGTGTGAGTACGTATATATATATATATATATATATATATATTAAAGGCTGCCGCGTTTCTCCTCAGGGCGCATTTTTCTCGCACCGTCTCGTGTCGCCTTTGGCGAGTCGCTGGTAGGCAGGAGTTAAGCAGGGCTTGGGCGGAGGGGTGAGATAGCGAGAGATTGCCGAACAGGAACGACCTGGACCTCTAGCTAATCGGACATTACCAGCAAGCAATCGCTGCATGGACACCGACGCTGCTGCTGCTGCCACAGTTGGTGCCGCGAGGCTGCTCACTTCGGCGGGCGTAACCCCCAACCCCCCAGCCGTCTCCTGCTGAAGGAGAACAGTCCCTGATCCTTCCACCCGTCCTCCGATGTGCTTGCGGCCTGCAATCCAGCCTAGCTGGCTAGACTGCAGGATGACTTCTTCTACTACTACTACGACTACTAGTGGTCATATGGACAACTTTAAATAGCTGCCCGATAAATATCCATTCGTTCGATGCTCGGCACGCTGTTGGTGGACGGCGGGCAGTCAAGCAGGCAGGCTTGGTCATTGGTTTGAGCTTTATGCCTGCTGGTCGTCGAGCTTCATCTCGACTGTCTCCTCGTTTTGCTTCTGATTACTATTCCTTTGGCTCGCTCCTCCGCCCACCGATCTCGTCCGGCGGGGCCACCTCCAGCTCAGAAGGTGACTCACGAGGCGAGAACGACACAAGCATCGTCGCGCCTACTGCTGTTGCTGCACCTCCAGCACAGCCATCACCAACATTATCATTATCAGTGACAGCAGCAGCAGCAGCAACCGCAGCAGAAGCACCATCGGCTACTTCTGTGGCCCAATCGTGTCCTGCCCAGCGTTCGTTGAGGAGAGCGCCTGAGAAGCGTATGTCGTAACCATATACCACTCAGCCCACAAAGGGCAATGATAGCCGCACCGACAGCGCAGCTCAGTCGGGAGCTCAAAGGGGGATCGTTTGTAGCCCTTGTCATTGTAGTAATCGGCCCCAATGACGAGTACGGGGTGCGATAGCGCAAAATTTCAGACAGGCACGCATAGTCTACAGCGTCCACTAGGCACTACTGTGAGTAGTAAGGATTAATACCCAAGTTGTGGTACTGAATGTAGCAGCTGTAGTATTAGGTGCAACAGCAGCAGCAAGCAGAAAGTGTGTTAGAATACCGCACATGACTGCACTGAGCGGACGTATTGCAGGGCGTACAGAACAGTCACGCGCAGGCTTCTATAGCCTAACCTTCGCTGTCGGCCGGCCACCTAGCCTGTGCAGGAAACAGGACGAAGAGAAGAAGTCGACTTGCCGTTAGAAGCAATGCTGTCTTATCCTGTGGCGCCTCCTACCTCTCGACATCGAGCGGACCTCATCGAAGTAGAGTGCCCGTCTCCCAAACGATGGCAAACGCGGGCGGGCGAACGGTGAGGAGGGCAGAGAAAACTAACGGAACAGAGCAAGGAAGAAAGTGAAGAGAGAGAGTGAAAACCGAAAAGTAGAGGTTCTCAAAGATGTGCCATTTTTCAGAAAAGATAAAGACAAACTCCTTGGGCCGCACACGGACAGCCCGCAACGAACTTGCTCAGCTATCCATAGCCGCCCACCCGCTGCCCATTTTGGTCACATTTCCTGTCCAGCAGCGTTAAGCCAGGCATTTGTACGGTCGGCACGCTGCCCAACGATGGCATACAGTATTGATAGCAGCAGCAGCACGACATGTTAATAACTGGCAAGCCTTAAGTTTTCGTCACGGTCCAGCAATGATTTATCATTTTCCATGTACCAACTTGCATATATATATATATATATATATTTCTCGACGAGACGGAGTCGAGGTGACACAAGAAGTCGCCGGTTTGATCCTGGCGCGACACAGTTATTTTTTTTAATTTGCAGATCTTACTTAGGAACATAATAGAAATAATATTTTATGTTACAGGAAACGAGAGCAGCTGCTTTAAAGGAGCAAAATTTTAAGTCATCTTTACGTTATGAGTACTGCAATTGCTAGGCTGTGCAGTTTGTTTTTGCGGACAGGGCGCTGCCGAATGAATGACAGTTTCGCTTGGTCGGCCGGCTTTACCGTTCAGTATCTGACAGTCGGATATGGCAAAGGTGGAGAACAATGGACAGCCATTTAGTAGCCGTCCCTGATGAACCACCAGCCTAGGATGGGCCAGAGGCGCGAAAACCATGGGTTTTGCCCAACCACCCCTCCTCTCCTTCCGGCTTATTGTCTGTCTGCCAGCGGTCACTCTCAAGTATGAAGAAGCAGCAGCAGCAACGCCGATTTAAAGATAGGTGTCGTGGCTATCTGTTATCCAACAGTAAGCGCGTGCGAGAGGAAGACAGGGAAGAAAAACACGGAGAAGGACCGGTTAGAGCTATATCCATGTGAGCAGCTCTGAAGCCTCTGCCCACTGACATAGCATGGCGGCGATCACTAGGTTTCGTTTCAACTGACTCAACTTAGAGGGGCAACTGACACGAAAACCTACCTCGTCGCGTCAGTTCCGAGCGCGTTGAGAGCAAACGAATCCCCCTAACTCCGCATCGTCGTGATTCCTTTCTCATTCGTGCGCCTCATCTTTTCTTCATCCGTTGTTCTCGACCGTTTGAAGTCCACGCGTTTTTTTTCTTTACAGCAGTAGATCGACAAACGACAGACAGATAAGAAACGAGAGAGGAAACACAGATAGTGAGCAACAAAGAGAGAGAGAGAGAGAGAGAGAATGTGCACAAGACGAAAGAAACTCGACGTGATCCGACGGGACCTACGTTTTCCGCTTTCCCCGTTTTCAATCGTCGTCGCGGACCACTGCCTTTTAGTCTCGTGACGATGGCCATGACGACGACCGGCGCAGCGATGGCAGCGACAGAGCAGGCCGCTGCACACAGTTTGCCGCATCGAGTCGCCATCGAGTCGAAAAGTCGCCCTCCGAAAAGCAAACCGACGGAACGGTTTGCAACCTCTGGCTGTCGATGATATGTTTACTTTTAACCTTTAAAATATTATCAGGGCATTTCTCTTTTCCTCGTGTGGCCAATCCCGTTGCAGCTAAACTCACACTCGATGCGTTGCGACGTTGCGCTACTGAAGCTGCGGCCGCTCTCAGCGGCGTTAGCGTTCTCATCGTCGTCGCCGCCGATGCCGATGCCGCCGTTGTTGTCGTTTTTCCGCTAGCCCGTCGGCTATGGCAGGATAAGCCTCGCGCCTGTGCCCGTACATCTTGAAAAAAGGTCCGAAGAGAGAGCTATGGGCTCTCCAGCGTATCCGGCTTCCGACGGACGACCGCCGAGTCGAATCGTTGCCCACTGATCTCGATATCTCGGAGGCCAGAGGTGTCGATGTCGTTCGTGGTCGTTGCCGACATGACCAGCGCCATCGCCGCCTCTCGGCAGGCACTCGGCTGGCTGGGGAGCAGGCGGAGGGGGGGGGGTGGAGAAGAGCTAGCGACAGAGGTCAAGCCGCTTTTCGCAGTCGGCGGCTGCCCCATCTTCTGTCTCAGCCACCTCTCGGCCACTAGGCCGGTTTTCTGATCTATAGAGCGCCCGTTGCGCCCTTCGCTCCCTACTTCTGCTGCCCTCGTTCCAGCTAGAGTGCCATCGCCTGCCAGGACCCCCCCCCCCCCGAAATGATCCGCGTCGAACCTCGTGCTTATTGCACACGTTTCCCGTCGTTTCCCGCGTCGATCTTTCCCTTCGTCTGTACCTTTTTTCTCTCTGGCTGTCTGCCTGCCCGTCTGTCTCCGTCTCCTTCTCTCTCTCTCCCTCTCTTGGTTTCATTTTCCTTCTCCCTATATGTGTATCTGCCTCTCTCCCCATCATCATCCCATTCTTTCCCGTGCTGTCTTTATCTTGCCCCGCAATGTTTTTCGTTGATTTCTCTTGGCTTTGTTAGCTGCTGTTTGTGTCGTCTGCCATTTGGGGCCCGGTTGAACGTTATTTTCGAACGTAGCTTAACCTGGCACCTGAAAAACCTAGTGCTCCCAAGAGGCAGGCGTCGCTGCCATACCGCCGCTGAGAGCTGCAAATCAGCGAAGCTTATAAGACGGAAAACATATATACGTATTATATATATATATATATATATTCAAGGACACGGACAGCTGACTCTTAACCTCACGTCACACTTTTTACCACCATTGTATTAAGGCGAGCATTGCCGAGTGTACAAATGTATTGTAAATGATATATATATATATATATATATATTGATGCCCCGGTACGGTGCCTAAGAGCCAGCTGTTCTGCATTATGCACAAACCGAACTACTTACGTACGGAACTTTCCGTTCTACAGCTTTAAGTTGTTTTAAGTCAAGGTTAAACTCACCAACTGCCGACTCGTTCAGTCCACGCTCCAAGCTACAGTACGATAGAATAGATGACAAAATGCCGTATCTCTGTAATATTCCAGAAACAGCATTTAAACGTAATGCTCATTCGTACGAGTCCTTTTACCAGTCGTGCATAATTACCGCCAACTTCTGCGGGCTATTGGAACTATGTCGATATGATCGAGAATAGTAGTACATCACAAGTCACGAACTAGGACACCTCCTGCAGGAAAGGTCTGGGTAAATGCATCCCCTCTTCACTTGTAGCACCCATTTTTTTTAACGATACGTGACAGCAACAGTATTTATAACGCCGTGAGCATAGGCGGGACCACGGACCGTAGTCGTATTAAAATGGTTGGCGCTATTGGGCTTGTTAAAATGGCATTTCGGTAACAAACAACAACTTGGCCGCTGCTGCCGCCGCTTATGGATCTGGCATGGCGTGGTGGCTCTGCTTAAGACCGGACGCCCTAGCAGCGCGTCAGTCTCAACACTTTCAAAGAGTTTCAATACAAATGTGCAACGGTGGGGTTCGAACCCGCGCACTAATGTGTCTTCTCCGGTCGCGAAGCGCAGACGATTGCACCACGCCACCGGGCCTCGACTTTAAGGGTCATGCTGCTTCGTCGACGACTTGTTGACGACGCAGCCGGACAAAGCCAAAAACTGTAGGTAGTTAATATGGTTGAAGACTTCTTTTTTTACAAAGAATCGAGCAGCGTGCATACTTGCTGCAGCAGCATGAAGCTCGCTCTAAGCGGGAAGAGAAGGAAAAGTCAGTTGGGCGTTCTTTTCCATCCCCACCTAGCTATGGGAACTGGTTGGCTTGGTATTCCACAAGAAGGATCGACGGCATTTATCACGACGACGCGCTCGGATCAGAAACACTCCGGTACTCCGGCAGAGGAAAGAAGGAAAATGGAGATAAGGTGGTTTGTTTTGATGCATTGTTGTTTCTCCACTTGCCTGCACTCTTTCAGCTGCCGCTCGATCTAATCATCCATGCCGGACTATGGAGACTTCGGACACGCGTTTTGCCGCGCAGGGGTAGGTAGCTAACCTACGTAGATGAGAGCTCGCATTCTCGTTCTCGGTGTTTGGCTCTGGTCCGCTCTGTTCAGTCTCAGGTCGGCCGTTCCATCTTTGTCCCTCAATCGTGCGCGTACGTTCCTCCTCATACTCGACGGGCGGCATCAGTGTGTACAGCAAGTTTACCCCCCACCCCCTACCCCTTTTTCCCCTTTTGCCCTTTCCGCTACCTCTACTTTCGTCTCGACTTCAAGATCTGACGCCCTTCTTCCATACGCCCATGGGCCCTCCGGAGGAAGACGGAGCGAACGGGGGGGGGGGGGGGTGAGCAGTGGTATGGTACAAGCAACGTTTCAATCACGCGCCGTGGTCGAGCAGCTTGCTAAGACTGAGTACCTAGGGGAACAACTGTCGGCTTTGCACTGTAGACCCCCAGCTCAGGCTGGGCCGGCCGAGATCGTCCATTGACTGAAGACCACCGGCCGTAAACGCACAGGTAGATAGAGAGAGAAAAAAGAGTCTGAGCGGGCGCGACGCCATCGTCCTCCCGTCGGGTGGCCAAGGACAACTTGTAGCGGCGGTGGCACTTGGCCACGTCCAACGAAAGGAGAAAAATCACTTGTCCCAGCTCTGCCCCTTTAAGGAATTAAACAGCTGCTACAATTCTGGAATGCTTATCACCTCGGGCCAAGAGTAGCAGCAGAACTGGATTTGTTTCCACTCTCGACGCCAAACCTAGAGGAGTATCTGTGCGCAGGGCATTATTCGTGGTGTGTAAACAATACATCAACAAATCACAAAGAAGTGTCATTGCTTAACTTATTTTTTTCAATTATTTCCTTGCTGAGGAAAATAGTCTAAATGTTGTGTGCCTGTCTTGACAAGATTATGTTAGAGGCTGTAATGAAACGAATTGATAACAGCTACAACGTAAATAGAGAGCAAACATATTATTATTAATGTAGACATTAGTAGAAGAATTGAGCATAACGGGTTATTTCAGTTTGATGAATGGTAGTGTGATAACACTGTTATGCGAATCATGAACATGAATGTCTTTAGCAGAGTATCTGTGTGTCGCAAGGTACTTCGCTTAAGCGTCAAATTTTTTGCAGCGATCTAGATGTTCACATTTTTATTATTTTAAATAATGCCAGCAATACATGAGAGGCATTGCCCTCGGCATCACCCCTATCTATTTTTTTTA
This sequence comes from Dermanyssus gallinae, assembly GCA_003439945.1. NCBI lineage: Eukaryota > Metazoa > Arthropoda > Arachnida > Mesostigmata > Dermanyssidae > Dermanyssus > Dermanyssus gallinae. The sequence continues at coordinate 308,087 of QVRM01003817.1, read as the reverse complement.
AATCACTTCCACACGGTAATTCTAAATTTCCTTTTTGAATACATGTAGAGCTCTTATATTGCAAATGCCAAGGAAAGGCTTATTTCGGATGAACATTGTAGTCGCTCGTAGACCGAGGAGGTCACAGATCCTATCCGTCTTGAGGTTCTTGCTTAGAACTGTTTTATAGGACCAGTCGAGCATATGTTGGAAGCAATTATTGATACAAATCAGTTATTGATGTTTGTTGTGGCTTTGTGAGGTAACAGGTTGTCAATGCTCAGGATCCTATTGTCTCCGCGAGCTTGCGAAACTGAGCGTGACAAAGCGTTATCACACGGCAGAAATCTGAGCTCCGCGTAGTCGAGAAATACCACCACACGTCCTTTAGAATCTATAAGGTCCACTAAAAAAGCCACTTTTGGTCATCCTGTTATGAAGTATATCATATCTTGAGATACCGAGTGCCAAACAGGTAGCTGTTGCAATGCTTTGTTCATTTTTATATCCCTATGACGAACGCTTAGTTGAGACTGCGCAGACTTGAAAATAACAAGCCTTATTTTGGAAACGTTTAAACTCAGATCGAGCAAATCGAACGCTGTCTATGCTCCTTGCAATATTTCGTTTACTCTACGCACGTCGTCACTCAATGAGCTCCGCGATCTTTGAAATAACACACATGTGGCATCTTCAATGGATGCGACTTTGACTTTGGAAATTACGTTGTTGACGGCAGAAAACATAACATTGATGAACAGAAGGAATCAAAGAGAGAAAACGCTTATGACTGACCTCGAGGGTCTTCAACATTTATAATTGCTTTCTCTCGATGGACTCAAGATATGCGATATTACTGCGATTCCTAGCCTGTATGGGACGGAGGATAGTATTGAACTAAAAACAACCTTCCTAAAAATATTTTAATTCTAAGTAGGAATAATGTCGGTCGTGTTTCCACAAGAATATCGCACAAGCAAGCGTCTTAAAAATCGATCTTGTACTCCTCCCGCCGGCTTTTTGCAATTCAAGATGAGGCTGCCGTAAATACGTTTAGAGAGTACAAGCGATTTATAGAGGCAAATGTGTACGTTGGGATTTATCGGATAAAACAACAAAATATAACATTCAACAGTTAAGATTGACTCTTCATTTTATCGGTAATGTGATAACTAAAGTCGAAGTGTGACAGTAAACTACAGGAGACTCTTTATATGAGACTCTTTTGAGTGAACTAGCACATTTAACTGCAAGTGCTCAGCATTTTCAGATTAATTAACATTTTGTGGAATATACCGGTTTGTGTCAAGAGAAAAGGCCGTATATAAGAGCGGGAAAGGCAGACAGATCCAGAGGAAATAGGATACGGCATAGAAAGTTTGTCATTCATACATACGTAAAAGCGTCGATTGTTTAAGTAGCTTTAATCCACGGTAGAGAATAGGACTAAATTGACTTTTAAAAGCATCAGTAAATCATTCATCCTAACAAACGCACTCTTTTTGTCAGAGTATACAGTATTGAAACGTTTTTGAGCGTTTATAAACATGGCCCAAGCTTGCGTAATCGCAACAAGTAGGGTACACTGAGAACAGTGTAATATAAATGGTCGCCGTATTAAATACGGCTACTACGTGGTTTAGTATCAAACATTTTCTAAATAAATGTTCAAGTTTGTTTTTTAGCCACTCAGAGACTCTTTTAGTGGAAAGTGGTGTGACAATGCTGAGTTTAAAGAATTCAGGCAGTATGCCGTCATAGTGAAAACTCTTATAATTTTCAAGGACTCGGCTAGAAATAGGGCAAAATTGTTAAACGATAAAAGAGATAACATATTTTCAGAGGACAGCTAGACTTGTTTTATTTTTTATTAATTTACAATTAGCCTTTTCTTCAAATCTCGAAAAAATGGATTAAGTCGTCCCGATGCCATGTGTTGCCTCTGATCGACGGACCACTTGTACCACCCACAGTGTGTCGACATAGCGAATATATTGGGATTTCTAAGATCAACTGCTGGTACGTATAAAGCTGATTTACATCCCATAAATATGCGTTTTGTAAACTTAAACATTTGCGATGGTCTGCAAACGGTATAAACTATGCATTTATTTTATAAATAACATAATTTATAAATATTATATATTTATCTTGTTATGAAAATGTCTTCTTAGATCAGAGGCGCGCATATCCAGTTTCCTTCTCCTAGCACTCCAAGAGTCTCTTGGTCTGGTTGAAGTGCGCACGCTACTTTTTCCCTGTAAACCTAGGGTTTTCATCAGACAATCTTTCGTGAAGTCACCGTGCGTGCCTTTACAGCTTACTAGTGTTTCTGTCTTTAGATAAACGCCATATCTTACGCAGGTGGGCTCCGTTTGCGGCATTATGGGAGGTTTCGGGAATGCATAATGCACGTGCTTTGTTGGCAGCTGTCAGCACTTATTGTGAGACCCACAAGTCCACTAAACATGTAGTCCTCCCCCGTAGCATTTCCCGACACCGTAAGGAAGGAACATCGAGAAGTGTGTTGGGACCGCGCTAAGGGCCTAGTTGCACATTTGTTCCGCCCTCCATCAGCTTCTCATGTGGATCTGCACTACCAGGTCGCTGACTGCCCATTTTCCTCCTATTCCGCTCTAGGGTTACGTGGGCGAAGCTCTGGCTCACTCCAGGACCGTAGAGCAATAAATAATATGCTGCACATCAATACAGGTCCTAATCATGTACTGGAACTTCCTATAGCCAGTGAGCACCTGGGTCGCGTTTTGCAAGAGCTCTTCATGGCTGTCGTCGTACCAGGCCCTGAAGTCTGGTATGAGTTTCTTGCTGTAAAGCCCGTGCTCCGTCCGCCAGGCATCTATGGTTGTGTCTCTGAGACCTGCAAGGTCAAGTGGTTCATTTAGATTCCGTGACCCCTTTCAGCTCGCTAACAGATCCCAAGGAATCATTCTAGCGAAGACTAGGACGGCCTCTGTCGAGGTGGTACGGTTTGCCCGACTCACCCTTCTAGCCGTTGGCCTCTGGAGCCACATATTGATCCAGACCGAGGCCGCGTTTCCCAAAGCCTTCCCTTGGCGTCCAATGCTCCCTTTCTCCCTGGGCATCAGTCTAGCAAGATTTTGAGATACCTGCCCGGGCATTAACTTCTACGTAACGTAAGTGAGCTGATCCCGCGGAACCCGTACCTAGGGTTACTCCTGGGTATTCCCCTTTTTCGTGTCAGTCTTCTCTGGGGCGAGCTTGAAATCATGCGCCTCCATTCAGGTACCTTATCTAGCGCTACTGTGCTACAAAACTAAAATATTTTTACGTTCTATTTTCTGTATAAATGTATAGTTTTATAACCATTTTAATATTGACAACATACGACCATATATGTTTTATTATTTGTTTTATTAACACCCAAACTGGGTAAATGTGTTTATGTTACATCAAAATGTTTCGAGACGCCAACAATTTAGCGTTTTGCTAGTTCTGCTATAGACCTAACCGCCGGGCATACCGCGGCGTGGTATCGATCACATTTGCTCCAGCATTGTTTGCATTGACATTCATCCTGTGGTTCATGAAAACCCTCCACGTTGCACAGAACGTGATGAAATCCGTGAGCTGCAAAGGCCGTCGTTAGATGTCGACCTATTACACCGCTACCCCGCCATTCAGTGCTCGTCATTGCTGCTGTTCCATAAATACCTATGTCCACTTCACTAATTTTAGTTTCCCAGTTTCGCATATAAACTTCAAAGGCGCACGTTTTCTTCAGATTAAATCGTTTTTGTAGTTCTTCCGTCAGTAGCGGGCCACCCTCCAAGACGTGAACAATTCTATTCCTGCAAGTATTCGAAAGCGCAAAAACTCTCTTTAAAAAGAAAAACCTCACCCCATCAATTAAACGCAATTCGCCTACTCCCAACTTATCCCATATTAGTGGAATGCCGTATGTGGCTATGGGTGCTATCTGTATCCCGAAAAGAGCAATTGCTGCATGAACTGAAAGCATATGTGGCCATTTAATTGCCACAGCTGCGATGGTGGCCTTCCTGACCCTCTCCTGGATGTGTAATCGAAAACTGCTACCGCTTGTTGCCAAGGTTATGCCTAGGTATGTAAATTTGTTTACAAATTTAATTTCTGTTTCCCTGACTTGGATCACGTCACCCCTGGCCATACGGCCGCCCCTTCGGAATTTCATAGCTACTGTCTTTCCCCAGTTAACCTTCAAGCCCTTCTCATCCAGTAATGTAACTAGTCGATTCATGGCTTGTTTCCCCCTGAAAAGACTGCCAGCAAAGATGACCACATCATCAGCGTAGAGTAAGATTCTGGCCCACTCTTGGGTCCAGCCCGCCCTTATCCACTCTGGTAGTCCACCCAAAAGTACGGAAAACAGCAATGGGCTCAGTCCATCGCCTTGTGCGACGTCTGTGGTTTGAGCCACTTCTCCCGCAATACCGACCCCGTTATCAATCTGCACCGTGTTCTGCTTTAACATATTAATAAGTGACCTCAGAACTGCTGCCGGCACTCCCGATTTTGCCAGCTCTTCAACTATTTTATCCCTTGGTGCTATGTCAAACGCTGCCTTTAAATCTACAAACACCGCATATATACAACTTCTTGGCCTAGACAGCGTTTCCCAGATTGCTCCTAGCAGCTCCCGAATTGCTGAGTAAGTTGATTTTCCCTTCCTAAATCCATGCTGCTCCTCCGGTATTACCCCCCGCTCCTCCAAGAATGACCCCAGTCTTCTAGCTATTATTCCCGAGAATATTTTATACGGACAGCTTTTTATTGCTATTCCCCTCCAAGCTTCTGGTTCAGTTTCTACTCCCTTTCCTTTTGGAATGACTATTAAAGTCGCTTTCCTCCAGGCCTCTGGAATTTCCTCCTTGTTTAAACATTCATTGAATAAGGCTTGCCAGCAAGGTGCGAGAATTAGGGTATCTTTCATGTGTTCATTTCTTATCAAGTCTCTCCCGTGCGCTTTGCCCCGTGGTGCTCTGTCTATTGCTTCTATCACTTCCGTAATTGAGATTTCTCTCCCTATCCAAACCCTCGCTTCTTCCGTTGTCTGATCCCACGGGCCTTCGTATTCTAGCGGCGCTTTCGGAGTTGTGTCCGCCCCGGCCAATATTCGCCTAAAATGTTCGACTAACCTACCCGTCTCTACGGAACACTGTCTTCTCCCCTTTCGCTTCAGCCATGTATGTGGACGTTCGTCAGCCTCCCTTATTGCTACCCACTCTATTTTTTCCCAGTGCTTCTTTTTCTCCTCCTTATACGCTTTTTTAACCAGCCGTTTAACCAATGCTGCCAACGGCCTCATTAACGGAACGGTCTTTACATATTCTCGCGTCAGCTTACTAGCTTGCTTGGCTGCCCTGCACCTTTCATTAAACCAGGGTCTTCCGCTTCTCTCCTGTGGCGGCAGCATCGCAGACGTCAGTAAGCCTACTAGACTGCGTTCATAGGAATCTACCTGGATTACCCCTGGCACCGGAAGTACCCCGCTAAGTCCTTGTAAAAGGACGTTGCCGCTAAGCTTTCTCCCTGATCCTTCCCTCTTCCCTCGTTCTTGAGCACTGCTTCTAATTTTTACCCGGATACCCATAGGTATATGTTTTCTGAGTCCCGCACCTTCCTGTAAAGGATTGTCGTCCCCTGTAAATTGTATGTCCTTTCTGTCTATATCGGTTGCAAATATATCAATAACTGATGTCCCGGAGTGGCATTCATATGTGCACACATTGGCCCTGTTAACTACCCAACAGCCGATCTCCTCCAGTACGTCTAGCAAAGCCACCGTTCGTTCCGAGTCAATCCTGTCTAATCTCGCGTTAAAATCCCCTCCATGATCATCGGGCCTTTCGCGGTAGCGCTTCTATCCCCAGCAAGAGGCGCTCGACCATCGTCTCAGTGGACTCCGTCCCCGTCGGTTGTACATAGGTAGCCACTAGTTCTAGTTTAGGTGACATGACTGCGATTAGATTTTCTGCCCACGCTCATTTCTCCTACCGTCGGTCTAACGAAAATCGATACCCCCCGCTCGGCCTACCCGGACCCTTTTTACACGATGCCAGCGCATGGTATCCATAGAATCCCCGAATATCAAACTGCTCTCGTGCCCAGGTCTCCGTCAGAATTAGAACGTCTACCCCTTTGTACGCATCGTCCCCGAGCAAATCTAACACCCCCCTCCCCTCGCAATTCCACATCATATATGTTTTATAATTTTATAAAGAACACATCTTTTTAAATTCAATTATACTTTTACATTTACACCGAGTTAACTGAGAAAATGTTTATATTAATAATTATTGGAGGCTTTATTTTCATTTTTATATTAATTATAAGATATATTAATTTAAAATATTATTTTGAATTTTAGCATTAATTTTAGCACAAAATACGAATTATTTATTAATATTCTTAAAAATGATTATATTTCCATTGATAAATATTATATAATTCTAATTATAGATAAAAATATTTTTATTTGCGTATCCCAGCATAATAATTCGATTTATTATTCTAATTATTTATAAATTGAAATATGTTAGTTTTATTTAAAGACTGATATACTTCTTATTATGTGTACATACGAAATGTTAAAATTATGTACATACAATCCAAATTAATTACATTACTATTTATTATGCATAAATTTTACTATAATTAATTTCTACAAACAACTAGCTCGTATAGCACAGAATCCTTTTTGTGGCTAGGGTATCGCGTGAGACTAAGCTTCACGACTTTGGAGTTGAGCATGCGTCTCTCTGTGCAGCCTTTTAAGCTGACGTTGGCTTGCTTACCGATTGCGTGGTAACCGCATTTGCCTTTGAAATTTTAAATCCAGTAAAACCCCAAAGACTTTGCCCATCCAGTCGATATTCAAAAGTGATAGCTCACCGCTCATTCCAAGTAGCTTTCTGCGTACTTGGACAGTCCTCAGAGTCTGACAAGTGTTTCAATGACAAAGTATTTATATGTCCTCTCCATCGATAACTTCGCTATGTTAGCACTTTGAAGTGGACAATTGTCTCTGCGCAAACGTGTGATCACAGATTCTCAAACCCAGGGTTTGCCCAGTTCAACAATTTGCCCCGAACAGACGCTGCATTTTCTCGTTGAATGTCGAGCGACAACCGCAGGACTACGGATGCTCTCGAGTCTCCTGTCGAAAGATTAAGGCTTCTACCTACGCGCTGAATCAGCTTGAGCGTAGGGGGGCTGCAGCTCCCATAGTCTCGAACGCCAACGGACAAAATTCGTGCGGATAATCAACGCTGGAGTATTTTCTGCATTTGTTAGCCTCCGCTAACCTGGAAGCATGACCTGCTCGGCCCGCACCTGCACCGACAATCGAAGGGGCTAATGAGGCTTGAAAACATAATCCCAGATAATTTTTTGAGAGCATCACTATTGCACTTTTTATGGGGCAAAGGTTTGGTCCGTGTTCTTTTCCAACCTGAGATGCTATGTTCAACAGTTTCCTTAGATTGCTGTGACTTTGTGCTAATAACACGAGATCATTTGTTAACAACTGCGATTTGAAGCGCTTGTTCACCCTAACTCTCTAGCATACTCCAAATTTGGCTCCACTCTGCTGTAGACCTATAGCCGATTATAAATAGTTGGACTAAGCTGACATCTCTGGAAGAGGCCCACTCTCGTTTGATAATAACTTGAGGCACGTCCAGCGTATCTACAATCGGATCCACGTACCTAATGGTATACAACATCTGCAGTAGTTTGATAAATGTTTGTCATGGCCAGCTAAACAATCGCACATTCAATTCTACAGATCTGTACTCTTGGCAGATTAGCGCCGTCGTACGGTAGGCATCGTAGGAAGCTCTGGTTTGAAGACCTCGTCTTTTGTTTGCAACAAAGCTGAAGGAGTGTTGATTTACATAAACATCTCTTCTCAGCAGGGATTTCACCGCTTTAATTACTGCCGTCATTATCAAGCGTCTATTAGCATATACGATATTTACAGATACGATGTAGAGTAAACTGGGTTTTGCGCTCGGGTAAACACAGAAATATGTCAAAGAATGACATAGGGTAGCTGAACCTTGCGGTCGAACGCATTCTGTAAGTCTGGCTTTAACGCTCTGATTACCACATTTTAGACGCTCGTAATGGGCTAAGTTGCCTGCGGCGCAATGGCGTCTAAATGCGCCCTCATCGTCATTACGTTCTCGTCACTGGAAATGCATTGGCTTTCTCTAACAGAGGTCTGTAACAGCAGCAGGGCAATGACAACTACGTTCAACAAATACTACCAGCAAGGCCGGGGCTAGAACTTGCGAGTGTCTTCAAATTATGGTTGCCATGGCAACGCCTCGTTTCGGACAGTACGCTAGCCGCCTAAACCACCGCCGGCATGAGAGTTTACACCGTTGCCAAAGTTGTTGTTGTTTTTGTTTTTATTGTTGTTATTGTTGTTTGCTGTTGTTGTCGTAACCGGGCGGCAATAAAAAATAACAGTAGTTGTATTAGTTGCCATTGTTATTGTTGTTTGCTGTTTTTGGTTGTTGTCGCTTGTTGTTGTTGCTGTCGTTGTTGTTGTCGTTATACCCGGGCGGAAGTGACGATTAACGGGAGTTGTAGTGGTTGCCATTGTTCATTGTTGTTGTTGCCGTTTGTTGTTGTTATTTGTCTTGTTGTTGTTGTCGTTTTGTTGTTGTTGTTGTTCCTGTTGTTCTTGTTGTTCCTGTTGTTCTTGTTGTTGATGATGTTGTTGTTGTAGTTGTTGCTGCCATTATTGTTACATTTGAACTACTGGAGTCCCGATGTCTAGCAGGATGGTGCTAACAGCAGCAGCAGCGGCAACAACAACAACAACAACAGCAACAACGACATGAAAAACGACAATGATCATGATTCCGACGGCGGTCGTTATCGTCGCAGAGCTTGTCGCACCGTTCCGTCATTCTGTTGACCAATCGTCATTCATTTCTTGCTGCTGCTGTTGCTGCCAACGAAAGAAAAATGAATGACTACTGTCGAGTGTTTGCTGTATGCTGCTGCTGCTGCTGCCATTGCTGGGTTTTTGGGTAGCTCCACCGCCAACTTCGACGCCGCCGCCACCGCTACTGCCGCTGTCGTTGTCGTGGTCGACGTATGTACGTCGCGTTGTCGCCGCTGAAGGCTGGGGGCGCACCACCAGGGGCGGCAGCGGCGGGGGAAATAAGAGAGAAATGGGGACGGGGGGTGAGGTCATCCGTCACAGCAGTTAACGAGAAGATCAGTCACTGTGCTGAGAGAGGTGCGTCCGACCAAGCGACCGCCCGCTCGCTTTTCGATCGACAACGTCGATGATGACGACGACGACGACAACAACCACAACAACAACAACGCCAGACCAGCAGCAACAACAACAATAGCAGCCGCACCAAGATCAACACAGCAACAACAACAACAACGACAACCGCCGCCGTCCAAACGCTGGACGCGCTGTGTTTGATGCCTGATTGTCGTCGCGGTGTTGTTGTTGTCGTCGTCGTCTTCGTTGTTTTCGTTGTTAGTGTTGTTGTTGTCGTGGTTGTTGTTGTTGCCGTTGTTGCCGTTGTTAGTGTTGTTGTTGTCGTGGTTGTTGTTGTTGCCGTTGTTGTTGTCGTGCTGCTTGCTGTTTGGGTCCTGTGTAGCGCCTGATCTGCCAACAACTGATGCCTCTGCTGGCGTTGGCTCACTCGCCCGGCCACCCTATTGCACCACTGCTCGCCACTGCTATCGTTTAGTAAGAACCGTCGTTGTGTTAGTTGTTACCGACCATCAGTTCACTACAGTACACTGCTGCTTATCAAAAGCTAAGGTGGTGGAAAGTAGAGCTTGGGGGTGGCCAAGGGGTCGAGTGGAGTGTAGGAGGTGTGTGTGGGGGGGGGGATGAAGGAGTCGAGTGGAGTGAAGAGAAATTTATTTAGTGGGTATGGGTTTTAGCGGCGGAACCAAGACGGGAACCGCCGGGATTAAGTTCCACATCGTGGCCACTAGTGATGAAGGCCAGTGCAGTTGGCCCTGCCCTCCATCCCCCCTCCTGACGAAGGAACGAACGAACGAATGAATGTTTCAAGCTTGCGATATGATACCGCATCGTCGTAGCCGCTAGAGTGCCCTATCCCCAACAGACTTTTTGCCGCCCCCACCAATCGTCGCAGTTGTCGTTTGCTGATGCCGTCCGTGTGGCAGTCGTGGCTGTTGTTGTCGTTGTCGTCGTCGTCGTTGTTGTTGTTGTTGTTGTTGGTGGTGGATGTGTTGTCGTTATTGTTGTATTGCTGACGTTGCTTGTATTTCTGTTGACGTCATCGTTAACGATACTGCTCTCATCACCGTCGACCTCGTCGTTGTCGTTGCCTTGACTAGCCTTGATGCCTCTTCTCGATTACGTGACTACTACCCCTCCCCTTCCCCCCCGTCCGGCTACTCTACACTTACGAAGCCAATGGCACGGCTACTACATTACTTGCTAGTCAACCACCACCATCGGTGTTGATGGTGGACTTTGTGCAGGTGAATTCAGAAAGGAATCATACACTGAGGACAGCGCAGGATCAATAGACGACGACGTCCCCCATTGTCATTGCTGTTGTCGCTGCGGCTCGCTCGCTCGCTGTGGCACGACCCGACTACTGCCGTGTTGATGACGATGGCTGATGTTGCTGGGGAGCTACTGTGGGGATAGCGATTAAAACCGTCAGCGGCCAGTCCTCGGCCACTGGGCCTGTCCGCGCACTCAATCAAGGCCGACATCGATCAGGCAGATAGACAGATAGATAGACACACCTCAAACGGCGCTGCGTTTGCGTTTGCCGCGCTCGAACGAACATCTACTGCTGTTCTGCTCTTTTGCACAGAAACGACGGCGGGCAGGGAGCACGAATAATAATAATAATTTATTAATATTGCTTAAATGTTACAATTGTGAGGTGTGAACGTATACTCCTTGTCTTCTCCTAGCTCCTAAATATGATTCCATGGAACCGACAATACAGCCGGCGTTTCCTCGGCACACTGCAAGCGACAGCAGTTGCCGTAGAAACTCGCCTTCGCGCCGATTCCCTGTGAGATCTGTAATCCGTTGGCCCAGCTCACTGATGAATCTCTTGGTTCCCTTGCTTACCGGACCCATTGTTTCCATAGATATTGGCACTACGATGTAACTTGTCTCCAGTTCTTGGTACTTGCGTTTTTTCCCATTATCTGCGCGCTCGGCAACCCATCCCGCTTCTAGTGAACTGTGGCGTATATATGAGGGAGCCACTGTATAGAACACTGTAGCATCCCATACCAAGCATCTACCATTAGCCCATAGCGGGATTGTTACACCGTCAGGTTTTTGACGTCATGAAGTCCTTATCTGGGCTCGAGCGTGCTTGGTATACCAGCTCTGCGTAAGGCTCTTCTTGTAATAATATATTGATATAATTCATATTGATAATAATAATAATACGTTCGCGCGGAGACAATTGTCCACTCCAAAGTGCTAACATAGCAGAGTTATATAAATAAATTAGTCTTCATGGACATAATAATAATAATAATAATAATAATAATAATAATAATAGTCAACAAGTTCTTTTTGTGACAATAAGTGTACAGCGTTATACGTATTTGGAGCGCGTTACGTGTTTTAGCAGTGATACGAAAGGACAGTGAAAGCGTTAGTACCGCCCATTACTAGAGGTTAAGACTAGAAAATAGGCTGACTGTTATGTTTGCTTTAGTGTCCCTGCAACTTCCAAATGCGTACAACTCCAACATTCGTGTAGCTGCCTTCATTGAGCCTAATAAAGCAATAGCAGCCACAATAACAACAACCACATTCGCAACAATAGCAGAAATAGCAACAGCAAGTTATACAGCAGTGCGTTTTTACAAAATGCAAGATGCTGCTGCTTATCCTAAGAAACAATGCAAACACAAGCCTCATGTTGATTTTGGAGGAGTTATGAAATCTTCGTTTTCACTTAGTTACAAACAAGTCGAACAAAAAATCAAACAGCTAGTTTAACGACGTTAAAAGCACGGTTTTCCTCGTCTCATCTTTACGGTCTCATGGGCCAGCCATAGTCCTGAGTAGAAGAGAGGAGAAGCCTTTGAGAAGTTGTAAAAAAGCAGGTGCTCATAAAAAGTTAAACGCGATCTGTCACTAACAAATCCCCGAATTACCCACTGCAAAACTTGGATGCCACTTCGAATAGTAATACTTGTCGAATAGAGCCTTGTCGCCCTTGTTGAGCTCTTTTTACTGTGTGGTAATTGTCCGCTCAGCCGTAAGATCATCGATGCACAACTTTCCCGATATAATTCGTCTTCGGCAACACAGTGATACTACGCAAACACTGAGGTTAATTGTTGCCCTAAACGAATTTATAACACAATATTTACCAATGCATTTCATATCAGGTAGAGCTAACCAGTTCGCTCATTGCCATAACAACGTGCAATCTTAACGGCCTGTTGTTACCTACGTAATGCACGATTGGTCCCTAATAGACCACTGCTGGCCCAAGTAACGCAGTAACAGAGAAGCGCGCTCAATCGGCACCACCCATTTGTCGATGGCTAAGTGGAATGACGCTGTTTCTACCCGGGTTTACATAACTAATTTAATAACTAGGCAGGTCCTTTTCATAGTGAGAGATAAATGCGTGACGCCCTTTAGGCAACACGAATCACGATTCCGCGATAGATCCTCCGTCTTGACCTTTTCCTCTATTTGATTACACTATTTGACTAATATATGAAACATACGAGCTATCAATGAGTGAAGCTGCTTCGTTGTATTTCCAAAATTGTATTTTATGTTGGAACACATTTTGTAATTGCGTAACGTTTATCAAAATATACGCCATATAAATACATTTATATATATATATATATATATATATATATATATATATATATATATGTGTGTGCTGGACCCCGTAATGGTGCACACGTTCGCAGGGACCCAACTGTCATATTTCGACCGTGAGTGATTGATTACATTAAATAAATGAACTTTGTTCTATATATATATATCTATAACCCTGATATAAAAGGGTGACATGTGTATTTAGGTATACATGCCAAGCAAACAATAAATCAAATATATTTATATACGTATATATACACATATTACACGTCCGTAAAGTGCTAAATTGTCTGTGCGTTAGCCGCCTAAGCCACCGCCGCTACAAAATATAATATTCACTTGACACGTAAGTCTGAATGCTTATAAAGTGCGTTGCAAAAAATTAGCAACTCATGTTTTTTGGTGATAATTTCAGCTTGATTTATTTAAACGTTTTGAACACACGAGTATGGTGTTAATTTCGTCTCAATCTCACAATCGGTTCATACAAAAAAATAAAAAGTGTGAAAAAAACAGTGTTGCAAAATATTAGCAACAATAAAATGCTAACAACACAGCTCTTGTTTGTAAAAGATAGTCGATGCTACAGCTGATATTCGATCCCGGGGATCAAATGTCAGGAATATTGTCTAGCTAAATCAATCATTCTAAAGCTGCAAAATATTCTACAGCTCAGTCGTTGTGCCGAACTAACAGCGAAGCGTATGTTTAAACCATGGGTCGTACAAAGGATCTCTCGGATAACGAAAAGACAAGAATTGAGGCATATGCTGAGCTCGGTCATACAGTAACTGCTATAGCAACCAGATTAGGACGGCATAAGAGCACCATCAGCAGGTTCTTACACCCTGGAGTGAACCAAAGGTGCAGATCTAACAGTGGGCGTAAGCCAATTTTGACTATGCGAGATCGGCGTAGGATCATACAGTTGGCTACTCATGACCCAATGTCTTCTTCCAGGATCAGGACTACTTTGGGAGTGTCAGTGCACCGATCCACAATGTACCGAGTGTTAAGTTCTGACAAAAACGTGCGATACGTGAAAAGAAAGCTTATGCCGCGACTGCAACCGAAGCACATTGTCGCACGGCGTGAATTTTCGCATAGATACCAAACTTAGGATAACGAGTGGAAAAACATCGTCTTCTCGAATGAAAAGAAATTTAATCTCGATGGCCCTGACGGCTGTCAGTACTATTGGCACGACTTACGGAAGGAACTTAAATGGTTCTCGAAACGTGTGGCCGGTGGTGGCTCTGTGAAATATTGGGGCGCTTTTGAATATAATGGGAAGTCCGATCTAGTCGCGATTGTGGGTCTTAACAATTCTGACAAGTACCAGCGTATCGTCAGTTTCCAGTTAGAAGCCCATTTCAGAAGAATTGGGGGACCTGACGCAGTTTTTCAACAAGACAACGCCACGTTTCATACCTCGGCTAGCACTATAGCCTTTTTTCAAGAACAAGGAGTGCCACTTTTTGACTGGCCGGCATTGAGTCCTGACCTGAATCCCATCGAAAATCTTTGGGGACATTTGGTGAAGCAGATTTACGCAAATGGTCGACAATATGATAATTTGTCGGACCTCAAAGAAGCTGTCCAGCAAGCATGGACTAATATTCCACTTTCGCACTTACAACAGCTCATTAACTCCATGAAAGACCGAGTTTACGATTTGATTCAGAAGAAGGGACGAAAAACCCGTTTCTAAAATAGAATATGTGGTATCAAATAAGTCATACAGTTCTGCTAAGAATCGAATACGCCGTAAGACGTTATTGTTGCTAATATTTAGCAACACTGTTTTTCACACTTTTTATTTTTTTTGTATGAACCGATTGTGAGATTGAGACGAAATTAACAACATACTCGTGTTTCGTCATGTTCACCATGCCCTTAAAATGCCCTCAAAACGTTCAAATAAATCAAGCCGAAATTATTACCAAAAAACATGAGTTGCTAATTTTTTGCAACGCACTTTATCACCCCTTTGTGTCAGAGACGCTTAGAACGGCGACATGCGCGAACATCATATTGAGCTATCTGAGGATTTCGCCTACGGTCGCTGATGAACGGCACACAACAACGAGTCTGTCTAGTCGCGTCTGACTATGCCATCTGTACTCCGACACTGTAAGTGGCCGCACGCTGTCGATCGCTGCTGCTGCTGCTGCGGAGGTGGTGGCACTTTCGTCGATGGTGGTTGGTAGCATGGCCCGGCGACGACAACGATGATGGTTGTGGTATCAGCGCTGAGCGCGGGCGATTACGCAGCGTGTGCAGCTCGACTCGCGTGCAGCGCGTGTGCTTTTGAGCTCTTTGCAATTCGTTTGTCAATTTGTTCACTGTATCACTCGTGTTTATTTCTCTGCCTGTCCATCCGCCCGCCTCCTGTGTGTTTATCTGTCTGTCTTTTAGTCTACCAGTGCACCCCAATCGCTCGTGTTGAGCTTTTGGTGCGGCAATGTGTTAGGGTTACAGTGCGTGACTTAGGTAACCGCCGGCTATCACTGCCGTCGTCGTCGTTGTTGTTGTTGTTGTTGTTGTTGTTGCTGTTACTGTTGTTGTTGTTGTTGCTTTTGATGATGTTTATCCAGTGGTTTGTCCGCTAACGATCATCGATCGAAAACGATCGAGGTGGCTTGACGAGAGTGATGAAAGCAATAACGACGGCAACAACAGCAACAGCAAAAACAGCAGCAGCAGAAAACAACATCTCAAGCCGTAATCGGCATTTTAGCTGCTTTTATGGTCGCCATCGTTACCGTTGTACGCTTCGCTGAAGTCGCTTGTCGTCGCTCTATCTCGTCTTGGCAGAGAGACTTTGGCTGCATGCTCCAGCTGCCCGATCCGCGTTGACTCGCTGTGTGACTAAGACGAATCGTTTCATGGCCGTTTGTCTGTCAGTGGTCGCTCAATGGCGATCATATTTATTTGGAAAGGGCAAAGAGAGTCAACAGAGAGGGCGAACTCGCCAACATGAGGAGAGGGCAAAGTTATATATAGGTAGAGAGAGATATGAGGGGAAAACGTGAGAGAAATCGAACGCTAAGAGTGAGCAGTCATACCTGAGCAGCATATATTTTATTACGTCCCATGGCTTCATTGATTCCGTTTGTTTTCAGCAACTTTCAGTACGATGCACGTTTTGTATTTGTTTTTATGCGGGCCGTCTTCCATTTGTGTTGAGGGCGTCTTGACTTATGTTAGTACGGCAATTTCACTATAGCGCACGCGAATATATATATATATATATATATAACTTATATTTGTGCTATCAGCATACAGTTATGAGGTATATATATATATATATATATATTTGTGCTATCAGCATACAGTTATGAGGTTCAAACGTATCTTCTCAATTTAAGCAAGTGCTATTTAGCTGTTCATCTCATGGCGCCGATTATAGAAGCGGCATTGCCTCCACACACCGCAAGGGATAGAAGCTGTCTCAGATACTCTCCTTCGTGCTGGTCCCCCGTCGCTGCTTCCATTTTTCTGCTCAGATTTCGAGTGAATTTGACTGTGTGGCGACGTTCACTACCGCCGACGTGTCGCGCGCCAGCCGCAGCGCGTCATTTTTAATGCACTTAACCTGGACATGCCCTCTGAAAAATCGTAATTATTGACTGGCATTGACATATGTTTGGTACCAAAATGATCGTCATGAAATGCGCATTAGCTGAATATGTTAGCCTTGAACACGTGGGTGGTCGTAGGGTTATGATTCTGAAGTATTTGGCGTAAAAGTTAATAAAGAACTTCATTTTTGACAAATTCTCTTTTAAACGACCGTGTCGCATCTTCTGATTCCGGCAGAATTTTCTCACGAACACGACGGTGTGCTTAGTTTCTGTCTAGGAAGACTGGTTGTCTCGCAACAGCACACTTTATGCTCCTATGTCGGGCAAAAACACTAGTGTCACAAATTGTAGTAATTTCGCTCTCACTCCGAAACAAGACTTCTTAGAGACCATGTTCCATTGGAAAAAATATTTGCTTTAACGAGCTCTACAATTCTGTATATCGCGCTTCAAATATTCCTGCAACACCCTGTATATATATATATATATATATATATATATATATATATATATATATATATATCTATATATATATATATATATATATATATATACATATATATATATATATATCTATATATATATATATATATATATATACATATATATATATATATATATATATATATATATATATACATATATATATATATACATATATGTATATGTATATATAATAATCCGGTATAGTGCGCTTGCTGTTCTTGCTTCCCATATGCGTCTGGCCGTCGTGGGCTCGAAATGGAATTCCATCCCGCTGCTTGGGTCAGTCATCTACCAGTCATCGATAGTCATTGGTGATTAGCGCCAATTTGTCTGACGTCGCTTTGTGAGTAGCACGCAGCTTCTCGAGGTATATGGACACGTTGTTGGGTGGCTGGTTACCACAACCGCCAGAGGCTACAGAGCAGCAACAGCAGTGGCTGACGTATCCTGCCTGACTGGTGGACTTCTGCAACTTAGAACGTCTTTTCTGCAGCCTCAGAGTCCTCTTAACAGAGTCCTCTTGATCCTCAAAGTCGCCTTAACATGGCCGTCGTTCGTTGACTCATTGAAATTATGCTGCGCGGCGATTGTTAGCCCGTAGGTCTAGAATTAAGAGCAATTCTCTTAAAGATGTCAGGATCGCCTGACAAGCTTGGCTAAGTGTCTTTCAAGCGTATTAGAAAAAAAATATGGCTGATTGAGCCTTTGGTAATACGGTCCCTAGGCACATCTTGCTTGACAGTCAACGGGCTATTCAAAACAATACTACTTGTGTGCATACGTTAAAAAATTCGACGGCAATTATTTTTAGTGCAAGTTTTTGGGAATGCATGATGTTCAGCTAGCGATTTGTTTATTTTTGTTTAACTAGCAAACTCACCAACCCCGGATTATTTCCTACATCTTCAGGCTCAGAAGTGTGTGGTATTGCCTCGACAAAACCTCGGGGTTTTCTTTACCTGTCCAACTTCACCCCCATAGCACATATTTGATATAACGGCCAGAAAAGACTACTATAAACTTTAGATTGCATAGAAAATAATTAGGCATGTTTGCCACCACTTTATTAACCGTCACACCTTGCTAAAAAGTTTTCTATTTATAAATATTTACAAAATGGATAGCCAGTACATGTAGAGCAACACAGTTATACTTCGACACCAATGTACTTAAGCTCCTTCGGTTAGCTTTACATACTGATCACGTGTATCCTTAAACGGGTCTGTTTTCAAAGCTAATTATGTGTGTTAATCGGCTTCATTTATAACATTGGAGGCGCCTCAGGCGTGAGCCGTTGTTTTCTACTGAACGCTTTCGACATTAATGGCCACGTACCTAATGATGGCCTGTGCAGCCCAAGCGCTAATGACTTCAAATTTCACGTCGAAATTGATCGGGAGTGCCGATCCGCCAACTGCTGTGACGTGCAATGCATGGCAATAGGGGGGCAAAGGCACCGGTATTAACATGTACTCGCTCCAGGTTTAGGCCGTCGCAATTTCAGGTAAAATTGTTGTATAAGGAAACTGCGTTTTTAGTGCGCTCTGTCTGTGATTTTGACGCTCCTGGGTTCAATACCATTAACTTTTTCAGTCGAATGACTCAGATTTCTCTTGTTCCTGCGTCCATCATTTGTGATTTCTGCAGGTGCTTACACATGACCTATTTTCACAGCAGATTGCGTAAATTGTGCAATAGTATGATCAATATCGCCATAGCCTCGTAATGATATTATAATAATATGAAAAGTCTCGCAGTGCTAGCCTTGTTAGCGAGGAGGCTATTTTGCACTCACTACTTCACCTCGATCCTACACATAGACCATAACAATATTTACAAACACATGTATCATACGATTCATGATACGCGTCTTTCTGAAGACAGTAAAAACCGTGCACAGCAAAACGGGCAAGTATGTGCCTATTTGTCCTGCCCGTCCCCTTCCAGTCTGACCTAAACATTGCATCTCTTGTGTGAAAATGTGAGTCGATCTCTGCAGTCTTCTCTTCATATCGCCCTCTGAACTCGCTGTTTGTGGGGGTGTCTGGGAGCCCCACTGTTTTTTGACTTGTTCCACAAATAGCGGAGTATCGCACATCAAATACGTGAGGCGGTTGTATGCTGACGTATGTAGACCCAGTACCCGTTGCAAGAAAGCTGACTTCACCCCATCTACGACCACCTGGACAAGCTGAGCTTAGCTTTGCCCACATAAACTGCATCCAATATGATATAATTAGCCCTTTTGCATGTCGGATAGAGCTAGCGCTGCATTAATTGAAAGCATCTGGACTTTTAGGTGCTGTCGCTGTAATCAGGGCTTTTCAGAACCTCTCCTCTATGTGTGCAGTGAAGGTCTTGGCTGAGGGGTCACTGTGAGATACCGAAATATGTGAACTTAGTTACGTAGTTCAGGTCCTGTTCATTTAACCTAAATATGTCGCTCACGGGCTACTACCTTCACATAAGACGACAAAATAACCAGCGCCTGTTGCAGATTTCTATAGGTATTTTTGTGTGCGCTTGTTGCAGATTTCTATGGGTATTTTAGCTGATAATTCGACATCCTACTAAGATATCTTAACAGAGGAGTTCAGAGTTCAGCCTGATTAATTGCGTAGCAAAACGTATCCAAGTAATTTCCCCGACTGTACAGCGCAACCCCCGGTTATTCTTCTAACGGCCGTTTCCAGCATATATGTATTTCGGTATTTCGAAACGAGGTTGTAACGAATCGTGTTCATTGTTCAACATGTAGATATTTGCGACCTTGTTGGGTTTCACATTAGCAAGCATTCGTATAACTAAAAAAAAAAACGATCCAATGAGAGATACCTGCCGCTCACGGAACCTCCACTTACAGCTGGCTCCGGTCCGAAAGACTACGCTAATCGTATGATTGGCATGACTGTACCCAGTCATTTGCCCTTTTGTCGGGTATGAAGAATATAAGTTCTAAGCGCCGCGCTTTGCGGACGTGTTTTAGTGTGCATCGAGATTGATGGATATACGCGCTTATTTGAGATATTTAGCCCTCGGTAAGGAGGCGGTATGTACAACGTCACGGCGGCTGTATTTTACGTGTGGCACGCGCTACGCAATGCTGCAGGACAGCCGCTTTGCTCCATTTCCCACGCTTAGACGCTAGATTATAAATAGATCGGACAGCCAGCCAACGGACATTTGCCGCCGTCGCATTGGCAGTAGAGGTAACAACATCAGTGACTGGTCTGCGCATCGGACATTCAAGTCGAACGTGTCGTGTTGACCGTGCATGTAATCGCCAGTCATCTGCTACAGTTTGTCAGATCTAGCCCTACTGTATATATATATATGTAGGTCCCTTTCTCTGTCTGTCTCACTATCTCGGTTATATCTATCTGTCTATACGAAGTCAGTTTGCCAACAAGCCGCTTCCGCTAAATGCAATACGCTGTTAACAATGGCGGCTGAACCAACTGGCCGTGATGTTTACAGTGCATATCACACGGCGGTGTCAGGCTCGTTGTTGATGTTGATGTTGTTGTTGTTGATGTTGTTGTTGTTGTTGCTGCTACTAACGTTATTGCTGCTATTGTTGCTTTTGATGATGATGATGATAGTGATGCTGTTGTTGCGGTTTTTGTTGTTGTTGCTGTGGTGGTTGTTGTTGTTACTGCCGTTACCATTATGACTGTACTACTGCCGTACTTGTTATCGTCGCTGCTAGCATGTAATCAAGGTCGTTATGGACCGACAACTGTCTGTTCAGAATAAAAACGGTTGTGCGATACAGCAGTGTGGGCTACAAAAACAACACACGATACGCTCCCGCAAAAACGAGATATAGAGGGATGGTGAAAAAGGCAGCGAGATTGCTGCTGCTGCGAGAGAGAGAGAGAGAGAAAGAGAACACACAAAAGTTGGAGAGCAGCTCTAATGCAATCGCTCACATTCGACGCAAAGCACGTTCCTGAGGTCGGCTCCGAGGTTGAAGCTGGCAACCGTAGAAGCACACATAGACACACACACACGACGCTTATTTTGTGGTGGAAGCTCGTCATACCTATGCACCGTGTCAGTGAGGCAGGTCATTTGTAACCACCAAGCTGGTCACTCTACTCCTTCAACTGAACATTGTGTCCACATATATATATATATATATATATATATATATATATATGCACGTATACTATATGTGTGTGCGATTTTGAACGTGTGTGCCATCTCTTTGGAACATGCTGTACTGCAATGCACGTTTACTTCTCATTGGTTGGCTTAGCCTTGAGGAGGGCAGCAAAAAAAAGTCCCTGCCCCTGAGTCTGTTCGACTGTTACAATTCGAGTGTAACCATCGTCTGATCATCCGGATGACTGACTGGCCGGCCACTCTGCTTGTTGAGTGAGCCGACTCGTGCTATACATAGACCACTATCACGCGGCGGCTTCCCCAGTGATCGCAGAAGTCCGGCGTACATACGAGTGTAAAGTAAGGGTTTCGGGCTGATCCCCAGCCAATATTTAACGTCCAGGGGACTGCTCTTTGCACTGCTTCATAAACGGACCCCCATAAATACAAATCGGTGCAACGGTGGAGCTCGAACCCGCGCACCTATGTGTCTCCTCCGGTTGCGAGCTAATGTAGTATTAATCACTGCCTTTTACACTGCTTTTTAGTAATTTTACTCATCTTATCTCTGCTTCTCTCTCTCTCTCGCTCTGTACCATCCCTCTGTCTCTCGTCCACCGTCTCTGCCAGTCTCTCTCTCTCTCTCAGTCCCGTCCGTTATCCTAAGCAAGTTTCCTGAGCTTCTTTCTTGACCCCTTCGTGCTGGGGTGCCGGACATACGGTCGCCGCTACCTACACTTACGTTCGACCAAGCATGGTCTAATTCTAAGGTTTAAGCGAGTTGTCATGGCTATATAAGATTACCATCATGACTTCTAGATCGCCGTGTACATGCTGTATGTCTTTCTCCCCACGAGGCTGATGGTTATGTCTACTATATGTCTTTCTAGAAAGTTGATGATATCACCATCATCATCACCATCTTCATCATCGTCATCACCATCATAGGTAGGTTGGCACTTTGTTACCGCGATGGCGACTGCTGCTCATGCCAAAATAGCCGCCCTATACGATTTGCATCCTTTGAGTGCGGGCGCGCGACTCACGCCTCCCGTCCACGCCTTGCTGTCGCCCGACCCTTCAACTTGTGTTCATATTTTCTTGCAGATCTCCGTGTTGCTTTGTCGCAGGTATCTTCTCTCCCGTTATTATTTTTTTCTTCTATACCTTTCTCTGTCTCTCTTTCAGCAAGTTCTGCAGCATTATCCTTCTGCTGTTCTTCTCTCTCCCTTCTCCCTCCACCCTATCTCACTCCGTCTCTCTCTTTGTAGGTTATCCTATTCCTGTTCCTTCCCCCTTATCCTACTGGTTCTCTTTCTGTTCAGATTCCAAACTTGGCTTGCTAAATGAGCATTCATTTGTCACTGGTGACCGGCGCCCGTAATGGTGGCGGCGGTCACTCTGAACGACGCACGATGATTTGCCCTCCTCCAGCCCCCCGTGCGGGTGAAGTTCATCCTGAGTGAAGGACGGGAACATCGCTTTGGTGGGTCTTCAAACATTCATGGCTGTTGATTTGCCTGTCTTCTGCTGCTGGAGCTACGAGTAGTTTGGACTGCTACTTTTACTACGTCGATTGCTCGCCGGGCCTGCTATTCGGCCTATGGATATATCGGGTTCCACCACTCCCCTCTCCTTCCACACCATCACCGCCGCTCACTCAGCTGTGTGTCGTGACGGAGCTGCGGAGAACGCCGCTGCCGGGGGTGGCAACCGGAACGGTGCCACGCTCGGAACGGCGCCACGCTCGGAACGGCTAGCGTGGCTTGTGTTGCGGTCTATACCTATGCTCCTCCTGGCGTTCTCTCGTCGCGCAGCGCGTGTTCAAACATCGACAGAAGGCTGAACTCCAACACTAAGCACTCGCCGTATCTACTGTGGAATACGACCAATAAGCCAGAAAACTGAGAGAGAAAGAGAGTGTGTGTTATCGCTGCGCTTAAGTCTATGCGTGTGTGTGTGTCTGGAGAAGAGAAAAATCTACTGCTTAAGTCGGTTAGAATGCACTTTAATATATGCACGCTCCGAATTTTCGTCAATAAATAGCAGCAGTGGTAGTAACAGCTACAACAACAACAATAGCAAAAATCTTGACAAGCACACAGCTTGCTCAGACCATAAAGCTCTTAAAAACCACCACAAACTGAAAAGCCACCTACAGCATCGTTATTCGCCTGTATTGTCATTTGTATGCTCAGCATATATGTGGCTATGACAGACCAAACCGTAATAAAAGAGAGCTTGGAGCTAACCTGGAGCTTGCTTGTTCGACCAAAAAAGCGCTGACTGATTCACGTGACAGATATTATAGGTAAAACAATGTTACAACGGGCGACATGAATTGTAAAAACAAGTCGGGGATTATAAATAAATGTGTAAATGATGCATGTTCTCTTTTTATGTGTATGCGTATATATATATATATATATATATATATATATATATATATATATATATATATACATATACACACACGTGCATACCATATCCACAGGGTCCTCAGTAGAATTGAGCAGATGCGTAGGTCCACCACCTGTACAATACAGCTAGGTATGGTCACCCTCTTCGATCTGAGAAACGTCTTTAACAACCTTTCATGGATAACTACCTTGGACGCGTCTGTTCGTATAAATGTTTCGCCATATTTAGTAAAGGTAATATCTGGATACCTTGAGGAGAGGGCTTATTCTCGGGCCCACTCCTATGGTACCTGGCGTATCACGACGTCCTGCGGCAAACCGGTCTACCCCTGGAATAGACATGATAGTTTGCGCTGATGACTTAGCGATTGTGGCGCAGACTTAAACGGCGGACGAGCTTGAGCTAAACACAAACAAACATTTGCACTCAACAGCGGAATCGATGAAGGCCGCGGGGCTGGGCACTCGCCCCAGAAGAAAGGGAGGTCATAGTCTTAACTGGCAACAAGAAAGTCCGACCGCTGCACATGCAGGTCGCACCCAACCTGCTGCCAAGCATACAGGCATGGATAGCAAGGCTAGAAGAGGATTTAAACTTTTACCAGACACAGGTTTTCACGGGGCATCACAACTTCCAATCATGCATCTACCGAATAGGAAAGACCCCATCAGAAACATGCCTTTTTTGCAAAGATGCCCTGGCGGACAGTCTACACAGACTTCTCAGCTACTAGGCATGGGAGAAGGCCAGAACCGTGGCGATTAGACACATTCGCGAGAAATTTCCAGAGCGGGCACCTACTCATCTTAAAATTCAGGACCCTCCGCGAAATTATTTGAAAGGTTTTGTGGAGCACATTCTGGGTTCGACCCAGGCATGGGTATTGCAGATGTAGCACAGGAGATGCTAAAAACAAAGCACAGAAGATGTACGAGGTGTGTTCAAAAAGTATCGCGACTTTTGTGTTTTTTCAAAACTTATTCATTTATTCATGAATATCTATTTTGTCCCCTTCAAAGTAATCCCCATGAGATATTATACACTTGTGCCAACGGTTTTTCCAATCTTCGAAGCACTTCAAAAAACCATTTTTTTTTATCTTGTTCAGCTCCTCCTTCGATGCCGTCTTTATCTCGTCAAGCGTAGCGTAACGTCGTCCTTTCATGGGCCTCTTCAGTTTAGGGAACAAGAAAAAGTCACAGGGGGCCAGATCTGGGGAATACGGTGGCTGCGGCATCATTAGTGTGTTGTTTTTGGCCAAAAACTCGCGCACAAGCAACGATGTGTGAGCAGGGGCGTTATCGTGGTGCAAAAGCCAATTTTTGTTCTTCCATAAATCCGGGCGTTTCTGGCGGATTGCTTCGCGCAAATTGCGCATAACTTGCAGGTAATATTCCTTATTGACCGTTCTACCCTGTGAGACTGCAGAGACTGCAAGAACTCATGATGCACCACGCCCCTGCAATCGAAGAAAACTGTCAGCAAAACTTTCACATTCGACCGAACTTGGCGCGCTTTTTTCGGTCTTGGTTCGTGCGGCAGCTTCCATTGAGATGATTGAGCTTTGGTTTCCACGTCATAACCATAAACCCACGATTCGTCACCAGTTATGACCCTCTGGAGCAAATTTGGGTCGTCGCGGACAGAGTCCAACATCTCATTAGCAATGTTCATGCGATGCTGTTTTTGGTCGCAATTGAGCAATTTTGGTACGAATTTCGCGGCGACCCGTCTCATGCCCAAATCATTGATAAAAATCGAATGGCACGAGCCAATCGATATGTTTAGGTCCTCAGCAACTTCTCTAACGGTGATTCGACGATTGGCCAATACCAATTTCTTCACTTCATTAATTTTTTCGTCTGTTGTTGAAGTGCTCGGGCGTCCGGCACGCTCTTCGTCGTTCACATCTTCTCGGCCTTCTGAGAACATTTTGTACCACCGATAAACGTTGCTTCGGTCCAAGGTAGCTTCTCCGTATGCCACAGTCAACATTCGGAATGCATCCGCGCACTTAATTTCGTTTTTCACACAAAATTTGATACAGGTTCTTTGATCCATTTTTTTGAATAGGTAAAAATCGAAGACGATCTAAAACACGTGCAAGCAAAGCAGCTGTCAACAATTAAGTGAACATTCAAAATGGCCGAGCTTGTCGGCATAAGTGAGAGACATGAGTACCAACATAACGCCACAAAAAATCGAAATTCGAATATACGTAACCCGCGAAAATTCAAAAGTCGCGATACTTTTTGAACACACCTCGTATGGAGAGACTGAATTGTTTTGGGACCGGCACGACGAAAAAAAATGCAACTGCAACTTTGATTCAAACGGGTGTGCAAGGGCTGGGACAAAGTGCACATGACTGGTGGGGGAACACGTGAGCGACCCCGGCCAATTAATCCAATAAGGCACTTGTCACTTCTCCTGATGGCCCATATCACTGCTGATGTTTAAGGGGGGTGCCTTTAGTGGGTATGGGACTCAGCGACGTAGCCTCTATTCGCTGGGGTCGAGTCCCACACAGCTCGAGATGGAAAGCGACATTTCCTACTCGTAGCGGTAGTGTGCAACTGCATTTAACCCTCCTCAAACTAAACATTAAAAAAATACGTGCATACCATACCTAGATATACTAATTGTTAATTTTAGCCGCTATATGCATATATATATATATATATATATATATATATATATATATATATATGCACATAGACATATTATGAGCATCTTTGCTGTAAAATGAGCCTATACGACACCTATACATTAGTGACACATACGGTCACGTAACCACGATTAGTTAGGGGTAAATGAAAAAATGCGCGACGTACTGTTCACAATGTGTGCCATCGGACTGATCTATTTTTGTAACCTACGCGCTGACACGCTGACAAGCTACTTGTAGGCTTTGCTTTCTATCGGGCATGTCCAGTTACCGCGCGCGTCGCTGTGACGTCGGACCACGATGAAGACAAACGCAATTTGTGGTCTATCCGACGCGACGTCTATGACAGACGTTTGGCAGACGACTTCCACAAGCAAAAGTCATTCTGCTTTTACCACCAGTGCTACGAGCACATCCGGCAGCGGCAGCAGCAGCAGCAACAACAACAACACAACAACAAGAATAAGGCGCGGCTCTCGTTCTGCATGACGTACTGTTAACGCACTCACCCATTGCTATAATGGTAGCAGTCTTAGCGCGCTCTGGCTAGGTGACCAATGAGCCCCTCCTCCGCCGTTTTCGTGGTTGCTCAGTCAGCACCAGCAATTGGCTGGAATACTTCCTGCTGTTAGGAGGTCGTGTTGATCGATCGGTAGGTGAGCTGAATGGCGGTTGACAGACTAAAGAAAGACAGACAGAGAACTGAGTACTAAAAGCAGTTGTAAAAATAACATTAGCATCGAAACAATAACGGTAGCGACCACAGCAACAAAGCAGCACCAGCAGCAGCAGCAGCGACAACGGCAAAAACAACAATAAACAACACGGTGACAGCAGCAAATACAATAACAGGCAACTGACGACAAGGCTGCATCAATAACAACAACGACAAAAGCAGCGGTGAAGCATCAACAACAACAACAACAACAGCAACAACAACAACAACAACAACAACAACAATATGAGAGAGTGGAGAGAAAGAAACAGTAGCAGAAATTTGAGCACCAGCCACTGAACCCCTCAGAGAAACTGGCGGAAAAAAAAGAGAGAAGCAAGCAGGGATGGCCACAGACAGAAAGCAGGGGAGAGAACGAGAGTGATGCGTTTAAAAAATACTCAATCAACGGTAACAACACACACACGACGCGATTCATCATTTTTAGCAGCAGTAGCAGCCGCGGGCGACGAGAGCGAACCTCAGGGGCGCAGATCAAGAGGGAGCAATCCGAGAAGGATCGAGGGTTGGCCTGTGTTGGGTGGTTAGCTATATGGGTGGGCGTTCAAGGTGTCTGAGGCGATCTGATGTTGAGGCACGCAGCAAAATGAATGCGCCAGCATAGTCTAGTTAGTGAGAGTAGAGCCAATATAATCATACTAATCATACAAATTAACACAGTGAGTGAAAAGTCAGGGCTAGGCTGGATACAGCGGTAGTTTGGAAGTGCACGTACTATACTCGTATACTGTCGTAAATTCGAAGGGTATAGCAAGAAAAAATATTCTGTATAGTAAAATATTCTGGATCGTAACGAACACATATTAGGGTTGATGGATGGTTTAACATGGTTAATAAGCGGCATTTTGCGTTGCTTGGGGCACTTTTAGTTAAAGTTGGCTTTTTCTGTGTGAAATGTGTCATAGGCACCGCGCTGGATCGAACCACGTCTGTATGGCTGCCGCTATAAGCATGAGAGTTCTAACGTCTAAACCATTATCATACGAGGTATGCGGTGTTGAAGTCGATACTGACAGCCGATATCCACTTGATCCATCTTCAGGAAGCTCTAGCAGATTTGCAAGATTGACACAACTAAATTACAACCCTACTTTGTAGGAATTTTTAGACAAAAACTGACAAAAATAAAGGGCCAAGACTTAGACTGAGCGGCAATGCACGCAATGCTGAATTTCAGAACCCATCCAGCTGAACCCATCCAAAAGAAGGAGCTATATGTAAGATAATATTTGGCTCCTGCGGTATATATATATATATATATATATATATATATAAACACTTTTAAAAACACGTATATATTCCTTAAACAGCGCGTTTAACGCACTGATGTTGATATATATATATATATATATATATATATATATATATATGAATTCAATTTTTTTTAACGCCAAATGCCTGATAATCTAAGCACATATGGGGAGATGGATTTCATGGGCAAAGCGTTTGTCAAGACGCCGCTTGCGTCGGTGAATGATTTGGTCGACTTCTTCAGGTATTCACTTGCTGTACCTAAGAGCACATGCATCTGAGACAGTGGCGTCGTATGTGAACGGCTTATGGCGTTTGCAGCCTCGACATACCCAACCATCGGTCTCTATCGATTGTTCTTGTTTAGGCCGCTAGACTTGAAAGTGATTTTGTAGCTGATCTGCCGTAAGACTCAGCCGAGGTTTAGGTGATTTCTGCTAAGAGTAGTACAGCTTAGTCTGTGCAAGCTCCATTATTCGACATCTTCACCACATGGGTACACTTCCCGTTCGAGCAAGACAACGCCTAGCCTCGTACTACTAGCTAAGCAAAAATAAAACCACCAAAAATATGATAGTAATTCATTTATATTAAATACTATAGGGTAACTTCAGGAATGCGTGGTAAAATCCTGGACAAAAGCCTTTGACGATTTCTGCAGCGTGATGTAGGTAAGAAACCTCACAAACTTCTACAGTATTATGCATTTACTGCAAAGAAAAAGAGTATGTACACCTTCGAACAAAAGCTCTTCTTGCGGTGTTAAATCGTGGTGAATTTCCAAACGTAATTTCCACTAATATGATCATCGCAACTATCGCAAAAAGCGGTAAACCAAGAAAACGACCGTGTTCGGCTTAGAATGAATCAGGATAGTGCAGTGAAAAGTATACTGACATATGTGTGCGTGTCGATGTAGTGTGTTAAAGACGTTTAAGTCTTTCCTTTGTGATCTGTCCTGAAGTTATTGGCTAGGAGAGGGATAAACAAGAAACACGGCTATTGTGTAGCTAAATACGTGGGCTCCTTACATTTATTAGAGTATGCTCCTGTAGTTCTTATGCATTGTTCAGTGTATGTGACCCATTGTTAGGCAGATACATTAAACTTATTCATATTAATATATTATACCAGATTTAAAATCATGGAATAAGAGGTAGGTCAATGTATTCACCAATTACATGAAAAGAGAAATCAAGTATTCTTAGGCATTTGCCGCCAATTAAGAGCGACGTCTGCCACGAAGAGTAGAATAGCAAAACTGACACCTACACGCTTGCGACCATTACTGAAACTAATACACTGTGTCATATATATATATATATATATATATATATTTCTTAGTGCTAAATATATAAGCGTACGCATAATGATATGTTAATTCAAGTTTATTGTCACATTTCGTTTATTTTTCACAATAGTGATAAAGTTATAATCAGTATGCCCTCGAGTACCTACACACACAACGAACATACAAAACACAATTTATGACATCCGGGCCGATTTCGTCCATCTCTATCTCATAGGATCGGATGCACTGACGGTATGCTGATAACTCGGGTAGCTTGCATTGTCACCTAACTCGTTCCGTAAAGAGCCGGGGGTCGATCAGCAGGTGTTGGCGACTAGAACCCGACTATGTAAACCGAAAATAAGGTTATATATATATAAGATAATACATAGTGGCCAATATCTTAGAAGCGCAGACGAACTTGAGAATGCATGAAGTTATCGCATGCTTTTACCATTTGAATGCACATTTACCTGCTACCTACTGCTACGTTTAGGATGGCGCATTCAAATGATCTTTATACAAGGACTGTCAAGGCACAAATATACACAACATTATCCTTATATCAACGCGCTAGTGTCTCGGAAACGACAGCAAAAGCTCGATTGAGAAAGAACAATAGAGAACAGGGGATTGCATTGCTTTGTGTATGAGAGGGCGAAATCAATATAGTATTACAACCTATGGAAGGAGTCTAATGCACAATTTGTATTGCAAACTTGTAAAAAAAACGTATGGCAAATTGCGGTGGTTGAACTAAAAGAGTGGTAATTGTGCGTCCGGATAGTGGTACATACAAAGAGGCAAAAAACGGTCGACGCGCTACCGCTGACCGTAACCCCGGTTGCCGCATTAGCTGTCTTTACTAGCACAGATGCGTCAGTATCTGCTGTTGCTGATTGTGTGGGGCTGCTACCGAGGCGACCACAGCCTCAGCATGGTCATGCATGATCAGAGCCACAGACAGTAGTACACTGTGGGACGTTTGAGCTACACAATCCGGAGGAACAAAACAATCCGGAACACCGACTGAAGTGTACAGTGCACCGGATAACCGGTAGTCGACGGGGCGGTCGAGCAACGTGA
Source organism: Dermanyssus gallinae (assembly GCA_003439945.1). Lineage (NCBI taxonomy): Eukaryota > Metazoa > Arthropoda > Arachnida > Mesostigmata > Dermanyssidae > Dermanyssus > Dermanyssus gallinae. The sequence goes on along the minus strand of QVRM01003817.1, from coordinate 277,610 downwards.
GAGCAGTTCGAGGAGATGCCATTTGCATAAACGGGCGACTCGGTACTCGTGGTGAGCAACAGCAATTCTTCAGTCGACGGCGATGGTGATTACACACTCGCCGGAGACGACACACTTTCGTACGCCGAGAGATAATCATTCGAGCTTGTCTGCTTGCTTAAGCCCGCGATGGATGTCGAAACCAGACTGTACCACTCGCTCGATCTCTTGTTCCTCGTCCCCTCCCCACCCCGCTCATTGCTCCTTGCGCCTCGCGTCTACTCGTTGGAGTTTCCGCTGCTGCTTGTGCTGCTGCTGCTGCTGTTGACGGTGGTGATGGTGGCGCAGCTGCGCCTGCCTCCGTTCGGATGGTTGTAGCATTAACCATTAATCATCTTTAGTCTTTGTGACTACTTAAGTTCATACTCGCGCATCGCTCTCGCTCAATATGTACGCGGGCTCTCGTTGTCTTCCACCTTCGTTCCCCAGCCAAGATATGACGACGACCACGAGGACGACAACAACAACGACGACGTCGAGGGCTGCTGCTGCTGCCGAGAAGGGCAAGAAACACGAAAAAGTCGACGATGACGACCACGACGAAGAACGACAACGAACATACCAGAGGTCCGCAGTGATGATACAGGCGGGCGTAGTCAAAAAATCCTCGTTTCCCGCACCCCCGCAACCATGTAAGGGAAACGGTAGAGAGGATCTAGGCTGGCATCGCCGGGCCATAGGCCGGCGACGACTACAACTAGGTTCACGACGACCACGACAACGACGAAATGGTACATCCGCGACGATGGACCAACTGTCCACCCGCTCGACCAATCGTCTGCCCCCGCGCGACTAACCCACCGACAGAGTGGTGCAGTCGTGCAGCAGCAGCCGCAGAGGGGCCCGGCCTGGCCCACAAAGCCGACACCACAGCGCCGGAGCGACCGGCTCCGATGGAATCGGAGAAGCCAGCCGCTTCGCGCGCAAGACGTGTGCTATCTTGTTCAAATTAACGAGAATAACGCGCGCGAACTGATTCGTCGCGACCGCAGCCGTCTCGTATTCTTATGTGGTCGTGCTCTCGGTTAGATATTTAAAAGTAATTATGCGTCCGTTTCCCCATCTCGCACACGCGGTCACGCGCAGCTACTGCACAGTTGTCGACCCACGGCCCTTTAGCCGGACCTTCGGATTTATCGCGCGGAGTCGGCGGCGCGTCCAACAATAACTGGGCTACGCTGCCGCCCGACTGCGTCGACGTGGTGTCTGACACTTAGAACTCGGCGGTAACAGCCTGAGCGCCAGCCTGGCGAGGCGCAGCCCATAGAGAGATCCCCTCGGGGTGTTGAACCTCCCCCGTCCAGAGCTACCCCTGAAACGCTGACTATTGGCGTAGGCATCTTCCACGATTTTCCTGCACGACTTGTTGAAGCTCGTAGCTAGAAGCTAGTTCGCTATTCTTGTCGCTGCTTCTGCTAGAATTGCTCGTGTTCCGTCGTTTCCTGCGCGGTCAGATGACGACGAGAAAAACAATGACCTCTAGATTCACAATTGTAGAAATCACACGTCGATAGGCCTATCCTACGAGTACAACAAAAGTCGCTTGGTGAAAATATTTGCTAACTTCTGAGCCGCTTGAACTGCGGCGACGACGTACGTCCTACGGCCTACGGGAAAATGAAAGTACGTTTAGCAAGTAGTTAGTTGTGCATGAAACACACTAAACACCCACACGCGCGGAGCTTACAGTGGAAGCATGTCTTCCTAGCGGTAATAGAATCTGATTCTACCGTCTATATCTGGTTAAACAGGTAAACGTTGCTGTTATAGACCCATGTCTAAGCGACAGCCTAACAGATTAATTCCGTAACTAGAGCACAGCAGCAGTCGGCCACAATCGAAGCAAAAAGAACAACAACAACAATGAAAGTAACAGCGACGACAAAGCAAAGAAAGAAAATAAGAGAGGTGTTGGTAAGGCAGTTCCTGCACTTCCCTTCTCGGTGTCGCCTGCAAGACAATGAAAGGACGAACCGGGCAAGTTGTGCTCGATATCATCGTGCGTTGGGTGTGGGTGTTGTCGCTGTGCAGCGGCACGGAGCCAGCGTTGACTTCGTCGTAGTTTTCGTCGATGTCGTCGTTCGGTGTTCCCGGCTGAAAAGATGTTTGGTTGTTTTATCGGCTCGAATGTCGCCCGCTAAGCAGATATCTGAGTGGTTGCACGCAACGGCAATCCGAACGTGGTGGTCATGAATTCGTATGTAAGTCTGTCCCTCTCTCCGTGTCTATCCGGTGGTGTGGATGTGCTTGCTTGGGTGGATGGGGTCTGGTTGGTGTATGGTTTTTGCCTCGATCCGGCTGACGCCTTTAATCTTGTTTAGACCAAGCAGCCGCAGCCGCAGAGTGTCTTCATGGCCGGATAGCCCCCGGGGACGATGAAGACGCTATAGCTTCGTTCACATTCTGAGGACAAGCCTGTGAAAACTGAGGTGGCAGGAATATCGGCTCTCAGAGCTGCTGCGCTTTCACTCCCACTCTCTTTCTCCTCTAGCCCTTCCTCTCGTTTCGCTCTCTATCCATTTTGGCAAAAGCACGCGCACTACGTCTGGGGGAATTTGCAAACATCCCAGCACGTTTTACAAATAGGCTTCTCTCGTGTCCTCGTCCTCGAGTGCGTCACTGTGTAGGCAGCGCAAGGAAATATGACAATGTGTTCTTACGCACAAGATAGCAGGGGAGCGTCGATGGCGCATTAACCCGACCCCACTCGCTGCATGAAGAGTGTCGGTTTTATCAAGTACGTTAGCAACGATACCGGCTTCCGGAGTAATAGAAAATGCACACCTCTGTTGTTCTGCTATGAGATGGCTCATATGGAAAGATTGATGTAACTTGTTATACGGGACCTCTGCGTTGTGATGACCAGCCCTTAAAAGCTCACTATTGCATTCCGTTGGCATTTATGACCTATGACGTTTTAGAGCCAGATATGGGAATGCCGCAAATTACGTTGCATCATTAAATAGCTCGTAAGAACATTGTTTACATATCCAGACGTATATATTCAGGCTCATTCATAAAAATATGTACTCATTTTAAGGTTCGGTAGAACTCGGCAAAAAATATTTTTTCCAATGGAAAGTCATAAAAAGTTGATATGTTGTTATGTCTTACGTTAACGCTTTTACGTGCAAAATCGTAAAATGTTTCCATTGCGACCCAAAATGTACGTCCAAAAGACTACTCTCAGGCAATAGCAAAATTAGCCCACCATTTTCGTACCAAAGTGATGGTGCTGCGTTACGTAGTTGCCAAGTAATTAAGCTATTTCAACAGTCATAGTTGTCATGTTTTGCGTTAAAGCTTTCACGTTTAGAACCGTAACATTTTGCCAAGACGTTTCCGCTCCCACCTTTCATTAGGAAAAATTCTTCTCTTGCCGAGTTCTACCAAACCTCAACTTATGTACCTATTTTTCTCATACACCCATATATACAATTGTCTCCCGAGAACGTGTGCACTGTAAATGTTACTCAATCTCGTATCGGGTAGGCTGAGATCACTTCAGCAGTGTCCTCCGGACGGACGCGTTCCCTCCCGCGCTGGACGTCGAGATCAAGACGTTGTCTCAAGAAGCCCGCAGAAGATCGCTTGTCTCCGGTTGCGAGGTTTAACTGCTCACCGAACCTCTGAAGTAGTTTGCGAATGACGTTGCCTGGGCCGCTCAGGGTCTCGAATTATATATATATATATATATATATATATACCGTACTGTTAAGACGTTTCAAATTATGTGATTTACAAACAAAAGCTAGAATACGCTGAAATCATACCACAGATGCCACGGTTGAGCAGGCTAGGGGCTTACCATCGTTTAGTGTGTTGGAGAGTCCCACACTATTTAGACTACCGGTTGTGCATAAGGCATGTTTGTTCTTGGCAAACCCCGCAAATAAAAATAAAAATGTTTTAGTACCTTTGGTACACGTTTCCAGTAAGCGGAAGGTAGCCTCTTACTCTAACGTCATTGACCTTTTGTGCCCTTTTTTGGAGACAGTAGTGCAACAACGAGGAGTACGTTCAGCATGCTGTTTTGCTACGTTGACTGACAATTATTAGTACTCATTTCGTTGTGTTCATAAATCGTATATAAACTCTGTGAATTCGACTGTGAGTCTAATTCATAGGTTTACTTTGATTGCCGATCCAAGCAAGCCATTACGGTATTTAACGTGTTTAAGTATTTGTTTTTTAATTTGACTGATTGCAACCTGACTGATTGTTGTGTGAGAAATCCTTCAAATATACATATATGTATATTTGAAGAATTTCTCACACGTCCCATTTCCACTTATATCTATCCTAGGATATAGGTGCTACAACCATAGTCAACATTTACACTGGTTCTAGGTATGTAGAACCCGAGTCTGACAGGGCTCTCTGCGCTAGAAGGCAGGCGAAGACTGCAGAGAAGCTTTTTGTGTTTTATATAGGGATTTATGTGAAATAAATAAAAACATTGCTTTTTTTGTTAATTAATGTTTACGACGTCTGTCATTAACAGTAATATATGTATGTAAATATACGCCTATATGAAAGGCTGTGAATATGTATTTCCCTGACCTTAGCGTAGCTATGCAGAATGTGTCTCGAAGTTCATTTATTTGGGTCTCAAGCGTCTCAACGTCAAGCTGCACATCGTCTTTCGCCCACATGTCTCAGCGAGTGGATAACATTGTTGCCAAGAGCTCAGTCCCGACGCCACAGGGACTCTCAGCAAAGACAGCTGTAGTGGTGATCAGCCTAAAGGTCGCCTCATATATATATATATACATAGTGTGTTCAAAACGTATCGCGACTTTTGTGTTTTTTCAAAAATTATTCATTTATTCATGAATATCTATTTTGTCCCCTTCAAAGTAATCCCCATGAGATATTATACACTTGTGCCAACGGTTTTTCCAATCTTCGAAGCACTTCAAAAAAACATTTTTTTTTATCTTGTTCAGCTCCTCCTTCGATGCCGTCTTTATCTCGTCAAGCGTAGCGTAACGTCGTCCTTTCATGGGCCTCTTCAGTTTAGGGAACAAGAAAAAGTCACAGGGGGCCAGATCTGGGGAATACGGTGGCTGCGGCATCATTAGTGTGTTGTTTTTGGCCAAAAACTCGCGCACAAGCAACGATGTGTGAGCAGGGGCGTTATCGTGGTGCAAAAGCCAATTTTTGTTCTTCCGCAAATCCGGGCGTTTCTGGCGGATTGCTTCGCGCAAATTGCGCATAACTTGCAGGTAATATTCCTTATTGACCGTTCTACCCTGTGGCAAGAACTCATGATGCACCACGCCCCTGCAATCGAAGAAAGCTGTCAGCAAAACTTTCACATTCGACCGAACTTGGCGCGCTTTTTTCGGTCTTGGTTCGTGCGGCAGCTTCCATTGAGATGATTGAGCTTTGGTTTCCACGTCATAACCATAAACCCACGATTCGTCACCAGTTATGACCCTCTGGAGCAAATTTGGGTCGTCGCGGACAGAGTCCAACATCTCATTAGCAATGTTCATGCGATGCTGTTTTTGGTCGCAATTGAGCAATTTTGGTACGAATTTCGCGGCGACCCGTCTCATGCCCAAATCATTGATAAAAATCGAATGGCACGAGCCAATCGATATGTTTAGGTCCTCAGCAACTTCTCTAACGGTGATTCGACGATTGGCCAATACCATTTTCTCCACTTCATTAATTTTTTCGTCTGTTGTTGAAGTGCTCGGGCGTCCGGCACGCTCTTCGTCGTTCACATCTTCTCGGCCTTCTGAGAACATTTTGTACCACCGATAAACGTTGCTTCGGTCCAAGGTAGCTTCTCCGTATGCCACAGTCAACATTCGGAATGCATCCGCGCACTTAATTTCGTTTTTCACACAAAATTTGATACAGGTTCTTTGATCCATTTTTTTGAATAGGTAAAAATCGAAGACGATCCAAAACACGTGCAAGCAAAGCAGCTGTCAACAATTGAACATTCAAAATGGCCGAGCTTGTCGGCATAAGTGAGAGACATGAGTACCAACATAACGCCACAAAAAATCGAAATTCGAATATACGTAACCCGCGAAAATTCAAAAGTCGCGATACTTTTTGGACACACCTCGTATATATTTCATATACATCTCTTATTTTAAGGACTCCTTAGGTGTACATTTGCCTTTATAAATAATTTGTCTTTTCCAAACTTTCATATTGTTCGTGTGTCTTATCTGGCTGTCTTATCTGTCCAAATACAGAGAGTTTGTGGAAGGCGTCCAAGACACGATCATGAAACGCCTTCGGATCAGGTGCCCTCAAAGCGTGTTAGGTGATGTTGTTCCTAGTACTGACTCACTTTTCATGCAAGTCAATTACGCAAATGTGAATTGCTAGAACACTTTTTTGATGTACGCTTCAATAACCTAAGGGGTCAGCGATCCATCACTCCAAAAGCCGTGGCCCGCGGGAGTTCGTGAACGGATTGTCTGCTTGGCGGATGGCCAAATGGGTACATGTTAATTCAAATAGCACTCGCCAATTGGACGATTAGTTTCGTTTTTCGTTCAGAAGTACGTATATTGCAAGCAATACATATATGACCATTATAATTGTACTACCCACCCTTTTATGTGACAATAAGGGTGATTATATGTTAGGCTATAAGTATATGTTTAAGATTAACAAATATGAACGCTGTGTTTGGAACTTGATGAGCACGTGTGATTTAAATTGAATTGTAATTATACCGAAAGAGTTTTTTTTCTGGGAGTGTCTCCCAGAATTCGTCTAACAAACTGTGGAATCTAGTACAACTCGAAGAAAAAATAATTATATTGGCTTTTACGCATAATTACCCATTTTAGAAGACATTTCAGCCTCCTTGTTCCATTGAAAAAAATATTTTTCCGCCGAGTTGTACAAGATCCCAAATTTTCTTGGACAAATTCTAGGAGACCCTGTATATATGTGATTCTATATTAGTGTAATAAATTCCACTTCCCTGTAAAAAGTTTACGGTTTCTGAGCGATTGTGCTTACCAAACGTTTGTCCATACGCAGGCTTTCAAGTGTCAATTAATTAATTCATTTTCTTAACGAAATACGCAAGGAAATCTTTTTCGTATTTTCACAGAGTGTTTGCGCTCGCTCGGACGTGGCCGCTTGCACCTGGGACGAACGTAAAGCTGATGCAAAATCATACGATAAGACGCCGTAGGGTTATTGGCCAATGCTTTTTCTCGTTGTTATATATACAGTCAGACGGGAAAAAATAAATCGAGCATCGTACGAACTACGCAGGTGCCCATACGTGAGCTTTAGAAGATAGTAGCAACGGAGCTGCAAATTATGAGGGCAACCGACAAAATGTCCAAAGTGTCAAAGATAAGAAGCCAAATCCCCATCAGGACAGCAGGCAGACAGGCGGCCAGGATGACAGTTAACACTCGGATGGTGCACGCGACTCACGGGCGCGATCACCATTGGGTCAAATGCGGGGGTGAAGGCAGATGGAAACGTGTGACTTTCAATGCCATTGGGGCCCACTTAGGAGTAGCGCAAACGCAACTTGAACAAACCGCCGGCTCTCTGAGAGAAAAACGCCGCCGAGTCTTTTACCGGCCGACCAACACGACTCGAACGGTCAGTTGGGTAACAGCAGCAGCAGCAAAAGGGCATCCGAGGTGAGGGTGACGAGGAGGTCTTGAGGCAAGCTTCAAGCCCTCAAGAGGAGATCCACGCCCGCGTATAGGTCGAGCGGCAACGGGGGTTTGGAAGCGGAGGTCCAGGGACAAGGCGATTGGGCCGGTGAAAGTGAATGCGTGTTAAGCGCGAACAGCGCAACCCAAAGGGACATGGAATCGGTCAAGGCTAAAAGGCTAGTGCTGTTGCCCTCGCTGCTGTACCTCGTACCCCTCCTCTGCCGCATGCAACGTGGTCGGGCTATGCAGCAGCTAAAATGGCCAAAGATGGACACCACGCTATGAAGCATGCACAGAAGGCATGGAGTCGGGGGAGCGAAGGGGACTGAAGTGAAGCCAAGCCGACGGACGATGCTTCGAGGACCGCTGAGAAGAAGCCGGAGCCACTGGAGCTGAAGCTAGCGCCGCTACTGCTGCTGCTGCTGCTTCTGCTAGACAGGAAGACGCACTGGGGAGCACTCAAATGGCAGATATGAGCTGTTTGCTACTAAAAACCGTTGGCCATGCGTGAAATGCAGTTAAATTTTTTGAGCGAGCATGGCCGGATGCTGCGAGCAGTTGCAGTAGTAGTAGTAGTAGTAGCAGTAATAGTGGTGACGCGGCCGTCGCTGCTGCTTCTATTGCCACCCCCGCCGGCCGGCCGCTTGGCCTCCTTCTGTATTAAAAGATGGGGACAGGAGAAAAGGAGAAGTGGGAGGAATACAAGGGGCGCAGGATGGGGAAGAGGGCGCAGTCTGTCGCGTTGGTCGCCACGTCGCTGGAGCCGGCGGTCTCAGAGGCCAAATATATCAACACACACATACCGAAGCGATGCCGTTGCGTAGCCACTATGTATACGTACATTGAGTGAGAAAGAGTGAAGCGCGCACAAACGACAACGGACGAACGACCGTGCAATGACTGCGGCGGCGGCGAGCCTGTATCGCCGTTGCGGCAGCTTCGGGAGCCGTGTGAGAAGCCCGGGCGCTCGTGAGGGCAGCGGGACAACGGGACAACGGGTGGGCTGGGGAATAAAAGGCTATAAGAACGGACAGCGGCGGCGGCGACAACGATGGCGGGCGGCGAGGCGGCCGAGACGGTGGCCACGACGACAGCAAAAAGGCCCTCAGCTCATTCAAAGTTGCTCGTGGTCCGCTCATGGCGTTGTCCTGTGCCTGCCGTCCAGTCCTGGTGGTTGTCCTGAGGGACGGACGGACGAACTAGTGAGTGGGCGGGCCGACATTGTCGTTGTTGTTGTTGTTGTTGTTGTTGTGGGGTGATACTGCTGTAGCACACTTGCCCCGACACTTGAATCGACATAGACAGCGGCCGACGACGAAGCGTGCCGGCCTTATGTCTCCTGGTTACACGCGGTTGACGCGGCCGGGAGACATAAGCCTGCTGCAGTTAGCAGGGTCGGGCTAGGTGCATAAGCGGTGTATGTGACACGCGCTCGCCTCCATGCTCGACTCCATGCAAGAGCAGTAAGTAGTATTGGTACTTGGTTGTAGTACAACTAGTAATAGCCATAGTAAGCAGTAGTAGAAGCAGTTAGAAGCAGCAGCAGCAGCAGTAACAGCCAGTAATGTTACTGGAGGGGTAGAGCAGTTGGGGGTTTGTGGGGAGCAAGTGCGTTGTTAGTCATGTGGCCACTGGTCCACTACGAGTCCAGAAGGCACAACCACCGTCTGCCAATCCCTGGCGAGTGAACGGGGTCAATAGTCAGCCAACAGGAGGTGAAGGCGAGGCGGAACCGCTGCTGTCAGCCCTTTGCTCTGCTGTCACCCCTTTGCTCGGCTGCTGCTGCTGCTGCAACGGCCGCCGCCGCTGCCGCCAGATATCTAAGAGGATGCAGCAGACAAATCAGAATTAGCCCGTCCGAAATCGAGCGAAACGACAGCATAGCGCGCCGGTTGCATTCAGCAGACCCCCAACCGCCTGCAGAAACCGTATTTGGCTTCAGCGAATGCGTGTGTGAGCGTGAGTGTTTGGGGGTGTGTATCTGTGAGAACGCGTATTTTAGCGATATGCTGCTGCTGCTGCTGGTGGTGCTATCGCACGCTGTGCCGTGTGTTAGCAAGCTGTTAAACAAGTAGTAATTGCAGTTGTTATTGTTGCTAGCCTTTGTCGTTGTTAACGTAGTTGGCAAGCAACGATGATGCTCGTTACTGTTACTGTTGTTGTTGTTGTTGCTGTTGTTAGTTTAGTCGCGGTTGTTGTTATCGTTGTTGTTCATGTTCTTGTTGCTATCGCGTCGCCGGCGTCCTCAGCGTTTGTCGTGCCCTCGCCGTTTATTACAGTTGTCACGGGCCATCGCTGAGAGAGCAACTTTAAATTTGAGTTTTGCTACCCCATTAGATAAGAGGTGGACAAAAAAGAGGAGAGACTGAGCAGCAAAGTAGTAGTAGCAAAGAAGTGGCGCGATCGTATGTCGTGTCGACCACAGAAGGACAGCAACAACAACAACAACGAAAACGTTTTTTTTCTTCTAAAATAGAAAGTCGGCTACAGATAGAGGCTCCGACGAGCTGTGTTAGCTCGCGCATTTGTTGCATCAGAACGTAGAAGATATTGCGGCACCAGCTATTGTTGTTCTTGTTGTTGTCGTTGTTGCTATAGTAGTAAGAGTAGTATGATTGTTGTGACAACAACAACAACCGCAACAGCATCGGTAGAAGAGAAGATCTACGAACGATACGAACGATAATTTGTTGCTGCGGCCCTTGCGACAAATTCCAAACTTAGAAACTGCTATGTGTGCAGGTCTGAACGTGTCTGTATGTGATATGTTGAGACGACAGCCAGGAAGTGCAACTATGAAGCGCAGCGTCGGTCTTTGAGACACGTTTAGTTCTGCCGGCAGCTACTGCAACCAAGCTCTGGAGCTACTGCAACCAGCCAGCCAGATGAGAACGACAACGACGACGACAAAAGATGAATATCTCATATGGCCGCTACTTGTGCATCGCAGCACTTCAACTCGAAGAAGAGCGAAAAAGCAGAGAGAAGAAAAGCTTAAGAAGAAGGAGAAATGGCGGCGGCGGCAGCAGCAGCAACAGCAGGAAAAGTGTGAGATGTGGGCGCAGTTGTGCTCGGGAACAAGGCGTTTGTGAAGATACTTCCGTAGACAGGCAGACGGACGGCAGTTGTTCAACTTCGAATAGCGCAGAAACCTGAGGTGGGCTGGGGAGGTTTTCGCCGCTGTCGTCGTCGTCGTCGCGGCCGCGGTTGCCTTCATTGTCGCTGCGGCTGCTATGGCCCGTGAAGTGCCGCAGGCAGTACTAGTACGAAAGAGCTGAGGAAGCGACTTCTTCGGGGGTGGGTGGTCTTCGCCGAAAGTAAACCGACTCGGCATGACGCGCGAACGGCACGGCACGGCACGCTCGTTCGCACGCGAACGTCGTATTGTCATTGAAGCCAATGCTCGAGCCAACAGCCAGATAGATATTATCACGACGCGTGCAGCACGCCAGACGGGTGGAACAGAACGAGTGGAAAAAGACGAAAGAGCTTCCTTGTGATTTGCTCTCGTATCTCGGTCTTCTTTCCGCGACCGAGTCGACCGAGCTCAAAAACGGCCACGACAGAAACATGAATGACTCGAAGGTCCGTATGATCGTTACTGCAGTGGCGCAGTTTGCAATCATAGTTGTATGTGCATATCTATAAATATATATATATATATATATATATATATATATATATATATATATATATATATATATATATATATATACATATAGGCAATGTCAGTCTGATGTTATGCAGTTTAGCTAATGCTGGCAAAACGCATAGGAAAGTATGTGGAATCATACGGTTCGCTGTGCGTTTCCGCTCCTCCCAACGAGAAGCAGTATACATACGGCATCGCTGAAGGCCGGCATTTGATGCGTGCTATCAAGCTGATCTTTCTCTATTGATAAACCGAGAGGGAACCGCTTTGTACTGAGATTTCTCGAACGCCTCCGTGTGTCACGTTTAGCGAAAAAGGCGCTTGCAATTCGCATTGAAAAGACAGCGCAAGTATCACGACTACTACTTCTACTACTACTACTACTACTGCTACCACTACGACTACAACTGTTTTCAGAAAAGAAACAGGAAATAATGGCGGATCTACTTGTGGATCTGATTTGGCTTCGATATTGGCTCTAGATATGATCTGCTTTGCCGATGGGCTTCTCGAAACGAGAAAGCAAGCAAGGGGCAAGAGAGTAAAGCTGACTAGGCGGATCTCCGTAACAGGATTTAGTGACACCTTCCGCGCGCAGGAACACGAGCACGCGTGCTGCAGACAGCATGCCAAACATACGCATGCATATAGTTTCCGCCACGCCAGCTAACACGCCAAACTAGCATGAATTTTTCCCTTATATTTGCACCTCACCTGCCCCGTCGGGATGTTTTTTTTGTCTCCTTTCCCCTCCATCTCTCTCTCTCTTCGTTCCTCTTCTTATTCTTCTTTGTCATCTTGTTTCTCTCTTGATCTCAAACTTTCGCTCTTGCTGTGTACCACCACCTCTTGTGCTGTCGGATATACCAGTCTGCGTTTAGTACCGTTCGTGTGAGTATCTGGAGGCGCTCTGAGCTGAAAACGGATCACAGGTGTAAGACGATCATAGAGGAGGCCTAGTGTAAACGATGTACAAGAACTTGTTTGCATGGCCTTTCCGTACATATTCATCCGTATGGCCTTTTGTTTTCGCCTCTTCTATGCAGTATCATCATTGAGGTTGTCGTCGTCGTCGTCATCGTTGTCATGTCGTTGTAAGGCCCGAATGAAAATTTGCGAGTTCGGCTATCTCTGTGCTGCATTCGTGACGATTGTGCTGCTCACGACGACGATATCTGCTGGATGTCAACTTCTACACACACTATATATGCATATCAGGTGTTAGTGATGACTGGTCGTGAAGTGAGGCTGGCAGCTACTCTCTCGCACTGGCTGGTCTCCCACTATATATCTGCTGACGCTGGGACATTTTGTTCTGTCTGCCTTCACCGGTGACAGCGACGACGCTGCTGCTTGGTTATCAGAGGCCGCACCACTGACGCGTAATGTTAATTGCCGCAGGGCTTCAGCCTGTGCCGTCGTGTATCGTTTAGAATAGCTGACGCACATTCATTTATACATATATATATATATATATATATATATATATATATACATGCGTACGTACATTTATACACGCTAACAACGAGATCGGCAACCACGTCCCTCTCGGCGAATATACATACATGCATATATACTCTCACACACACACATACACACACACAGCGCATACGGATAGATATATATATATATATATATACATATATATATATATATATATATATATATATATATATATGTATTCATTCAGGTAGAGTGCAAACGGTCTCTGTCGCTGTCGGGGTCATCCTATCGCGACCTATAAATTCTGGCCCCCGTGGGCTCCGCTGAGGCCGCCACCGCCATCTACAGTGCGATGTTTCCAGTGATGAGAGATAGAATGACAGGAAGATAGAGAGAGAGCGACAGAGAGAAAGGGGGCGGGAGGGATGAGAAGAAAGTAGGAGAGTGGTACAGTGTGGGCTGTGATTGCACGCGCTGATATCTAAAGAGATATAGCCCAATTATTCAGAGGATAAATGACGCGCATTAAGCGACGGCGTACCGAAGCATACGACGGTTGCATACGACGGTCTCCGGCGGCCAGTGCCCGTTCATCCGGTTGGCAAACGGTGAGAATTCGTTAGCTGCGTACGATTCATTCTTGCATCTCGACCCTGGGGCTAGGGCCAAAGACCGCGGTAGCGTGGAGGTGAGGGGCGGGGGGGGGAGGTAGTTGGGAAGAGGGGGGAGGTAGTTGGGAAGAGGGGGGGGGTAGTTGGGAAGAGGGGGAGGGAAGTTCTGTAGAATTACGGCTTTCAGGAATGCGAATGATTGCCCGCGTTTTGTTGATGTAAACGTGGATGACGTTGACGCCGGTCAGGTAGACGATCTACGTCTTCATTTTTAATGTGTTTTTTTTCCGAACTAGTACATGCGTGTACATTTCTATGTCCTGGAACAATGAGGTACAAGGATTACCTGCACGCTTTATATAGGCACAACGTATTGTGCTATACAAACTTACTATTGAAGCAGTTTATTTCGTTGACACCAGGTGCTCAATTTGGATTCTCCTTTGTCGCAACTTCTGTCAAAAGAGCGCTCAAGAAACGTCACCAACCTGTTGTCATTCAATCATAAATTAAAAATGCCATTGCAAGTATCCATTTAGCGGTTAAGCAAGTAAATTATCATCGTATTAGATTCGAAATCTGATGAGGCTCTTAAATCAAAATGTTTCCGATTAGATATGATTCAACTGAGCTGCATTCTTTGAGGCCATCGACATCATAAGATGGCCCTAGGTGCTAAATATAGCCTTATGTCTGAGACATTATCTAAGCTTATTAAAGGTTACAGCTCTATGCTTGATCGGTTTATACAAGGGTAAACTGTGGTTTACCACAGCAAAATATTTTATGATCAGAATACAGGTAACGGAAAAAAAATTAGCAGTTGATGATTATGGCTTCGTCCTGTGTCCTTTTTCAAGAGTTGAGTCCATGAAGGTAATTGTGTTTAGACGCCTGCTTTAAATAGGCATAAACCTATGCATATATTGCGTCTTAGGTATGTAAATGTATATAAAAGAGTTTTTTAAAAAAACACATGGCACGAAGCATTGCATTACAGAACAATCATATTGAACGCTGGCCTTGTGGCCTTTCTTGGGCACTGGTGCAATGACACGTTGTTTAAACGATTGAAAATGATCCCGTCGATATACAGTAGTTAATGAACCAAATTTAATAACTACAGAAAGAACATAGCTAACTTGACACAGAAGATTAGAGGTATACCAACAGAGGCATAACTGTATTTCTAGTTATTCTAGAGTGGATAGTAACTTGTAAACGAATAAGTGAATGATGACATTTTTTAAATCACTTAGAATTTCCAAATAAAAAAATAAGTTGATAGCAAACGATCGGAAAAGTTGGAAGGACTGTGCATTTGTGAGGTCGCGACTAAATTCAGTTAGTCTGTAATCTTGTCTGCATTTACTATGCCAAATAAAAAAAAACGACAGATAATAAGCCATAGTCGCATTTCTAAGACGTGCAACGCCTTAGAAATGCGACTATGGCTTTTGTTTTATTCGGCATAGTAAGTACGAGAATCGTGCCCGGGTAATTCTTATGATAGTAGCCGCTAGGCATATACGTGTCAAGCAGATCATAGCAGTAAGTGACATTTTATTGAATAGATAATATAAATCAGTAAATATAGGCGTGCGTGCGAACGAAAATCATGCGTTGCCTGTCCGCAACGGGTACGCGCAATCAATCATGCACATTTTTATCTGAGCCACCAAATTCATGTGATGTACGACCATTTCGAGCCACCCCAAAAAATAATGATAATTATCATGTAATATTCGATCCATCAAAAAACGCGAGACATAAAATTAGGGCGGGGGAGAAACAGATACGAAATAATAAGCCATAATCTACTGTTGCTAGTAAAGTCTTCTTCGTGCAATTGGACTCAACGAAAAGACACGAAAACAAACATCTGTAGGGAAATTAACGCTAAAACTTGTTAGCCACGCAAGTGACGAGGACGAGTATTATAACAGCTTTTTATAGGAAGCAAAATTGTTCTGCCTAGTCATTTGACTGCGTTTATATATATATATATATATACAGATTCTCGGTTTTTGCAGGATTCCTATCGCCCTGTGTAAGTGCATGCACGTCTGCAAATGTACACCCTATGGCAACTAATAGCAGCGGTTGTATGTCTACTAGTGATTGTGTTTATTATCCAGTAAGAAGTGGATCCGGCCGTTCATACCGCCATAATTGCTATCCCGGTCGTTGACGGCGTTGTCGACGACTTGGATTGTTTCATCCAATGACTACTCCTACAATAACGACATCTGCGATAGCAGGTCGCTATTGTAGATGTCGTTTATTGTAGGAGTAATCAGACCGGGCTGCCCATGCTAACCGAAGCCGAGGAAATACACACTTCGCGACACCGCTAACCCACAGTTACTGTGGTTGACAAGATGAGCGACAGTGTACCATCACCCGATGACAGAGGGAGTGAGAAGGCCTGGAGAAAAGTGCTTTAAGCGTCGGTCTTCACAAACGTATACCGAACATCAAAGGTTGACTGAATCCACCACATAGTCCCTAATGGGTCATGGGACCCCAGTTGTTTTTGTTTAGCATCGTAAAAGCTCCTAGCCGACGAGCGACGTTGGTGGCTTCTGGATAAGACGCAGAGGCCATTGGTCCTCAAGTTAGCAAGAGCCAACAAAACTGTGAACACTGCTGTAGTCAAAAAATTAGCCCGGCAGATCCTACGGGACCTGTCGATTCTGGAGATCGCAGACCCTCAAGCCAAGATTTCACTCTCTCATCTGGACGCGCGATGTCAAAGAATACATCTATGGGACAAAAGGTGGACGGAGACCCAGGCGGGCCAGGCTTGTTTCTGAACCAATCAACCAGTTACAGGCCACTGTACTTTCAGAAAATGTTTACACTAAGCTGCATCTCGTTTGCGCTGCTTCTGGCCGATCTCGTTCAATACGTGCGTCAAGAGTTTCAACATGCCGTGGTAGTGATGTATGCTGATGACATCGTTGTTGCTTATCGTAACATTGGTGCCATCCCGCGCATTACCGCCATGGTAGAGGCGTATCTCATGAAAAAATAAAATATTTACATTGCATTGTGCGGGCTGTATGGCCAATGTACATTCCCTATGTCTCAGAAAACGTAACCGGCGTCAAACATACGTTTAAAAATTTCGTGGCGTTTACCGCGGACAGAGCACAGCTAGTGTGGCTTTTAGGATGGGAAGACTCTGCAACAAACAAATAAATGGCGCAAACACCCTTGAATGTCACTCGAAGCTGGTACATAATTAACGGCTTAGGCGCGATCAGTATAAAACGGAACGACTTAAAACAGACCGCAATGTGCTCTCTGTCACGCAACGCTAATTTAAGTTTAGTAGGGTTGAAATAATATTATGGAATCTTTCTTTGCACCGTCATGAGGCCGTTAGGTGGAATGTTTTCAGTAGGTATTATACTAACAACATCGGCATCGAGTTTCACGCTATCCCTGTCCCAGTTGTGTGTAAAAGCATTTTTTCCCTCTCACCTAAAAAAAGGTAGTAGTAACAGAGCAGCAGCAGTAGCAGTTGCATGAAGTCGACAATTTATGTCACCCCCCGAGTGGCGGTAACGACCTGCTGCTGCTGCTACTGCTGCGGGGAAAGAAAGAACGAAAAGCACAAACTTGGCGTGCGGCCGAGGCAATGCGGATATGACAAAGGACGAAAAAAACGGGATACAAAGGGGGAAAAGGCAAAGAGAAGAAGAAGAAGAGAGAACCCAAACGGACAGATTTCGTCGGGTCCTCGCCGCTGTAGCAGAAGTCGTAGTAGCAGTAGTAAGAGTCAAGCCTTCACTCCAAGCCATTTCCCTCCTGAGGCCTACTGCCTTGCCCGGGTAGCCATGCACCCACCGACCCACCACAAACTCACTCACACAGCCACGCACGGACACACCACGAGCCCGCGCTTCGTGTTTCCTTCGCCCGTTGGAGGTCTTGAGGCCTGAAGTGCGCGTTATGATCGTGTGAGCACAAGCTTGTGGTGGCAGTAATGCGAGTACTAATAGTAGAAGTAGTCGTCGCCGTCATCGTTGTCGCCGTCGTCGTCGTCGCAGATGCTGTTGTTGTAGCGGGTAATAGTTGCTGTTGGTGTTGGTGTGTACTGCTGTTGTAGTCACAGTTGAAGTAGTTGCTCTCCAAAAAGTCACAGCCCACTAGTCAGAGAACTGGTCAGGCAAACAGAGAGGCAGGTAGGCAAGCAAGCCGGCGGCTATCCAGTCAACCGCAGGCGCTGGATGTGTCTCTCTTGTGGGTGTGCACGTGTGTGCATATAGTAGCGAAACAGGGTGGGCAAAGCAGATGCCCGAGCAATTGAGGCGCCGGGGGGAGACGAGGGGGCGGGGGAAGGGTCCCGTTTGGTCTCTCATTAAAACTTGGCCTAAAAACGATCAAGTGCACAGCAAGTACTCCACTGCTACTACTACTACTACTACGACCGCTACCACCACCACCCACCATATCTACAGCGGACAGCTCGGGTGACCGCTGCTCTTTAGGCAGGCCCCCGACTCCCCAACGAGTGCGACACGACATCACGTACAAGGTGACGACGACAACAACAACATGACAACAACGACAACAACAGCGACAACAACAGCAACAACAACGACCACAACAGCAACAACAACGACAATAACAGCAACAACAACGACAATAACAGCAACAACAACATCAACAACAACAAATACAATGAGGGCTACGACCACAACAACAACAAGCAACCACAACCACAACGAACCGCCACATCTGCACTAGCTACGAGCGGCAAAGACCTGCCTCATTTTGGCTAAGAACAGACCTGGTCGGCCGACGGGGCGATGGACCGGCACGTATCCGGCAGCAACGTCACCGCTGGCACGACTGGCCGGAATAAGTCTCGAGATGCCGAAAACGTTGTTTCTTCGGCCGCGCGAAGTGAGTGCGCAAATTAAGCTGCCATCTTTTCGCCCAAGCAGTAGTTGCAGTAAGTAGTACAATAAATAGCTCCTTCGAAAACATACACATGCAAAGGCAAACGGGGTATACATATATATGCGGGAACGAGGGAGCGAGGGATGAAAGAAAGAAAAAGTGCGACACAAAGGGAGAGGTAGAGAGAGAGGGGGGGGGAGAGAAAGCATGCAAAAGATGCCTAGACAAGCTGGCCATGGATGCCGATGATGTGGGCAAGGAGGTCGTGTAGATTCTAACTGGAAAAGAGCTGAGGAGATGGTCTTACGGACAACCCAACTAAACTGAACGAGGGAGGAGAAGTACAGATTGAACGAGCAAGGGAAAAAGAGAGTAAAGAGGATAAGAAAGTGAGAATGAAAAGCGAGCAAGGAGAGAGCGAGGTTGAACTCACCTGGTGCAGGAGGAAAAACCAGAGAAAGATAAGAAGTGCAGGTACAGTGACCATATGGACTGAAAGGGGTGGTGGGGGGGGGATGACGGTCGTGGTATGCAATTTGCGCAAGTCTCGTCCCAGAAGAGGTAGGCGGCAAGAAACATGTAGCAAAGAAGCGACGAAAGTGGGCAAAGGAGTGGTGCAGCATTGTTCTAGCGGGGCCGACAGGATCGACCGCGCCCAGCCGATATGGCGATATGGCTTCGTATCGCAAAACTCTCTCTTGTTGGACATCTATGCTACTGGCATCTGCTGTAGCCGACGTACGGTCAGGTGGACGAGCGGGCCATATTTAGCTAAACTGTTCTCACATCGCGCTATGCTTGCAACAACTACGCTGCCCCATTTCCCCGCCCCCCCGTCCATACCTCACACCCATTGCTCCTCCCCCCCGCGCCCCCCCCCCCCGTGCTCATACTAAACCGCAGAAACACAAGAACAATGGATCTGATCGCTCTCGTCTTTGTTTCGGGGCGCAAGCAACACCACTCGATCGCATGGTGTCTACACGCATGTTGTGCTACCCGGCAGTAGTACTGGTAGAAGTAGAAATAATAAGAGCAGTATTTTGGACCTATGAGAAGTCTTTGCTGCAAAGTATTTCTTCCATAAGGTGGTTTATCCCGATCTTCTACAATTCGAGCAACATTCGAATCCACGCATAACAAAACCCCAGGTCTTTTTCTATAACTGACTCGCACAGCGTCATTGTGCACTGCCTTACTCAAGGGCCCTGTCTCTCTGTGTGAAAGGCATGTAAATACATCACCCATGGTACACGTTGAAGATGGGCGTCCACGTACATCATACTTTGTGCACAAGTTCAGTTTCCTGGACCCTAATATTCAAACCGAAATAAGCTAGAGATCATATTTTTTCATTTATGCATAGGTATATATTGTATATAGTTTGATTACTTCTCTCAGAAAGTAATCTATAAATGCATGCCTGTGTCTGCACATGAAAGCATCGCCATAATGCAAATAACGAAATAACTCATTAGGCACGAATCTCGAATCAGTAGAAGCATTCGCGTACATTAAGATGGGACACGCAATTTCTTCATGCTTTTGTCTAGTTTATTTGCTTTTAGTGATTCTCTTTCTTCTTTGGCCGCTGAATGTTTGTCTCGTTTCTGCCCGTCATCGTGGCTGTATGAAATAATGGCAGTTGGCCATGCGTGCTGCCATCGGCCGCCATTCGGCGTCGTTTATTTTTTCTGCCTGAACGTGATGACGTCTTCCATGCGTAAAGCGGGATGTCCGGAACCCGTTCCGCATAGGCCGCGGGTCAGCTTGGTTTTTTATTGGTAGCGCATCAAGAAATGGTGGCATTTATGCTGTCGAAAAGAGCGACTGGCGGCGGGTTCGAATCGAGAGGTTCGACGAGGAAGAACGAGGAAGGAAGCCCTGGAACAAGGGTTAAGTTAGCCTGCTGCCGCCGCCGCTGCTGCTGCCACCACCACAGACAGAGGGCTGCTGACATCCGGATGCACTTTGGAACGCTAAGAGACGCTCCACCGTGCGATGCGGTCAGCCGATACAGATGATGAGACTTCTACTGCTTCTACCGCTGTGGTTGCTGCTGTCGCCGCACACTGCTCTCACTGGTGCGCCCACAGAAGGTGCCTTTCTTTGCAAGCGAGCATCGAATGCCACTCGACAGCGTCGACGGTAATAGTAGAGAATCAATGGGCTGCTATTCACTTACAGACAGATGCGCCAAAGATGGCTCCTGCAAATGTACGCACTCCCGTCTACCCCCCCCCCCTTCCTCCGCCCCCCGCTTTACTAGCCTCCAGACGTTCCTCACGGAAGGCGGGCGGCCAGACGGCGTACTAACAGTTCGCCGCGCACTGCCGCACTCGTAGAGCCTCAGTCCTGGATGGCTACTCGTCCGGCCATCGGTAGCCATCCCATCCCGCCTTGTCCGCCTTTGCACCTTGCGCCTCGCCTCGCGGTGATGGTCTTGGAAAGACCGTCTGCCTCTGGCCCCAGTCAGATGCGTTGGGCCTTCATTCTGTCGGCGGTTCTTTGGCCGAGGATGTCGGGGGCGGACAGCCCAGCTACGCTCACGCACGTACGTGGTCGGATGCCGCTCACATGCAGAGAGCATAGAAAGTGCTTCTTCCTTCCAATTGCCTCTCCTTTTCTTTGATTTTTTCCTGCTTCCCGTGATACCCTTCCCGTCCCAGCCCCTTATCCAGCCCACCCCGCTCTCCCCCGCCCAACCTCACTACTACGAGGCGCCCTCCCCCCCCTCCCCTCCACGCTTCTCGCAGCAATACTCCTTCAGCTCCATCTTGGTAGTCCACGAATGACACCTCACACCTATAAGTGCTCACTTACCCGTTGCCGACATAAACACCGAACACACGCAGAACGGCTCCCTGGCCTCGTACTCACATCTCACCGTCAGCACCCGTCGGCCCACCAATACAAGCATTTTCCCGCTTTGGGCAATCCGCCAAGAAAACCCGCAGAGACTCAAGAGCATCTATGGCTACGTCTGAAATGGCAGGCGAAATAACGACAAAGCATGGCTATGCTGACTTCGTACCGGGCTTTGAAAGCGAGGACGCGCATGTAGGCAAATTGGTGCATTCAGCACTCGAGAAGCTTTTCGATGATAAACCTACAACGCGTTCGTTGGCGTTCTCACCCATGAAGCTTCTTTTTGTTTCGAGGCAAGAGGCCGAATATTGTACAACGATACCGCTCACTCAGATAGTAGAATTAGTACCGTAAGTTAAGCAAGCCCGTTGAATAATAATGTTGTTCAAAAGCTGGTCTGGGGATTAGAAGTGAGGTCAGTGTGAATTGTAGGTTTCTACTGTTTCTAGAGATCATCCTGGGCCGTTTTTGTGTAACGTGTTGTAATTTTCTGCAAGGCACAATCTGAATGTGCAAATGTACTCGCAAGATATTATTTACAATGACAAACACAGTAATCATCATTTGCTGAAAACAAAATAAACGCATGAACATATATATATATATATATATATAGAGATTTTTAATGGATGATTAAAAAATTATATATATATATATATATATATATATATATATATGATTTTTAGCGCTGTGCGAGAACTCGAGAGCTAACTGGGCAATGCAAAAGTGCATTTTGGACGATCCTCGTGCTTCGATGCGCACTCTATGCTTCAAATTAAACGTGTAGGAGGTGTTTGATTGTTCTCTGACTAGAAGATCTGTTCACTTAGATGCAAAAATCAACCGGCAAAATGGCTTTTGACTCGCTTACGATCGACAAGATGTCCCCTGTTGTAGGACAAAGCAAATGTCCAGTTTATGTGCACTTCTTGAGTGTGGTGCCCACTGAAAAGGACGCGACGACACCATAGTTCTTTGGCAAACATTCCAAACAGTGACACAGAAAGATGATTGGCATATTTTGCAATCTGTAGTGAAACCGTGAATACACTCTATTCGTTATGGTTTGCATGCTTAATGAAAGGATGGCTGGCGGAGCATGCTATGGGATAGGCTTTCTTGCCCACTAGCAGTCTATATTTAGAGCCCCGGATTAATGTGCGTGATTGAACGAGCGTCTAACTAAACTCTACATAACAACAAATATTCTGTCTGTCCGTTACTATCTCCTTTCGGCAGGCATTTGAAACAAATGATTTTGCAAGATATATTTAAGCGGTTTAGGCCTCAAATCGAAGCGGTTATTAGCAAGCCAACAATTGCATTGAATAAGTAATTCTGCTGGTATTGCCTACTCTACCGACGCATGTAAGAAAATACATTTAAAGATCTGTTTTCATTTGGATATAGCATGTAAAGCAAGCGACAACGTATTATATATATATGTTCATTTTACTAGCCAGAGCACACAAAAATGTCAAACCAGCGTTTAAGTTACTCGCAGAAGGGATACTTGTAGTTTCCTTTCCTACAAGCAGAATGTCCTCGAAGTGTACTCTGTACATTACCTGCCGATAATGATCAAGGCTGCTGCTTGCCGTATCGGCCTGCGCTCACGTGTTGTTACGGCTGTAGCGCAGGTAACCGGTTTATCTTGCTTACAAACGTTCCCTTTTCGTCTCCTCTACTTTTCGTTGATCTTCTATTTCTCGTTCGTTCTCTCGTTTTGTCCTCCGTGTTCACTTCGGCTTCCTGCCTTCCTTTCTCTCTCACTGTGCCGCCTCCTTCGGGAGAGGCGTCAGCGGAGTATCGAAGTGTGGAGTTTATCTCGCGGCTCTGTCGGGCCGTTTGTACGAGCGAATTCGATATCACTCAATTTCCTGCCTAAGGGGATGAATGCGTAACTCGGCCTTTCGCCGAGTTGGTTGGTTAACTGTTGTTCGGCGTCGACGACTCGCTAAAAATCACAAATATTCGAACAAAAACTTGATCATGAATAGAGTTCGTCGTCTTTGTTACATTATCACTTTAGCTATGCGAAACCCTCTATAGCAAGGGACGTGCGCGTGCGTGTGTGTGTGTGTATGCGGGGGGTGAAGAAGATGTCGCGCCAAACATACCCCCCCCCCTGACAGAAAGCTATCGGACGATGCAGCAACGCTCCCTTACAGCACGAAAGCTTAAGAACTGCCAGAAAAGACACCAACAGCACATCACTGAATAGATATGTAGTGCCTATGAAAAAAACAGTTTGCCTATGTCAGCTGGAACACTTCTCGTCTAAACTGGACACGGCACATGTGCTCATATGATAGACATTAAACCTACTACTTCAGCAAATGTTTTTGCAAGCGAGTCTTCTAATTATTGGATATAGAATAGCTACAAACATTTGTGAGTGCTATCGACCGCCAAGGAGGTCTAACTAAGGACCCCAAATTGATGGCAACATTTTGTTTAAATACTGAAATCAAGACTGGCTAGATGTATCTAAGTTCCAATTGAACTTTGTGCTTCGTATGTTTACAGTTAATCATCACAGCAACCCTGGCACAAAAAAAATATTTATATACACACAGTCTCTCGGATTTCGTCCAACAAATTCTGAAGTCTAGTACAATTCGGCAAAACAACTTTTTTCCGATGGAACAAGGGGCGGAAATGTATTATTTTGGAGTGAGAGCAAAATTACCAAAATAAGTTGTATCAAGCCAATACTATAATATAATGGACCCTATGACCCAAGTATGGGCAGAAGTTTACAAAGTTTACGGGAGCTACAACCTTTGATCTCTACGGTAAATTTTATCCGTGAATGCAAATTGGCCTCCCACGGTGCAACTTTATTGCTTTTGTTTTCCGTGAATTTATTGTGATTAGTGTGAGCGAACGACAGACAGCTAAGTGGGTTTCTCTGCAGGGTCCCCACATATTCTCTCAGCTTTCGGGAGTCATCACTCCACATGTCCTCTTCCAAGCAGTTCTCAG
Organism: Dermanyssus gallinae; assembly: GCA_003439945.1. Classification (NCBI taxonomy): domain Eukaryota; kingdom Metazoa; phylum Arthropoda; class Arachnida; order Mesostigmata; family Dermanyssidae; genus Dermanyssus; species Dermanyssus gallinae. Next base: position 253,431 of record QVRM01003817.1, on the reverse strand, counting down.
CAATGATGCTGGAAAGCACTCGCAGAGAAGTACACTCCACTTCAGCGTGCCGAAATGACTCGACCATGTCGGAGGGGCGCTATGTCGAAGGCCTTAATGCAAGCGATTATCTTCCCTACTTAATGGTATCAGAAATCACCCAAAAGATACTCCTTTTACATCATTTAGAACTTAGGGAAGCTGTCAGCGCTCCCGTATATAGAGGCAAAAGCTACGTGCAAATACAAGAACATTTGTATCTGTAGTGCAGTTACCTCATGACTCTACTTAATGCAAACGCTGCTTACCGGTTACAGCTTGAAGTACCAAACTGTTTTTTTCCCTGTAGTGGACACAGAGTCCGACCATTTAATGTTTACAGCTGCAGGAGACGCGTCATTGTGAGCCACTTGTAACCTCTGGACAACACTTTTGACGTCCCGCGCTAAACTACGATACGATTTGATACGAAGATTGATTCAATATGCTCATGAGCTGCATTTGGCATAACTGACTGTGGGAGGCTATATTTGCGTAGTAAAAAAAACGTACAAAGGCTAGCCAATTTATGATTTGTTCTGCAAGCTTTATCTATTATATAACAAGAAACAAGAAACACCTAACAGGGTCGCTGTCGAAACTAATTCTAGGATCCTATTATTGTGCTATATCTAGGCAATTTGCATCACTACTGCAGTTTGCTAATATGACGACTATAAAATTTGCCGTTGCAACACTCAACTGCAAGTGTTACGACTTGAATGCAGATTGAAATTATTCCGACACTGCATTGCCGCGCTGCAAATCAGTTAAAAGTGATTATTTAAAGGGCTTAGGTAACAAGAAAGTGTTTTCTGCAAAAGAAACAGCGCAACAAATTGGTGAAACGTACTACGAACACATAGAACACACGAGCGCAAACTTTTACAACACCTTGAACGCCGTATAAACGGCAGTCCAAATGGTGTGACGACGTGCTGAAATTTACCGCTAAGTTATACACCGCAACGAGCACTCGGTCCCTCCTCAAAGAGTTCAATGGGTTACTATGAGTGACCTTGACCGTCACTGTGAGCGTGTTCCTTTGGCAAAAGAAGGAGCGTGTAGTAAAAATCATACCATCCATCCGACCTAGCCCGGCAAATCTCAACAGAGGAAGCAAGAGACATTCAACGATTAGGTCGCGCCTGCATATCTGGGAAGGCTTCTTTCCCATTGTAAGATGGGACGAACATAACCTTGCTTTTCCGAGAGCAAAGTGGTGAACGCTAAACTTTTAGAGGTCTCGTCGCGATGAGGTGAAGTGACATAACTTTAAGATCCCATAAGAAACCGGCATAATGGCTTTAGTTTTGTCGTATCTTATTTAGCCAGGGCGACGGAAGACCATTTCCAAGTCTCCATCTTGGAAGTATTCCTTGGTAGGTATGGTTCAGAGCTCTACTCCAGCGTACGGGGGCAGGCAATTAAGCATTTGGTTTTACCATCTTGGACTGTTTTAATTAATATGAGCTGTCTGGGTCAAGTGTGGATACTGCGGCAATTAGCGCGCATCTAAAGAACCGCCTGTGAAAGCTATAAACACAGATCGGGACTGATAATCTTTGCTACTGGTTCTTATCTAAAACAGAAACTAAAGCATAATTTTGGCCTTAGTGGAAACAAAATATTGTTAGTTAAATCTAGGGTCCAGTTGAAGCCTAACTAAGTTAAAGTTAGATTAAACCACCTGCACTACGTTTTAGTTAATTACGGAAGATGGAAAAGTCTTAGAAGACCCTTTAAACGCAACGCTTTACTTGAAAAACCAAAAACTACTCCATCTTGGCAACATTGAATAGGCATCGATTAAACCTGTATACCTTGTGTTAATAAAATACAAGGGACTGTACAGTACAGAGTGTTAATAAAATACAATGGTCTGTATAGTACAAAGAAAAGAATGTACATTCTAAATTTGCTTGCCTTCATATGAACTTTTATGGACTTCGCCAGGGTAATTACCCGGCATGGCATCCCTATAACACCATTTATGCCAGCAGAATAGGCAAAACACGACGTAAGACTGGCATGTCTGTCCAGCTACTCATTTGTCAAATTACGAGCTAAAACAAGTATACATATACGTTTATGTAAGTATAGTACTCTAAAATTTCAAATTAAAAACATTAAATTAAAAAAAGTATATATTTGAGTTTATGTAAGGATAGTATTCCAAGCAGTGATAACAAGCTTGCGGTCTGACAGAGTGAAATAGCAGCAGTGAACCCAAGTGCTAATTATGTGAGAGTTATGGAGTCGTCCAAACACTCACCAAAGCCCCTCAAGAACACCTGGTGGTCGGGCGAGTCAAGTTCACGTTGTTTATAGTCCAATTTATATTATATATATATATATATATATATATATATATATATATATATATATATACAGACGTGCAAAATGTGTTCATGACGCTTCTGAGTCAGGGTACTGTCAAATTATTCACGCACGACTACGATAATAGCTCTGGCCCGGTGTCCTGCTTGCTTTCGACAGGACGATATGTTTACACTGCTACAACACGCCCTTTGGTAAATAAATGTCTGTTCCGTTTCAGATCGAGGAGCCCCGCCTTCTCGACGAGAGTTAGAAGCAACGAGCAACTAAACTAAATCGAGACCGGGTGAGAGAAAGGCAGGGGGAGAGATACAGAGAGAGAGGAGAAAGAAAATTAGAGAGAGAGATGGGGGGGGGGAGATAAACGTGGGGAGACATAGACGTACATAGCAGTGAGTTGTCCAGTTGTGCTGAGCGTGTTGTTTGTTGTAACCAACCACCGCCGAAACATTCGTCGGGACATTGTGCCGCGCGCGCTGTATGTGTATGCTAGCCTCCATGCGAGTCGTCTTCGGGACGGCAAAAACCAGCTCAGCTAGTCAATATCATTGTCATCATCATCATCATATCATCATCGTCCTCATCATCATCATCATCACAGTAGTGGTGTTCTTGTAGCGCTGCCACTCGTAACTGTGGTCGTTGTAGCAGTAGAAATGGCGACGATAATGGCGATCGTGGTGGTGGTGGCGGTGGTGTTGTAATGGCAGACCCGATCACTACACTCACTGGTGGTGGTGGTGGTGTCTACTTGTTGTCTGTCGGCAACGGTGATTCGGCCGGCTCGAAAAGCCGACCGGCCTATGACGGCGGTGACGCGACGGAGGCGGCCGTAGCGCTGTCAACAAACGAAATTTATGTCGCGAAACATCAATGATGCGAGCCGGTCGCAGTAGTTTCGCGTTTCGCTCGCCGTCGACCACCACCGTCTAACGGGTTGGGATTCTGACACGCGTGGGGCGCCGCTTTGGTCGCCAGAGAACGCCACACGAGTGGGGCGCCCAGGCCGGCCACGGCACAAGCAGTGCCAACAACAACAGCAACAACAACAACAACAGCAGTAGTAGCAACAACAACAACAATAACAACGGGGACGGGACATGACCTGGCAGGAACTGACTAATCGCTGGCGATAAATAGCCAACAATTTGCGTCAACATTACCTATGGGTGTGTGCGTTTGTCCTCGTCAGCGCACTTCCCCATGCCGTTTCTTCCGTTACGTTCCACTTTTCGGTATCGTCACCATCGTCGTCGTTGTTGTTTTGTTGTTGTTAATGTTGTTGTTGTTGTTGTTGTTGTTGCTGCTGCTGTTGCTGCTGCTGCCACCATTATTTTCGCTGTAAGGTTTATTATTCTGATTATCGTCGTTATCTGCCACAATAATCGTCGTAGAGTAGTTAATTACTGCTCTACTACTGCTGATTTTAGAGCGAAAGATTGAAGCGTCATTTTGCTTCCATATAATATAGATGGGTACATATGTACGTGTCACTAAATATATATATATATATATGAATTTGTTTTCTATACAATATATATGCGTTTTTTTCAGACAAGTATGTATATATATATATATATATATATATATATATATATTGGATTTGTGCAAAACTTCTTCCCGTTTTTGCTTGAAGCGAACCCCGAATGCAAGGACGTGCGGGTTTATCTAATCATCAGTAAAGTCTCATTCTATTTCAATGACCAATAATAAATTATCATCATCTTGCCAATAATAAATCAGCTTTCCGATCACTCTTTTTTGAAAGTCCTCTTTTCTGAAAACGAAGACGTGTTTTACCTTATCTTGAACGTCCTCGAACGACTTTAATTTTCTCCAATCGAAAAGCTTTAAAGAGGAATAAGTAATTGCCTAAAGGTGCAACGTTAGGAAAGTATGGCGAATGATCAGTGAGTTTTCAGTTCAGGTTTTATATTAATTTTTGAGCCTGGCGCTGCTCACGTGAGGTCGCGCTACGTCTTAGGGTAAGAAGGACCCATTTTCTGCTAACGAGGTGCGTGACGCCTTTGGTTAATTTTTCAAGAACTCGTTGGAGTAATTGGTAGTAGCGATCCGTGTTGGTAGTCTAGTTTCTTCTCAGAAGTTTAAAGTGAAGGATGCCTCTATTCCACCAGCAACGCAACAGAACATTATTCGAATGGACTTGCTGCTTGGAACAACCCTAGAAACAGCTCGGACCAGAACCTTTGCCCACTTAAATTCTCGTGAAAAGCCAATTTTTCATTGCATGTTACTAGACGAAGCACAAAAAGCAAAGCTTGCGTTGGCGATTGAGGAAAACAAGCGCGCATGTGCTCTACTTTGTTGGCATTACTCAGCCCCTGAGGAACCCACTTACAGAGCCTAGAGGGCAATCAACATTCTAACACCTCGTGGTCGGGCGAGTCAAGTTCACGTTGTTTATAGTCCAATTTATATATATATATATATATATATATATATATATATATATATAGTAGTTCAATAAGTTCTTAGAATGAGCTTTTTAGAATTGGAATTTTGGCACGCTTTCACCGCTAATAGGAACTGCAACTTTTCGACTGCTAGCACTCAATATATTATAGGTGATTGGCCGTTACGATTTCGTTTGATAGCTTTTCCCGTGCAACGTATCGGCGTGATTTTTAAAAATGGAGAAAAAAGAGTTTCGAGTGGTTATCAAGCATTTTTATTTCAAAGGTTGGAATGCGACCCAAGTAAAAATTGAGTTAGACGAGACGTACAGTGACTCTGCGCCATGTTTTGCCACTGTTTCCAACTGGATTAATGTGTTAAAAAGAGGTCGCAGGAGCACCGAGGATGAACTACGTCCAGGAGGCCAAAAAACGGCAACTGATGAGGAAAACATAGAGAAAGTGCGAAAATTCTTGGCACAGATAAGCGAATGAACATTAAGGAAATAGCGGAGGCCTTAGGGATTAGTTTAGGCAGTGTGCATTTTATCCTACACGAAAACTTGAAGATGAAAGAGCTTAGAGCAAAATGGCTGCCGCATTTACTCAACCAAGGCCAAAAAGACGCGCCTGTTTTGGCTTTACAGCGAAATTTGGCCAAGATGTCGAACAATCTGTCGGATTTTTGGTGCAGATTCATGACCGTCGATGAAAGCCGGGTTTATCACTACACTCCCGAGACCCAAGAAGCATCTTGCCAATGGTGTGCACCTGATGAAGGACCTCCGAAGAGGGTGCGGACAACGGCATTGACCGGAAAGGTGATGGCTACAGTTTTTTAAGACCAACGTAGAATAATGCTGGTCGACTACCTTGAGGGCTGTAAAACGATTACAGGAGAATATTATGCAAGACTGTTGGACTGCCGTTAGCAAGAACTCATCGTGAAACGGCCCGCTTTGCAGAAGAAGGTTGTCCCGTTTCACCAGGGCAATGCTCCTGCACACAAGTCCCGGCAAGCATCGGCAAAACTGGCCCAACTGAGGTTCGAACTTATTGAACAACCCTCCTATTCTCCAGACCTGGCCCCCTCTGATTATTTCCTCTTCGGAAATTTGAATAATAGACGTGCAATATGTGTTCATGACGCTTGTGAGTCAGGGTACTGTCAAATTATCACCTGGTAATGGCTGCTTGATCAATTTTATTTTCGTTCGCGAGTTCTTAAGTGGTAACCGTTGGAGTATGTTGTCTCTTTAAACACAGAACGCTCTCTCATAGTAAGAGGGGTTGACTGGACGTTAGTTCATCGTTCAAGTAAAAATATCCACCACGGAACTTGGCAATTTTTTGTAGGCCCGTTTGTTATTTGCGTTGTTCCAGAATATGGTGAAGATGCGTCGACAAGTTACAGCAAAGTTGGAATCTTTTCGGAACTCGTACAGCAAGACACTCCAAATTTGAACCTTTACATTCAAAATTTTACCACCTTTTTAGAAAGCAATAAAGCTTTTCGCGCCAACGCGGAACCTACCGGCTGACGCCGTAATGTCCGCTCCATCAGAAACGTATAAACCTTTCTGATGCTAGTGTTGACTATTAAGGCGCTGCAAGCGTCCATGATGAATGGATGCAAAAACGACAAGAACTTATGCATCAGCCTAATATATATATATATATATATATATAGGGTGTGACGGAAAGATTTGAAGAGCGATATACAGAAATGTAGAGTTCGTTAACGCAAATGTTTTTTCTAAAGGAACATGGTCTCTGAGAAGTCTTGTTTGAGTAAGAGTGAAATTACTACAATTTGTAACACTGGTGTTTTTGCTCGACATAGGAGCACAAAATATGCTGTTGCGAGACAACCAGTCCTATACAGAAACTAAGCACACCTTCGTGTTCGTGATAAAATTCTGCTCCATCTGAATAATATACAAGGCCGGTCACAAGACGCGACATGGTTGTATATATATATATATATATATATATATATATATACGGCGGTCTGGACATCCCCTGCTTCCAAACATTTATGCCCAGACTCCGCCTCTGCCGTCTGACAGCACTACAACACTCCACGCACCCTGGGGTCCAATGGATGCTAACCACCGAGCACTTCAAAAACGACCTTGCGAAAACAAGACTTCTTTGCGAGTGCTTGGAAACCACCATTGAGACCGCTACACAAGAGACCGATTACTGGGGCACATTTTAAAAAAGCACACGAAACGCCCTTTGTACATTACTGGATTAAGGGTGCCCTACCTATCTGGTAAGCAGTATTTAAACCTACTAAAGCTCAGGATCAACGCACTACCAACGCGTGCCAGAGGAGGCCCGGGCTATAACAAACGTTGTAGGCACAAGTGTCATGCGCCTGAGACGTTGGCTCATGTCGCTCAGATGTGCGATACAAAGGCACAAACAAACTATAAAAAGACATGACGACGTCTGTGATCGCGTGGCGCGTCTTCTCCGCGAGAGGGGTAATGAGGTGGTTCGTTAGCGAGCATTCCGTCGACCGGGCGCACCGGGTCTAAAGCCCGGCCTCGTCATAACAACACCAACCGAGGTCTGGGTTTTATATGCCGAGGTTTGCGGCCCGAACAGGGACTTCGCAAAAGCGCGGCAGGACGAGATCATCAAATATGACGTCGTGTTCCTAAGAGCGGCGCTCCCCGACCCGCAAATACCTCGCAGATTCGGATCCATCACTATCCCTATGAGTGGTGTATGGGACTCTGAATCTGCGAGTACGCTCTTGGGGCTCAGCGTCACGAAGAGAAATCTTATGGATCTTACCGTTTTAACGTTCCAAGGAATCTTGAGGATATACCGCTCGCACCGGGTCCATAAGAGCGGGGGGCTACTATCAAGCAAGGACACAGACAGCTGATTCTTAACCTCACGTGACACCTTTTTACCACCATTTTTATTAAGGCGAGCACTGCCGAGTGTGCAAACGTATTGTAAATGATAAATAAATCATCGCAATATCTTATATATATATATATATATATATATATATATATATATATATATATATATATATAGATAAATAGTGTACTATACGGAAAATGAACTGCTTCTTTTATACTGATTCATATATATGCGTTGAGTCTTGAGCTGACCGCAATCGCGTACGGACTTGTTTTGTGAGCGCTCCTTGCCAAAGAGTGATAGTGGACGCCCTGCCTTCCCTGCGACAGATGCAACCATTACCTTGCAACCAACACCTCTCGTCTGCACCGAGTTCCAGACTACTCATCTACACAGCAACAACTCCTGGAGTAAGAAAGTTCCAGTTTCGTACTTCCGAATACCTCATGCAAATGAGGTATTCGGAAGTACGAAAAGTGGCAAACTGAAAGCCGCCGCGTGCAACAATTGGTGAATGACACTAAGAACGTGGCTAGGCCACCCTTCTTTAGAAGAAAATCTAGTTACACCCTTAAGGCCAAGAAGACCTCACGCTTCTGCTAGGCTGAACGAAAGGAGACTCTTTCCCCTGACTCTGTAGAGCGGAAGGATTTACAGGCATTACTGACGGCAGTCGCTAATTTTGAACATTTAGCCAGCAAACACTAGAAAGCACACTCACTAATCTATAAGGCAGTGCGATCTCTAGGCCTAAAAAACCCTTGAGGTAGGTTCCGCCCCTGAGCTCCCACCGCTCTTACCTATAGAGGAATTCAGAATTGCAGAGATACAAGATCTCTTCCTCAAGAGGAGCTAACTGAAAAACATTATGCATACCTATGCAAGGAAAATAGTTAGCGCGCTCAATTACTGCCACATGTCTAAGTAAGGAAAGTATCCCACCAGACAAGGCTCCCACAATACTGTATTGCCATCACAAAAGTCCGAAACGGCGATCGCCTCATCGAGCAACTCTTGCCATAAGGTTCCCCGGCCTGCACATTGCAATTACCACACCTTAAGCACAAACTATCTTCTTACAGAATAAATCACGACATTCTGACAATTGAAAAGATTTGAAAACATCTCAGCTTTAATAGAGCTTTCTAAGCAAAGATAATTTCTCACATCAAAAAAATTCAAAACGAGTTCTCTGCTAAGTTCCTAAGTGGGGGGCTCCGGCAGTGGCCATCTCGGCAACAGTTAAGGTTATTCAAAAGAATTCATAAGAAAAGCATTAAAGCAATCCTTCGCAGCATTAGAAATCAGAGAAGGTCGGAAAACAGAAGTGATACACAACAAAAAGCAGACGAAGAAGCTCAAAGAGATTCTTAAATGTTCACTAAGAACGAGTCGCCGGGAACAGAGTTCAGTCATGGACCTTTAAGGAAATCCCAGGCAGGCGACCACTTATGCATTCCTAAAACACCCCCTGCGAAAGGTCAACGGCTTCTTTGCCAACGACAAGTACATCTTGGTTGACCCCGGTGCCGAGTCGATGAAACCGTCTAACCGTCTCGGTACCCCAATGTTTCCCATGGATTAGCTTTGAGAGTACGGTCATGGACTGCACCGCAGTGCAACCAACCCAACATCGGTGTCTTAAATGCGGAGGGCAAGGGCTCGTCACAATGCTCAACATGCAGATCATAAGTCACACACATCCGCGACAAACAAAATTTAAATGACTAGACACATCAAAGAACTGCAAATATATTGACTTTTCCATTTTAGCTTTGGTCGTCACTTTACCTTCTTTACAGCACTTTCTCTGCACAAAACAGCAACTCGCCTACAGAGCGCCTTTAAAATTAGGGTACTTTATCTCATTGACCACTCGCCAGTGGAACATCTGCACTGCGAGATAAAGCGTGCCAAAATTTTGCTCTCGTCCATATATATTTTTTTAATTCTCCGTAAGGCTAATGCCCGTTTACGGATTTTTCATGTCATGGCTGAATTTTTAATCCACTCCGGCATTTACCTTGTCTAATACCTTGTAAATTGAAAACCATGGAAATCCAATTTAAGAGTGGTCGGTCTGGGTCTCGAACCCAGTCCTCCGGAATGCACGCAAAGGTTTTGCCACTAAGCCATCTGCTCAGTCCTATCAGTACGACAACCAGTTCTGTAGGTTCTGCCTGAAAACATGTGCCAAGTGCTATGAAGTGGAATGCACAGTACTGAAGCAAAAATCGTTGTTCTACTTATCTTGCCAGAAGCGTGAAGAGGATAAAGGATTAAGAAGAAACCTTTATGAAGTGGATATTATACTTAGTTTGAGTGAAATAAACATAATTGAAAAATGGGACAGTCGTAAACACGGCTTTCTCATTTACCCACTCGCACAACTGTTGACGGGTCACGATGGCTGCTCTCACTAATACCCACACCACGTTGGCAAAGCTGGCTCTCCCTTATGCCTCAGTAATTCAATATTGAGCGAGAGCTACTGTTCCGGAATCCACGACTGGGATGTTCCCCGGCATGCCAAGCCTTTCTGGAGGCGCATTTTAAAAACCATGCGTTCTGATCTGTGGAAGGATTATTTGTATAATTTGTCTCGGAACCAAAAATAACCGCCACATAAACGTCGAGCTTTGCAAGTGCAGCGGTCCTAATGGTAGGTTGAAGTTAAAGGTAAAATAACCTTAATAGGTTGTGTAGTTAAAGACAGTACTGTGGTCACTCCCGACAAGAGGCAAAGAGGACGACTGGATTTTAGTGCATTAGTGCGTCCAACACTATTGTGGCTTCAACAACGACGCCTGACATGCATAAAAAAAAATATATATATACATATATATGAGATTTTTTGGGGGTTTTTATGTGCCATAAATGTACATTTATACATATATACACAACATGCTCATCACTCATGCGTGCTCATGCCCATCAATACGTAGGGGCGCGTAACAAAATTATGATAAACATTTGACAAACGAACCAGCGACCTACAATCTAGACTTGTTACAATATTTACCAGCGACAGGGATCATTTCTGAGAGAACGTAATGACGTTTGTAAATTTTGTTCATTAATAAATCATACGTTAAGCTGACAACAGATCATGATTCAGCCAGAATAGACTTTGCGGCGTTTACAATAAAGCTAGTGATTTTACGTTACGATGTCTCCACATTACTCCACGTTACGATGTTGTGGTGGCACTGACATAGTAAAATAGACTTAGTGAGGTTTTCTTCAGACCAAGACTCCATCGTTGAATTAAAAACATTACTTTGTCAGTCTGCAATGCAGTATGGGTGCTAAGTAATTCCCAGTTGTGCGATGCCAGTAATTCCCAGTTGTACGATGTAGTGGTGGCACTGACATAGTAAAATAGACTTGGTGAGGTTTTCTTCAGACCAAGACTCCTTCGTTGAATTAAAAACATTACTTTGTCAGTCTGCAATGCAGTATGGGTGCTAAGTAATTCCCAGTTGTGCGATGCCAGTAATTCCCAGTTGTACGATGTAGTGGTGGCACTGACATAGTAAAAGAGACTTGGTGAGTTTTTCTTTAGACCAAGACTCCTTCGTTGAATTGAAAACATTACTTTGTCAGTCCGCAATGCAGTATGGGTGCTAAGTAATTCCCAGTTGTGCGAAATGATATATATTACTTAGACGAAATTTCTTTATAACATACATAGATTGCTTTACTACCGACATTTTGCCTTCACCGAAAATATGTTTGGCCTTTGCTCACATGTCGAGCCCTGTTTCCACTGTATGCATTCCGGACTAAGTACCGGTCAAGATCAGCAGCCATCGTCGAAGCTGAAAAGTAAAGCCCTGTAAAATGTGTGTGTGTGGTAGAGCCATTTACTGTCGTGTCCGGTAGAAGATAGTGCATTTAACAGGTTGATCAGACTTTTTCTTGAAAGGGTGGGGATGCATTTACGCACATCTCGCCGGTCTTCTTAGTGGGGAACTATCTTACTCCGCTGCAAGCGTGAAACTGTACAGAAGGTAGCGAAAGCACAACCGTGGCCAGGAACGACACCAAGCGCCATCGAACGGATGTCATTTAATATATAATAAGTGCGTTTTATTGATAGCACAAACGTGTCCATACGGTGAGTATTACTCAAATGTATGCTATAAGGCTAATTAGTGCCCGTGTACGGTTTGACGCTGATACGTCTAAGCATCATCGACATATGAAATATATATTGTGTGTAAACACGCGTTCTTGTCATGTGTCTACTTCCTATATATCTCTAAGAAAGCCAGGGCTGTGATGCACAATTAAAACCTTTTGTAGCAGGCGTATGTTTGCACCAACCAAAGCAGTAACACGTCGCTTTTCATCTGTTTCTAACAGTTAGCATATGACTGTAAGATATTTTATAAATGGGCGACATCATATCTTGATAATCATATAACAACAGTAATAATTATGTAAGCATTCGGAGTTTTTGCGTCAGAGACTGTCTCTCGACATTCAACGAGGGAACGCAGCATCTGTTCGGGGCACATTGTCGAACTGGGCTAATCCTGGGTTAGAGAACCCGTGACTACACGTTCACGCGGAGACAATTGTTTACTCCAAAGTGCTAACATAAAAAGTTATATAAATAAACCACAATTATATAACAACAACAGTTACATTTGATTTTATTTTGTCAGCTGAAATCTATAATGCTTCAGCTTAGCCAGTTCAATTCGTGTCTAAAAGCAGACCCATCTTCACCTGACCCATCTTCAGGATCACCTGTATTGACAGTTCATGGCCGTTCCTGGCCCACGTCGTGGCCGTTGATCATCACTGTGCGCCCCACTGCGGTAGCAGCATCCTCTCTAGCATTTCGATGACAGTTAGTAACAATTCCATGTTCATTATCGCTGTTGCCCACTTCTTGACCGACTTTTGGTAAATAAATTGCATTGGACATGGCAATCACACGGTTGTTGAGCACGCAAGAACCATTTGTGTAGCTTTAGCTGTGGCAGGACGCCTATCAGTCTGGCCTGGGGTAAGACAACGGTTGGATCGCCATGAAAGATTTTGCCTCTATGTCACAGCCGGAGAAAAAGAGAAGGCGCAAATTTATTATATTCAGTATAGTAATATACGTAAAAGTAGTCTTCCCCTGTAGGCTGTCTGTTGGTTGGTTGAATTCACTTATTATTGGCTTGACATGTATACCTAAACACATATAGCACTCTTTTATATCTGGGGCACTTTCAGCGACAGCATAAGCAGACATATTGAGAACTTTCTAGGGTCTCCTCAACAATTTATGTGGCAGCGTGGTCACTGACGCTTAGCGGTATGATTTGTCATCTATTCTTAATGGGCATTCCTCACAGAAAATTCGATCAACACCACGGATCGAACTTGCGACACCCCAGTAGATGACAACAATGCTAGGCGCATTAGCCCCCTAGACCACGCCGCCATGCTCTAACCGGCGCTTGTTTTTTCTCTTTTGTCCAGGGTTTCCAGATTGCCGAATGCTACCAGACCTTTTGTTGTAACGTTAAGACCTGCTGTACCATCACGCGAGGAGAACTTGATCCTGGCCACGTATGGGGTGCGCCTATTCCTGCATTGAGTACGCGTACTATTCTGTTTATCTACAGAATTCGTTTTTATCAACACGCTTAATTCCTCTTCCCCTTCTTTCTTTCTCTATGTGTCCGTATTTCTATCAATTTACCAACATCCAAACTCTCACTCTCGTCGTTATTAAAGCTACTTATGCTGGCATAAAATGTAAAGCTTAGGCCTGTCAAAACTATCGATGGCACGGAATAAGTAGAATTGATTAGTAAATTAGTGAGTATTTAATTCATCTAGCCATCGGCCAGCTTCTGGCTGCGTACGTATCTATTTGTCTGTGTATCTTTCTATATTTTTGATTGGATCAAGCGGGTACTAGCTCGGTGCAAAGCAAACGTGCCTGAGTTCAAAAAATTTCCAACCCTCTTGTCACTCACATCTGACGAAGTTGTCGTGCCGTCCCGCCTGGCTCCATTTCACTTGTTATTTGCGTCGATAAAAACTGTAATGAAGTCATTTTTGCTTGCGGTGCAACAGTGGAAGGCATCAAAAACGCGAACGAGAAACATTACAAGCGATATTAACGACACAGATGGAAACAAAGACGAGGAGGAAGTGAGGACACATGATCGAAAGATCAAGGATTAAGTGTAACAGATAGAGGAAGAAAAAGGCGAAAGCGTCTGCGAGGGACGGAAAGGCGGCTAAAGACAAGCCGCCTGCGTGACCGGAGAAGCTGGACATGCAAAAGAAAGCAAAGAAGCGGACTCTGCAGAAGGCGCTCAGGTAGATAGAGTCCCGTTTCCATCAAGTGATGGAAGAGTGCCCGTGGGGCTTATGAAGGCACCATCGAGGGTAAATCTGGGACAAAGTAGAACCAAACGGAGCAGGACAGAAGAAGCAAAAGTCGTCCTGAGCATGATGCCACCATTAGCAGCAAGCGGCCGGCCGACTTGCTACGCTGTGCCGAGTGTGCGTTGTTTTCGAGGCCAACGCAAAGGAGAGAACAAGCATGGCATAGGGACATAATGAGGCTGAACACCTGCATCCATGAGCGTCCGCGTACAAGGACGTCAAGAGACCCAGCCCAGAGTAAATGAAACAACAACGGGCCAGGAAACTCGAGGGAGAGGTAATCGGTCGAGAAGGCGGAAGGAAAGGGGCAAAGAGCATAGAAGCACCGAGACACCGACAGCTAGAGTGAGATTGGATCAGAAGAGAGGATGATAAGAAAGATAAGAAATTCAGAGTTACTGGTGCGCCGGGGGTAGAGGCGGCAGCAGCAGAAGCGCCACCAACGCACGAGCAGAGCTGTAATTCAAGCAGTGTCGTTATCGTGGAGTCGCATAGTTTTCCTCGACGACGACGGCACGCCGTTAATGCTAATGGATTCAAGTGTGTCTCGGAATAATTTCCTTTCGTTTCAATTGGACGACGGACGTTGTTACGATTGGTGGCCATATTGCATGCGATCCGAGCGTATATAAACCCCCGTGCCGCCTGCTGCTGCTGCCGCCGCCGTCGCCTCCTTTGTCCAATTCGCCTGCCCCCCCCCCCCCCCCCCCACCCTCCAAGGCAGGATACCCATCGTACCCGATAGCGGGGGTGGTGGCCATCATCATCATCACAATCACCATCACCATCAAAAGAAGAAGAAGAAGCAGAAGTAAGCAAAAGATTGCAGTAGCAGAAACCGGCCGACCGTAGTGATCCTTCCTTGTTCGGGACTCTGCGTTGCGAATGCCAGCCGCTGCCAATGAAGGTAGCAGCAAACAAACGCTTGTAGACGCTTGCGCGGTGGTGCAGCCGACTGCCGAACCACCTTCTCGTGCATGCAGACGTATGCGGGACATGCACATGCACGTAAGTATACACACACACACACACTCGTGATGCCCCCGATTCACAGCGATCTGCACAGCAACATTATCGTGCCCATTTCTGTCTGCATGTATTGCTACACTGCTGTCGCTGTTGCTCCAGCGGGGCTGTATTCGTCGATGCCGCCTGTCCTTTGTTATTATGCCTTATTCCGACGTCGTCATCGTCGTCGTCGTCGTCGTCGCTGACGACGCTGTTTGTCGAGCAAACGCTACGCACAAGTGCCCATTTTACTACTGGCGATGCATGCGCCGTGATGAATAATAGACGGCGCCTCGCTAAATTATTTGTAATAATACTATCATCGACAATAAATATCTATCTATTAGAACGGTTATTATTGGGCAATAATGTCATGCGTTCTTAGCAGCGACAGCAGCAGCAGCTGCAGCAGCTGCAACAATGATAGCAGAAGCTAGAGCAACAAGCTATTGCCCCAATATGTCTTGAACGCCCACGCCCAGCCATCCACCCATGCAGGAACGATGTGCAGACATGCTAACAGCACATCGTGCTGTTGAAGCACCGGCAGAATTCCAATCGATTTGCCTGTGTTGCCATAAGAATACGTGCCGATCGAAATCGACCCAACGTCGAACGGATCTTCTTCCCCATCATCTCCTTCTTCTTCGGGTACCTGCCGTGACCCGCCAGGAAGGAACATTCAGAAGGTGGTACTAAACTGAGTCACTTTGAGCTAATTGTACTCGACCTCTTTTTCGTATCGAAGCGTTGTAATACAATTGAAATTAATTTTATGTAGTATTATCATGAATGCTCAAAATGACACAACGCCAACCTAATAACAACATTGTACTCTGTCAGCTGATCAGCGAATGCACAAAGAACAGATTGAATCTCTATCTCTCTCTCTCTTTGCAACTATAAACGTACCCTCTGCCAAGTTAAGAGATTTGGATTGTTGGCGTTCACATGGACTTTCTTCTTTAACTTTGAACGGTTGCAGTGTGTACCGATCTATATACGGCGAGACTGAGTTTGCGGCTTTTTCTATAAATAGTCACTACAAAAAAGCTGCATGCAGCCCAAAATGCGTATTCATTACTACTAGCTTCATTGTTATGAAGTAAGTAATCATTATATGTCGAGCCCGGTGGCGTCGGTGGCATGCGTCTGCGCCTCGCGACCGGAGGAGACACATAGGTGCGCAGGTTCGAGCCCCACCGTTGCACATTTGTATTTATGGGGGTCCGTCTATGAAGCAATGCGAAAAGCAGTCCCGTGGACGTTAAATCTTGGCTGACAGTCAGCCCCGAAAGGTGTAAGTAATCATTATATATATATATATATATATATTTATATTTATATATTATATATATATACAAACGCAGTAATGAGTTATCTGTGCTGCGTGAGGCAAACTATACCTATAGAAAGTTATTTTGCAATATGTTCAAATTTTCCGCTTACACGGAGGCCCACTTGCACGTTTGTTCTATACACGCCCTATTTAGCATGAAAAAACACCATTGTGCATATACAAGTATCTATTTACACTACCTAAAAATATTAAATAGATATAGAAAATGACAACGCGTTTTTATGATGCAAAGCGTATGAGGATAATATTTTATTAAACACATCTCGAAAAGGGGGGATATTAATTACCAGATAGATTGTTACAATTGGGCGCTTGACGGCTACTGCGTCATGCGAAGAGTCTGTTCACAAAGATTTCCGTTTGCGGTGGCTTTTGCGTATAAATTTGCGCCACTACGTGTTGGTATTACAACCTTGTTGAAAAATACTACATTTTTTCCTAGTTCTGATAGATTTTATCAAGCATTTTGGTATCGTTGTCTTCTAGAAGCTGTAAAATTTCATCATATTCGATCTCATTAGTGTCAATATTGCACCCGTATCCGACGCGTTTTAAAAATCGTGTGTTGTGTGTTGAGGAGATAAGTTTCTTATCTCTCGCAAGGACTGTGTTCCAAACAGGGGACGCGTACAGTATCACTGGTAACGCATACTGTTTGTAGAGACTGACGTAGAGCCTAGCATCAGACAGTACAAACGTCCACATAATCCAGTTAACTTACCTGAATGCGCGGGCGACAGTTTCAGTTATATGTGCGCTATATTTTAAACTAGCACCAGTCAAGCCTTTCATAATTGTTGCAGCCAGGAGTGTAGAAGTATCTAGTATTTGTTCCACCAAAATATAGAATAGCGCATTTATGTGCGGACAACCATTCAAATAAGTTGCTCAGAAGATTATTCAAGCGCTCCTACAAATACTTGACGAGACTTTGCAATGTACTGTCTGTAATGGAGACGATATATTTCCTGATTAAGAAGGTATTAACATCACTCTTACAGTTTTTAACCCTGTAATAGTAGCAGCAGTACCTTAACTAAAATGTATATCTTCCTTCCAAAACACATGTTTGCTCTTAACAGCTGCATTTTAATTTGTGAAGTTAAGACCTTATTAGAGCTAACTCCGGTTGCAGAGAATGAAGTTTTTTTTCTCCAAATACTTCATTCCTGGGTTTGAAGGAATGTTGCAGTACGCATTCTCGAAACGTGTTAGTGTTCTTAGTTAAAAAAAAGTTGATCAACCAAGCTAAACAGTTCCTTAGACATCTAATGTCCGCGAAAAATGTGCGCAAATAGTTCAATTTGTTAATACTATTCTGTCTGTGGGGGGACCACTTACAGGATGTTCCGTATTTTAAAGCTTGACATACACCCTATATGAATTCGTAGATAATCTATTTAAGTATTTTGCCCAACCGCACTTTTGCACAGATTTTCTCCGTCAAGTCTACAAGCACGCAAAAATTGCAAAAGTAGAAACCATAGGTCCACCAGAAAATGCATACAATACGAACGCACTCTGATGTTGACATCCTAGTCCCATGCCTTGTCCGGAACAGAATAATTACATGAAGTCGGAGACAATACCTCACAGTCGGTGTGCATTGCTAACGCAGGCGAAAACGCTAAACTCCTTAGCAAAAACGCGAGCCCACAAAATTCCTATCTCCTTTATCCGCCTACGTGCGGGACTTAAGAGGCCTCAGATTGATAACCGCAAACCTCCTTTGCAAGACGTGTGTGAGCGCTTGGCCAAAGCCACAGGGGACAAGAGGGCCAGTAAATTCCTCTAGAGAAACTGTCACCTGACGTACGGCAAGGGAATGCCATCGCGCTTCTAGGCGCTCTGATGAAGTGGGAAGAGGGGAGCTTTATAAGTACACTTCGTTCTTCATAATGCGCCCCACTAGCGGCTCGATGCTAAAGTAACAGTGTGCTTGCGACCTACGCCACATAAATATTGCTAGAAGATTGTACTGTATTTTGTACTCTTTGTACGCGGACGCCACAACCAAATCAAACACGGCTAACTAAACATAACATAATAATTTTCATTATCGCATAACGGAGTGCGTGCTACAACTATCATGGTCATATACGTCGAGTTTTCAGTATGCGTACTCCTGCAAAAACAACGTAACTAATCACCAAATAGGTGAGCA
The DNA here is from genome assembly GCA_003439945.1 of Dermanyssus gallinae. Lineage (NCBI taxonomy): Eukaryota > Metazoa > Arthropoda > Arachnida > Mesostigmata > Dermanyssidae > Dermanyssus > Dermanyssus gallinae. Next base: position 234,836 of record QVRM01003817.1, on the reverse strand, counting down.
CTTTTTGAATTTGAATGCGCCCAGATAGCCATCTGCCAAAAAAACAATCTGTTTGCAAACTCACAACGGTCCGCGGCTGGCTCCTTGGGTCACTGGAGCGTACATGCAAAAAAGTGTCCTAGCAATTCACATTTGCTTAGATGACGTGGAGCAGATATGTTGTCTTGCGTGAAAAAAGAATTTATACTAAGAACAACATCACCTAGCACGCCTTAAGGGGCACCTGAACGCAGGTGCCTTAGAAATATGTCTTGGGCGCCTTCCGCTCACTTTCTGTATTTGGTGAGATGGGGCTCCTAGGCAGGAAAACAAGATGGAAGTTTGGGAAGAACAAGATACATATAAGGGCGGACGTACACATAAGGAGTCGTTAGAACAAGGCAGTGGAAATGTTTCATTATAATTTATGTTATTCAATTATTTACTAGTTGTATAGTAGCGTATGTTTTCCCTGACAATCTACATTCCTATTGCATAACGCATGGGATATCGGGAAATGTGCCTAAACAACTTAGAGGTATATTGTTCTTACTGCTTACTTTGGTATATCCTTCTGCTCGTAGGACATATATCAGGAAAGTTTAAGAACAACTACCATATATTATACGTTGTATACTTTGGAAATAGTCGTAGACGTCTAGATTCTATTATTACTGCCAGTACTTGACACAAGCATGATAGTAAAATGTATAACGTGCTAACATATCCTATAGCTCTACCGTTTTTTTGCACGTATTTCAGCGTATACTACTAGGTTAATAGAGATGAGCCACGACTCTCTGCTTGTACCCGGTACAACCATTCCTAGCGGAACATCAGCACGTAAAAGCATTGTGATGTGTCAAGCAAATCTCGGAAATTTGTTCGCTTTAAGACGATTTATACTTAAGACGCGGTATACCCGAGACTTCTTGTTCTAGCAAGCAACATGGCAAACAACACGAGAATAAGAGCTATACGGACTAAGAGATAGCGAGCATGAGAGAGAAACAGAGAGAACGAACATGCATTGTGTTTTGACAACTTGCCGGGGTGGAGTGTACTACTTAATTATAGTCCAATGGCGGGTTCGCCTATGGTACGCTGCGTGCGCCTTTGGCCTCGTCAGATTTTGCCGAGCCCATTTGTTGGTCGTCGACATCGTGCCACCTTCCTGTCACACGTCCTGTCTTGCCATAGCCGCCGGGGGTTGAGACGTCACCAGGGCAAAGTCTGACTGGCGCTGTACCTCCAACGCACAGTCTTTGGCAGATTTTGCCCAATCGAGGATGCCTGTACGGGCTGGTCAGCTAAAGTTAAATGACACTTCAGTGATCGAGGGGATGGAAGAAAGATAGTGTGAGAGAAGAAGATAGAAGGCGTCAAAGAGAGAAAGAGATAGAGAGAGAGAGAGAGGCGGAAGGAAGCAAGAATAATAGAGAACGGCGTGCGGTGGTGAAAAGCAAGTACTGGGGAGCTTCTTGACTGTCGGTGGGGGTTAACTCGGGACATCTCCGCGAGCGGCGGCGGCGTCAGCGGACGCCAGGACAGCGACCAACTGATGTATTGGTCTTGCTCACGCGGGATCATCATCTAAAATAATAACCCCGACGTCCTTATGCTGCGGCCTGCTGCTGCGGCCTGCTACTCCGCTAGGACCTGCTCGACAGCCCTACGCGAGTACACACACACACACTAGTCTCCGACCAGCGGCTGAGAGCCTGACACGGCGCCTCTCTCTTGACGGTCACTCAAAGCTCGACCGATTCCGAAATCGTCGGCAGATCGCGGGCAAGGCAGCGGGGCTTTCGAGAGGGGAGATGAGTGGTGGCACTAGCCGTGTAGCGGTTGTGGTAATAGCGATCGCGTTGTTGGAGGAAAACAACAACAACAACCACCGCCACAACAACAACGACGAAAAGATGTGCCTGTAAGACTGGCAAGGATTGTCTTCTGTTCGCGTTCTTAATTGGGCCTCGGCACGCTCGAACCCGATTAACAACCGACTCCGACATACCCCGCAGACAGATACACCCACACACGGCCGCACCTTTACACAGTTGTACGCCAAGATTCACTCACACAAGCTTTCACACAGCAACTCACGGACATACAACGCGCCGCTGTCACCATATACAGTGAGGCGCAGGGCAGGCAATGATACAGAGGCCGTTGTCTTTAGAACCACGGGGCCGCTTTAGCCTGGTTAGCTTGCCATCGTTCGTTAAGAGATGCTGCCGTGAGAAGGCCGGCCTCAATGAGGAAGGCAGGTGAGAACAAGACAACGATCTAACTTACGGTCGGTCTTGTCGGTTAAAGGCCATGCCAGTGGGTACATTGTCTTCACGTGACAGCGCCATCAGGATTTTTAGCGTCAGCTACGATCCAACATCGAGCCCCCCCCCCCCCCATGTTTCTACTTTAACATCTCTGTGGTCTACTTCCCTCGCTCTCGTCTCAAGCTTGACCACGTTGCATTATTCTCCTTCTCCTTGAGCCATTATTTTCGTTTTCACGCGCTTTTACCTCCTTGGTTGCTTTGTCTGCTGTCCTTATCGTGTACGCCTCTCTTCTGTCGTCCTCTCTTTCATCTTCTTATTACCCAACACTTTGTCATCTCTCCACAACCCAGTAAAGGTGGTAGCAGTAATATTAGTCGCTGCTGTTGTTAGGGGATGCCTTAAAGAACGGCTCTAAGCAAGCACCGTTCGTCGCAGCACTCAATTGAAACTATCAACCTTTCACGTAAAGTGTTCTGCCATGGCCGTCGGTGAAGATAACGAACTAACTAGCTTGAGGACTGCAGGACGGCAATCGAAGTGTCGCCACGTCGCGCCTCAAGATGCGTTATCCCGCTCTCCGAACGTGGCCGTCGTCGTCGCATTTCGTCGAAAGATCAACGCATGGTTACAGCGCATTTGCGGGGCAGTTGTGACGCTGCGACCCATACGCTGGCAACAATTCCTTAAACATGAGCTTGAAGGTAGCATGCACTTCACTAGACGGAGAGGGCATGACGTTTTGCCAGCTCCCCTCTTCCAATCCTATGCGAGTACTACCACCACAACATTACTACTACTAAATCCTTTCGGGGCTGACTCTCAGCCAAGATTTAACGTCCATGGGACTGCTTTGCGCATTGATTCATAGACGGACCCCCATAAATACAAATGTGCAGCGGTGGGGCTCGAACCCGCGCACCTATGTGTCTCCTCCGGTTGTGAGGCGAGGACCTAAGCCACCACGCCACCGGGCTCGACACATCACTACATCACTACTACTACTACTAGTCATTACCGAATAGCTTTGTGTCATTGTAGAAATAATCGCTAGTGTTGTTGTTGCTGCTGCTGTGGTCGTTGGTGCTGTTGTTGTTGCTGCTGTTGTTGTTGTTGCTGCGGTCGTTGGTGTTGTCATCATCATGATCATCATCATCGTCATCTGTCAACGGCGGTCGACGGTGCGGCGGCTTCGGCGGCCACCGGCACGTTAAGCACTCTTGTCGCTATAAATCATTGCAGGCTTCGAGCGGGCACCACGTTGGTGGGCCATCGCAAACATCACACGACACGACGCGCCGACTCGACAGACAGTTTGTCTGTCCACGAGTGTATATATCCGAAGAGTCGACGACGACGACTCGAGGCGAAAGCCGTGAGGATGAGTGAGGGACGGGATGAGGAGTGGCGCACACGAAGGAAGGATATATATATATATATATATATATATAGGTATATACACAGATAGATAGATGGGGACAAAGAGTGCAAGAGCGAGAGAGAGAAAGAGAGTCCAGCAGGTAGAAATGATAAAAGCAAGTTAGGGCCGCCTACGCTCGTGCGGGCGGCGGAGTCGGAGAGTTCTACGCACGCGCGCCCCTTCTACAGCCCCATAGCCTTCTACAGCGGCGTGTACCAGTTTTGCTTAGCGGCGCCTCACGTGGCCGGCCCACAGTTGTACAGAACCGGCAGTTTAGGATAGCAGCCGCAGCAGCGGCAGCTACGACAACAACAACAATAACAACAACGGTGAGAACGATGATGATGATGATGGTGGTGGTGGTGGTGATGATGATGACGGTGATGTCGACAAGCTCGACAGGGGCAATCCCAACGACAACAATGATACTACCGCAAAACTCGACGACGATGCCGAGTGGCAGTAAGGGGCCGCTGCATCAGCAGTCTGGCCAGATAGATCATCGGGGGCGGTAGCAGCAGCAGCGACGGTTTCTGCGGTACTCCTGTCCTCTATACACATACAAACACACATTTGAAGTCGCGCCAAAGCTTTGAGCGCTCCAATGGTAGTCCAAAGAGGAGCGGGGAGACTGGGGTGCTATCCCCATTGGGAACAGTCCGAGCAAGCAAAAGGTACGGAAAACATCACAGCAAAAGCAGCAGCAGCAGCTGCCGTTGCTGCTGCTGGTCCATGGACCTGGCATGACCTCTCCTCCAGCTGCCTTCGCGGCCTGTGCAGGGTAGTCACCCATGATGAATGGACGCTACGTGCAACCACGTTGAGGCTTTCTCTCTGACCGCCCTATCTCTTCCCCCTCTCTCTCTTGTTCACAGATACTCTATTCCTCTCTCTCTCCTTCATGGACACTCCGTTCTCCCTTTCTCTTTCTTCCTCTCTCTCGATCTGTCTCTTACGTCCCGCTTCTGATTGTCGGATCAGCCTATTCCTGTCCGTTCACCCATCACCGACCGGCAATCCCTACGAGGGAGTCGCTGTTGTCTCTAGTGTGCCCCCGCCTCGCCCGCCCACCGGCGACAGGAGAGGCACTGCAACCCCCGGTCAGCAACTGCGAGCGCGGCCCAACAACTATTGTCACTGCCTCGTCCGACGGCCGCGTTGGCAGTCATGGCGGTCGAGCAGGCGACGGCGATGGAGGCGACAAGGGCGATTAGGGGCGTGTGACTGGTTCGCTAGCTGGAGGGTTGGGGCTCCCAGGCGCGCTGGCTACTGGTCAACCACTTGGTCGTGATATACACCCCACGTCAAAGGGTCGTCGCATCACTCATCTTCTACAATCGGCTAGTACCACCGCCGCCGCCGCCGCCCCCCCTCGGTCTTCCGCCGTGAGCGGCGTCCGCAAGGGCGGCGATTACGATGAGGAGGCGACAACGACAACAACAACAACAACAACAACAACAGCAGCAACAACGCTTTATCGTGATAGACACCGGGTGCCGTCAGCTACGCAGCTGCTACGACGTGAATGATGGCCGTATGACCATCATCATCATTATTATCATCTCGTACGAGCGACAAGGACGACAACGATGAGATAGATAGCGGCTCCGTCAAATGCCACACGGACGGATGGCGACGGATTTCTGGGCGTCCAAAAGGGGGCGCCGCACGCCATCCCGCCGCACTCCAGTCAGCTTCGGACGGGCCGACTGGTCGACTGCGGCAAAACTATTTTATATATATATATATATATATATATATAAATAAGTCACCTCAATTACATAAACGGGTGCACAATGGTTAAATCGCTTGGCACTGTGAGCGTCGTACGAGGACATTAATGTGATGTATCGTTGACTCCGTAAGTTGTTGAAGCAAACACTAAAGAAGTGTGTAAGCAGTTGGCAGTTAGAAAGCTATCGTGTCGCAACTATAAGAAAAAAAATTTATATATATATATATATATATATATATATATATATATATATATATATATATATATATATAAAATTATGTATATATATATATAGCTACGCACAGCAGAAGTATGTTAGAGTTCTTGTGTCATTTAAGCAAATGGGCTGGTTTGTCCTAACTATAAGACCCTCGCATGGCTGCCAGTTTAAGTTACTGACCAATTAAATACATCGAGTAAGCGTTCGGGCTAGCTTACTAATTCTAGTGATAATTTCCTTTGCGCACATTTCCGTATTTGTATTTGAGTGTGCCTTAGCGGATATGTCTTGGGAGGAAGGACGTAGTACTCAAACCACGGCGCTCGATGTTTAGGACGACCGGCGCCAAACAGACTTATATGCAACTACGCATTGCTGTAACGATTTGAATTATCACTATTAGCGTTGTAGCGATGCGCTACTCACTCGTGCGTGCCCGCTATTAGAAACCGCAGCAGAGAGACGCGTGCCAGCGAAACAAATTTCAGGTCGAAGAGGAAAGAACAATTGTTTTTTTTTTTTTTTTTTTTACAATGAAACAAGATCGGTTGTTTTGTTTAGCTGACGTTTAGCAGAACGGCCACAGCGTTCGGCTAAACATTGACGCTACCTGTGACACGGTGGGCAGAAAATGCGATTGTGAAAGCATTTGACCTACAAACGCACATTAGCCTAGCGTGGTGGCGGTGTTACGAGATATGGCGGCACATTCTTGCATTAGCTGTGAAGAGTTTCTACCCGCTCATATTAATAAATATATATATATATATATATATATATATATATATATATGGCCTGCTTTTTTGCTAGATGACAAAACGCACCGTTGCAATCAACAACCCGTGGTATCATTACGACGCCTGTAACAAAGGTCCATCCAGGCCCTAATGCTCTTGTACGACTTTGAGTGCTCCCTCATAATATTGATGCGCACATCATTGCTGCATCCTCACCGACAACGAGTATGTTACGTAGATTTCACACTCCTGAAATCGGTTCCTATTTAGGTGTTTGGTTTGACACATATACATACAATCGCTGTGTAGAACAACACGATATCTTGTCTACGAGCAGCAGATTCTCTCTATCGTGTCAACACGCTCTTATTTACAATCGCAATTATATTTATCATTTCTGATGTTAAAATGCTTATAATTTTCTATAAACTCATCTTTAAGAAAGCTGGCATTTAGATGTCTCTGCAACTGGCATGCACTGGGACTGACTGACATCTCTACGTAAATGGCAATCCGGAGGTTAGTTAGCAAATATAGCAGCAGCCGCCTGCCTACCTGACGTCACCGCGTCACATACGTTTAAAAAACGCTGGATGGTTTATCTCATGCCGACGCTGATTAGGTGCGGAAGGTCCGAGAAGAGACGTCGATAGGTCCAGATCTGTGCATCATGCATTCCCGAAACCTCCCAGAACAAAAAAAAAATACTCGGAGCTCAAGGACCTCCAGCTTCGTTAGAACTCGCACGGTCAGCGTTTGCGGCGCGAGCTGTTTTGGTGGTGGTTGAGGTTAAGGTGGCAACGCCGTAAGCGTCGAAGGTTGCCTCTGTCACGACCGCCTTGCTACCGAGTCTGTTGTCGTTATTGTTGTTGTTAGTGTCGCCGTCGAAGTGGGCGAATGTCGAGAATAGCACGACGCCGATTGCGTCTGACAAGCACTAGATCAGGCGGGCCGGTGCAAGATGCCGTGCGCAGATTCCTTCATGCATGTTCGTTCGTTCCTTCACCCACCGTTGGGTGTAACGGATTCTGCGTTGGCCTTATTCCTTGCTTTATTCTTCACCAGCTCTACCAAGGCGGCCTGCCTGCCTTTCTTTCTCTCTCTCTCCCCCGCGATATCTTCCCTATGCACACCCTCTCCCACATTTGCTCTGTGTCTCCTACATTTGTCGGAATACCCTCTCTCTCTCTCTTCCACTCATTCAATCGACGGCCCACACCCAAGACGCCAGCGCGTACCTTAGCCTTACCGCAGTCCTGTAGACACAAGAGTTGAGCAGACGTTAGCCAGAGAGGAGAAGTAATAAGGAATAACGCTCAAACGAGGGAAACAAATAGAGAGAGAGAGGCACGCGAGAGAGCGCGACAAAAAGGTAGAGAGAGAGAGAGAGAGAGATAGAGGCGTGCACCCCAAGCAAGGTGGGAAATATAGCCAACGCATCTAGTGGCTAGGGAAGGGAGCCGGCTAATGGTGATGATGACAACGCCAGCAAGGGAAGGCAGCAAACCTGTTACCCATCACAGACAACGACAGCGGTTTCGAGGGCCACGTCAACACTTACATTGTCGTCCTAGCCTTTGTCGTCCTTAGCGGACCACGGCCACAGCGGACAGTCTGCTACTGGTAACGGTGACGACGTCCCGTGGCTGGCCAGCTTCCACGAGACGCTTCCCCAACACGAGGACGAGAAGAAGAAGGAGGTGGCCCTACTTGCTTCGTTCTCTATCCGAGCCCGAGGAGTCCGAGGTGGGTTGGTAGCTCAGTCGCCCACCGGCCGTGGTCGAGTTTTTTGGTGGTGTGGGCATCGAAATGGCTGCGCTTTTAGTGATGGTGGTGACGGTGGTGGTGGCCTGGTGTAGTGGTGCCGACCTGCTCAATGATAGCAGGTAGTAGTAGTTCAGGGAGTTCGACAAGGAGAAAGGAAGCGAGCATGAGCAGGAGAAAAAGAAAGGGCAAACGGAAACGACTGTTAATGAGAGAAATACGCAGAAAGAGAGATACGAAAGTAGATCGTTAGAGAGCGCCAGGGCTGCCTTGCCTTTGCAGTGACACGCTCCACAGGGCAGCATATCGCTTACGCGAGGTATAAATACATTCAGATGTGTACGTACATACATACATACACGTAGAAGCGCACGCATCATAATAACGCCAAGATAAATACGCACCTACAAACAGACAAAAAACACACACATATAGACAGACACACGGATACACCGCGCATACAAGTCGGGATATACACAGGGAGGATATATACAGGTCGGGATATACTTGTACACAGCATTTTCAAAGTCCATCTAGTTCCGTTTAATTCTTTGAAGCACAATCGCGGGAGCGATTAAATAAAAAGTTCTAGGCTTCGACTAAAGACGAATACGTACAGACTTGACGTAAGAAAGATATATATATGACATAAGGAATTGTAGATTTTGTCAGTACATCGTCGTATTTGTAAGAAAATTCTGCTTCTTCTGAAATGCATATAACGCCCGCCAGAAGAAGCGACATTGTCGATTAGAAGAGGATTCACAGCTCTCTAGCACATTTAGGACACTGTACAATTCATGAAGATCATAATGGTATCAAATATATGACATTACAAGTCATGTTTCGTAATTTTCGGCGGGCATGTGAAGATTGGGTGCATGCATAAATGACCTACTTAGAGAAACACTCTACTGGGTCATTTACGCATGCACTCAATCTCGACATGCCCGCAGAAAAAATTTGAATCACTCCTCAATTACGGCTTGCATTGTTATATATATATATATATATATATATATATATATATATATATATATATATATGAGTTTCAGCATGGAAAAAGAGCAATGGACGGACAAAGGTCCGGTACCTTTTAGAGTCTAGTCCCTTGAAGCTTAACGCAACTAGTCCAGCGATGGTTCACACCGCTCTTACCACGCGCAGAATAATCCGAGCCTTTGAATTCAAATTACCCGTCTACGGCGCAAATCACATCATTGTTCACACATCTCTTCGGGGAGATACTTCTTGAGGTATCCAACAAGATAATAGTCGCACGGCACCAGGCCCGAAGGCGATGGGGATACTCGACAATTTTGGAACTTTAGCTTACACATTTTGGCCATAGCAAACAGAGACAAGTGGGCGGGCGCATTGTCGTGCTGAAACCGCACGGTCCTCTTCTGCATCGCGGACCATACAGCTATGATGCGTTCCTTTAAGCGCTGGTAAGCAAAGTGTTGCATAGTACTTCCCTGTTATTGCTCTTCTTTCAGCAAGCTAGCCAAATAATAGAGTATCTATTGAATACCAGATTCCGTGTGCGGTCTTTTCCCTGGTGGCACCTTCCCGTTCAAAAGTGAAGCGCCGACGAAATAAAATGCGTGTCAGTATTTACCCCATTGTTACGTCGTGTGGTAGTCACTTTGCCCCATTTTTTTTCATGTATAAATGCTGACGCAATATTTGAAGTATGACACCATAGCTAATGCCCATCTCGTCCCCTATTTCGCGCAGCTTCAATCAGCGGTCGATCATCAAGGGTTTGTAGACTTCTAGAAATGTTCTCCTATCCGAAGCTGTTTTTGGCCGCCCAGAACGTGGTCTATCCGTGGTGCACATGCGACCCTTTATATGTCGATATATACTTCTGTAAATATATAGTTTACTTAATAATTATCGAGGAAAGACAATTGCTCCCTGTCAGCATAGGCACTTTTACGCGTGAGCCCTCTAACCTGGGCTCAGCCCAACACCGCAGGATTGTTAAAATTGCCGCAGCATTGGCCCATTGGACGCCGAGCGAGAGCCTATCCTAGATACATGCTTTACGCAGACCTGCATACAGAGACATAAAAAAAAAATATATATATATATATATACTACTTACATTATATATGACACTTTTATTACTTTTCGTATAAATTATTTATAAGGTTCGCTAAATATACACATGATATATTCAAGAAGGGGAAAATTCCTATTTTAGATTTAAAAAGCATGCTTTTCAATATGTACTCTGCCATTATGGTGTGCTTTATTATAACATTGTGACAGAGAGTACAATTATGCTATATATATACAGACTTTGTCTAGTGGGCTCAACTGAAATAGTACAAAGCGTCGTAGTAACCAATCCGGTTCAACCCGTTCAGTTGTCACAAAGCAGAACAGCATGTGATGGAAGCGTCGCCTCTTCAAAAAGAACCAAAGCTGAGTACTGGCCAAATTCATGTGGGAGTAGCTTGAGCATCCGCCTTACAGCTTGGCATTTTACCCTGCTATTTCCCTCAGTTTATATATATATATACGAGGTGTGTTCAAAAAGTATCGCGATTTTTGTGTTTTTTCAAAAATTATTCATTTATTCATGAATATCTATTTTGTCCCCTTCAAAGTAATCCCCATGAGATATTATACACTTGTGCCAACGGTTTTTCCAGTCTTCGAAGCACTTCAAAAAACCATTTTTTTTTATCTTGTTTAGCTCCTCCTTCGATGCCGTCTTTATCTCGTCAAGCGTAGCGTAACGTCGTCCTTTCATGGGCCTCTTCAGTTTAGGGAACAAGAAAAAGTCACAGGGGGCCAGATCTGGGGAATACGGTGGCTGCGGCATCATTAGTGTGTTGTTTTTGGCCAAAAACTCGCGCACAAGCAACGATGTGTGAGCAGGGGCGTTATCGTGGTGCAAAAGCCAATTTTTGTTCTTCCACAAATCCGGGCGTTTCTGGCGGATTGCTTCGCGCAAATTGCGCATAACTTGCAGATAATATTCCTTATTGACCGTTCTACCCTGTGGCAAGAACTTATGATGCACCACGCCCCTGCAATCGAAGAAAACTGTCAGCAAAACTTTCACATTCGACCGAACTTGGCGCGCTTTTTTCGGTCTTGGTTCGTGCGGCAGCTTCCATTGAGATGATTGAGCTTTGGTTTCCACGTCATAACCATAAACCCACGATTCGTCACCAGTTATGACCCTCTGGAGCAAATTTGGGTCGTCGCGGATAGAGTCCAACATCTCATTAGCAATGTTCATGCGATGCTGTTTTTGGTCGCAATTGAGCAATTTTGGTACGAATTTCGCGGCGACCCGTCTCATGCCCAAATCATTGATAAAAATCGAATGGCACGAGCCAATCGATATGTTTAGGTCCTCAGCAACTTCTCTAACGGTGATTCGACGATTGGCCAATACCATTTTCTCCACTTCATTAATTTTTTCGTCTGTTGTTGAAGTGCTCGGGCGTCCGGCACGCTCTTCGTCGTTCACATCTTCTCGGCCTTCTGAGAACATTTTGTACCACGGATAAACGTTGCTTCGGTCCAAGGTAGCTTCTCCGTATGCCACAGTCAACATTCGGAATGCATCCGCGCACTTAGTTTCGTTTTTCACACAAAATTTGATACAGGTGGTTTGATCCATTTTTTTGAATAGGTAAAAATCGAAGACGATCCAAAACACGTGCAAGCAAAGCAGCTGTCAACAATTAAGTGAACATTCAAAATGGCCGAGCTTGTCGGCATAAGTGAGAGACATGAGTACCAACATAACGCCACAAAAATCGAAATTCGAATATACGTAACCCGCGAAAATTCAAAAGTCGCGATACTTTTTGAACACACCTCGTATATATATATATATATATGTATATATATATATATATATATATATATATATATATATATATATATACATAAATATATATAAATACATATATATAAGAGAATATTCGTTATCATTTGCTGGGTTATCCAAGAAACAAGCTTTCATCACCTACTTATTATGCATTGCATCGAAATTTAATTTACGACGCACGATATTGAAATCGTGGGCCATATTTATCACACCGTATATATATATATATATATGCCAGTGTGGGTATCTTTTCACATGTATCTGCACACATACATGAGATATACAACAATCTGTATTTAGCCCGCGCACGACAACAACGCAGGATTTGTTAGCTTTGTCGTCCTGTCATAACAGGGTCAGGACAACCTTCGCTAGAGCGGAGGCGGCTCGTGTGTGGTTCGGAAACGTTGAGGGAGGAACACAGGAGTGGTGAAAGGAACAGATCCTTCAGGAGTATGGAGCAGGGCAGCATCGTCTTCATCATCGTCGTCGTCGTCGTCATCATCATCATCATCACCACCACCCCCACCACCGCCACCATCATCCGTATGTGGCCCGACGGGTGTGCAGCACCCAACGAAGACACGGACCGCTTATTTGTCGTTCAACTGGCTAAAATATCTCCTGCGGAGCTGGATATATATAGCATTGGCAACAGGAGCAGGCCAATGATGATGGAGCTGACAGGAGGCGCGCGTCGAGTCTGGCGCACCGCTGCAGTCGGCTCCCAGTAGCAGATATTGTTGACACCCTAATTAGGAAGCAAGCCGATGAGAACTTTACCGCAGCGGAGCTGTAGTTGAGTTCCCGCTGCCGGACACAGCGCCATTAATAACACGTAACGGCAATCCGAAATGCCTCCTGGAAATATTACAGCACATAACACATAAGTATATATATATATATATATATATATATATATATATATATATATATATATACGAACTCTTCGTTCTAGTACCTGGGCAATCTCCGCAGTACAGCTGTTGTATGCTTACGATCTATTCTAGGTACACATATTGTAAAGAAACAGCGTAATCAACATTAATTGGTATTTGAATAGTACTTAGCAGCCTTGTTCGCTAAATTAGACGGTAGGTGGTTCGACAACTGTTTCGGATCCTATGCAGAAACTGCAGGGTATGGTGAATGAGTCTTACAAGTGGTTCGTCTCGCTTGATCTGAAACTGTCGGTGGCAAAATGCGTGGATTGGTTAATTAAACTGATGTTAAAGATGTTTCACGTCATCCACAAGACTACACATTGTGGTAGGAATATTCTTACAAAGTTTGTAGTGGCATACCTTTATACATGAGTACTTGCAAATATACTCGAAATCATACAGTCTTTGTACCAATATGGTTGCCAGGGGCTAGATCGGTGCGTTGTACTTTGCTTTGGTTAGAGAAATGCATAATACAATTACTCCATGGGTGGCCTCTTGCTTCGAAAAAAAAACTGATCTATCTAGAATCTACGTCTGAAGAAAAATCACCTTCTAGACAAGTATTGAGTAAATATTGATGTAAAATTGCACACAAGTGCAGAATATCAAGTCACGCTTTCCAACATTCTGAAGAGACTGAAGAAAATTGAACGAGATATTTTCAATAGTATTAAGAAAACTCATACTAAATTGATCAAAGATGCTCAACGTAATCTACACGACTACGCATAGTGGTAAGAATATTCGTCCAAGGTTTGTAGTGACAAAACGAATTCTGAACTACATGATTCCGTTGGGAGTGGCCCGCTAGCTCCATGGAAAGTTACCACAAAAAAAAAAACAACGCCGGCCAGAAGATGCGCAAAAATGAAGTTTGCTTATCAGCCTTCATGTCCAATACCTCAAATCATAGCCCTACGACAATTCACAGTAATCAAAACGAGCACATTGAGGCAAATGGACGTTTTGTAACGATTATTTTGACATTACCTATGGCCATGCGAGTGATTGCTGTGCAATTAAGATTTTTCGGCAAGCATGTCGAGATTGAGTGCATGCATGAATGACTTAGAGTGATTTATCTGATGGAGCATGTACCCAATCTTGATTACTCCGCAATCACGGCTCGCATTATGATGGATGTAGTACTAAAACGGTCGTCACGAAATGCGCATTTGCCTGATTTTGAGCGCTGTAAATGTCGTATGGTTATCATTTTGAGATATTGGACGTGCATGCTAATAAAATAACTTTATTTTTTTGCGAATTATCTTCTAAAGGATCGTGTCGCATCTTGCATTTAGCGCTATATGTTCTTCAGAGGAAGCAGAATTTTCACGAACACGACGATGTGCTTTGTTTTTCTATAGGAAGACTGGTTGTCTTGCAATTGCACATTTTGTGTTCCTATGCCGGGCAACAACATCAGTATCACGGAGTTTAGTAATAGTACTCTCACTCTGAAATAAAACTTCTCAGAGACCATGTTCGATTGAAAAAAAATACTCACTTTAACGAGCTCTTCAAATCTTTTTGGGAGAACATTATTTATATTTGCACTCAATCTCGACATGCCCGCAGAAAAATCTTAATTGCTTCGGCTCTCATTGCCAGGTGTTTGGGACCAAAATGGTCGTCATAAAATGCGCATTTGCCAGAATGTGTTTTGCGCGCTGTAAATGATAGGCAGGGTTATGATTTTGAGGTATTCAGCGTGAAGAAATATAATATAACTTTATTTTTGCGAATTCTCGTCTATAAACGATTAAGTCTAATTGTCTACCCGGCGTTATATATTCTTCAGAAGCAGGACAATTTTTTCACGAGCACAACGATGCACTTAGTTTCTGTATATGATAACTGGTTGTCTTGCAATGACACATTCAATTCTCCTATGTTGGGCAACAACACCAGTATCACAAATTGTAGTCATTTCAGTCTCACTCCGAAACAAGACTTCTTAGAGACCATGTTCCATTGGAAACAATATTTGCTTTGACGAGCTCTATAGCTTTTATATAGCTCTGTAACACTCTATATATATATATATATATATATATATATATACAGGGTGCTCTGCTTAGGAGTAATAGCGGAAGTACTATAATCTGTTGTACTGATGTGAATGGTTGAGCATCATGTTACAAATGCCGCCATTACGGGTGATTGAGTTGTTCGGTTGAGAAACCACACATACCGCCGTTTTTTCTAAATTTCCCGTTTGACAGCCTAAAAACTTAGTACTACGCTCCACGTCTATTGAATATCCACAAATGTACACATTACAGGAATTATTTTAGTACCATACCAAAGGTGGTTTACTTCGTGATATCCTAAATCGGATGGCGGAGGAAAACTGCTCATGGGATTCACATTGCAAATCAAACTATCATCGATATAATACCAAAATTAATCTTCTAAATTGTGGTTGTTCTATGAACGTTGACGGTCAAATTATGTATTCAAGTTTTTAAACGTGATTATCATAAGGCCTTATTTTTTACAAACTGTTCTCAATGCGACTATATGCCTTGTCATCGCCAGCATGAGCATTATTCAGACGAATCTTCTGCCGGACACGAGGGTAGGTCAAGTTTTCTCTACCGAACAATTTGTTCACTTGTAATGGTGCTGTTTATGGAGTGATGTCCAGCCATCCACATCAGTATAACAGATGTTAGCAATTTCACTCTCACCCCTACACAAGCCACCCTTCCCCCCGCCCCATTAAAAAACATTATTTACTGAACAAGATTTACCACACTTCAACATGCGGCAACTTAATTTAGGAACATCCTGCTTATGTACACACACGAGAGATTCCTAAACAAAAATCTGTGTGTATTTCAGATTGGTACTCTGCTATAAAGAAAAAGCATGCGCTTCACGCCGTCACTGGTGCCATCGCGGTTATTGTCGACTAAAATTGTTTCGTTCTTATTCTCGATGATGCTGTTGTTTTTGGCGTTGTTGTTCTGTTGTTGATGAGAGCTTACGTTCAAGCAGACCGAACCCGTTGTCCAGAAATAAGCATGGCCCTCAGTGTCCCCCGCAGTGACCTTGGCTAATTGCACTGTGTGAGGCAAGCCGTGATAGCCCCCCTCTCGCTCGTTCACTCGTTGTGCGATTATCACCACTATCCCTTTCTCCAAACGACCCCATGAACTGCGTTGTTTTCTATCCCACCTTTTCCATTTGTCTGTTTATCTATTAGATTTCTATCTACCTACCCAGGCGTATCTGGACATCGATTTACATTTGCAGTGTGAGTCAGTAAGAATGTGTGATTGATCATATCGCCTGCGTGCCCCGTGTCGTCTGTCTGTCTGTTTGTTTGTCTATTTATCTACTACTTTTTCGGACTGACTCTCAGTCAACATTTAACGTCCACGGGACTGCTTTTGCATTGCTTCGTAAGACGGACAGCCCCATAAATACGCAAATGCAACGGTGGGACTCAAACCCGTGCTGCACATATGCGTCTCCTCCGGGCGTCGCGAGGCGCACGCGAATGCACCGCTAGGCCACTGGGCTCGACCCCTGCTCGTCTATCTGATTGCCTGGTTGTTGCCCGTCTTGGTGCCCATGGGTTTGATGCCGCTCGATGGCGCAGATGGATACGTGTGAAGACGACCTCTCATTCTTCTGCCAGATGGGCGGGCGAAGACTGACGCCGCAAGGCGGAGCGGCGATAGCCGCAGGGATCTCACCGCAGAGAGTTCGTCCTCTTGCTTCTCTGCGCTTGTTCTCTGACCTCCGCCCGACCCGCCAAGATCGGCGGGTGCCGATACTGCCGGAATCGGAGATGGGAACCGGAGCTGTGGGGTAGAGTGCCGCCTTACTTGTAGTAGCTTACCAGCAGTTGTCGTAGTACAATATTAGAAGCAGTGACAGTAATGGTGATGGCTAGAGAGTCTTGATGCTGTTGTTGTTGTTGTTGTTGTCGTCTTGCTGACGGTGTCCGGATGTACGGGAAGTACGACAGGAACGCTCCTACGAGCGCCCTGTC
This sequence comes from Dermanyssus gallinae, assembly GCA_003439945.1. NCBI lineage: Eukaryota > Metazoa > Arthropoda > Arachnida > Mesostigmata > Dermanyssidae > Dermanyssus > Dermanyssus gallinae. The sequence goes on along the minus strand of QVRM01003817.1, from coordinate 217,884 downwards.
ATTCGTGCCCGGTGGCCTGATTCCCGCCGGCCGGTCGGCCAGATATTTGTTCCTGTTCTTTCCACCTCGCAGTCCTAGTCATTGCCTTTTCTTCCGTTCGACGTCCTCACGCAGCGGCAACGGCAGCAGCAGCAGGAGACGAAGAAGTAGCACTATCCAGAGACAGAGAGGTGGTGCTGCGGCCTTTGCTGAGGTTGCTCATCCTATCAATACTACGGGAACTGCTACACAAGCAGTTAGGATAGCGAATTCTCTACTACAACTTCTCGCCGTGACTGCTTGCGTTGCTATTGCATTGGCTTCGTTTTGTTCGGCTGCCGTCTCGTTTTTGTGTTAATTATTTTTCTAATTTGCGTCCTTCCCGGCCGCCATAGTCACTGACGTCGTCCCGGTCGTCGTCCAGGCCGTCGTCTTCGTCGGCGGGGGTCGTGGTTCGTCCGTGTGGTGATCCAAGAGGAGGGCAAATGAGCTTCAAAATTCCTTTTTAATGGCAGCGAAAGAAAAGAGACATTTAGCGTCGCTAGCCTGCCCTCGACCCTTGAATAAGGTGGAGCGGGCTACACCAGCAGTTGTTGTTGTACTAGTAGTAGTAGTTGTTGTTGTTGTTGTTTCTGTAGCTGTTGTTGTTGCTGCTGTTGTTGTAGCTGTTGTTGTTGTCGTCGTTGTTCCTGCTGTCGCTCGAGGCTATCAAAGAGACGCTACCCGATCTCTTTCGGCTAGTGTATTCACCGAAAAGCAATGTTATCACACCAGCACTCACCTTGTAAATGGGCCACGCGTGCGGTTACGCGTAGAAACCGTTACGAATCACCATCTATTAGAACGATTCTTTTTTGCGTCTTTATTGATTGACAAAATACAGGCTTTCCCTTGGATACTACCGCCCACCGCCGCCGACGTCAGCGTACTTCATCGCGTGGTTAGTTGGCATCTAACAGAATCTATGGGATGCAGATCTTTTCTCTGATTGATCGCTTGTTCACCAGGATGAGTGTAGCGTGTTTGCGTGGTGAAATTCGTTTGCTATTGTAACGTCTGCACGTAACATAAGCATAAGTTACGTGCGTAGACATACGAGTATGTGGTGAAAGAATGCCTCATCTTCCATATAAACTTTGTTGAAATATCGCGCTGCTGTTGATGCTCGAGCAGCGCGTTCGAGAGCAGCCGCACAAGACTCAACAGTGTCACACAACAACAATAACAAACGCATAACTAACGTTATCAAACAGATAATCTCAAACAGACTACGAAAAAAAAGCAGTTATAGCAACGAACGACGCCATCGCTGTTATCCATTGCAACTCCGGTCCCAAGCAAGAACACGCTTGCGGTTCTCCACCTTCTCGGTACGTCTCAGCCGAGACACTGCCTGCCCCTTGACGTTCCGCTAGCGGACTTCGAAATTGCTTGTCGTACGTGTTGATGTCATTTGACCGCGGCTGAGCGCCTGGAGCGAGTCGGTGCTGCTGCTCCTGCAAGCACCTCACCAGACGGTGGGTACTGGTCGGTCGATCGGTTGGTGGCTGAGGTGTGGCAAGTTGAATCTGCCGTAAATGTTCTTTGAAGAAAAGAAAATTGAGAAAGAGAGTATAAGAAAATGCGAAAAGGGGAAACAGTAGAATACAGTTTGCAAGTACCTACTTTGTCACGTGCAAAGTGACAGGACAACGTAACAGCAGCATTAGCTCTATCTAGTACGATCTTAATCAACCAATCGCAAGGTCTGTAGTCTATGCCGCCAACACTAGATTTAGATTCTCCAGAAACGGAATCAGCAACATGATTAGAAGCAAAACAGCAGAAATCGAGACTCGCGCCGTCTAAACGTATGTATAAGGAACTACAAGTCGTGATGATGTTGATAGAGTGTAATACTGAAAGGAAAGGAGGATCATCTGTTAATAGCGTCATCGAGTCGTGGCAAAGCAAAGCAAATAAAAACGTCATCTACAAAGTTATATCTGAATTGATATTGATTGGTTGGACGATCATTGATTGGCTGGAAGATTTTTAGAAAGTATCACAAATTTCATTTATTCGCGCATTTTGTGTCGATAATAGTTAAGTACAAAGATTTGGCTTGGCGCCAGGAGCTCACAAATGCAATTACAAGAATTGTATAAAATATGGAATATAGACATATACAATATACAACGTTATGATGAGATTAAACGGGCCAACTGATTCAGGGACCCAATGTTCCTACAAACAAGACCGTGATATCTAGAGAATTCGGTATGACAATGTTTACATCTGCAGTCAACATCGGGGTCGTGGAAACCTTCTGCACTGCATAGGTGGTGGTGGTAGCCGTGTACCGACGAACGCACTATCACATGGCGATTCGGTCGGTCGCGCCCTTTCCACGCGTCGTCAGTCATTGCAGGTGTTATGAAGATATCCGGATCTATGTCGATTTTTAGAAAGTACCAATTGGTTGCCAGAGCAGCAGCAGCATGTGCTTAGGCAAAGGAGATCAACGATGACAACTTGTGCTGTCCTTCTTAATAGCATAATAGCAAGCGACACTTCGAAGTAAACGAGATTCTCCTACTGCTGTAGTTTTCATCGTCTCTAAAGCGGCGACCTCGATACAGCGTCACGAACAATAATCGTCGAGAATTTAGCGTTATGTGGTGTTCCAACGGTGGAACTAAAATTATTACAAACTGTGCTGGACGAGAGATCTGCAGTCATGGCCGATGGCGAGGTAACTAACTGAACACACTCCCAAATGCATCGGACTTCATGGGCCGCACAACGCGATAACTTAAGTTCGCTATTGGTTTCAATATTGGTAAGCAACCTACCGGACAGAACTCAGCGGCGTCACTCACTAGTGATTACACTTATGTACGCTAATGATGCTGTCCTCACTCTCGACGTCGACCTCACACGCCAAAACTACTCATTCGCCTGCAGAAATCGCTTGCATCATTGGGAATGTTTGGTGGCCATAGGCTCTAGTGAAAAATGTGCAAACAATTTAAGCGTTGACTTTACCGCGGAGGTTGACACGTCGAAAAAAATGAGTTTTGTTTGAGTTCAGTACCAATAGAATTTGATCAACATTTTTCGTATCGTGGAGCAGTCTTATCGAACGTGAACCTAAAAGTACTCGACAAAATTAAAGCAAGTTCTCCAGAAAGAGTGGTAGTAGTCCACCACATTAGCTGCAACCGGCTTGTCGATCTGTTGGCCTTGACGCCACTCTTTGTGGAGAACCTCACAACGACTTATGCGTTACCGAGAACGAAGGCCTTCGAGGATCATTTTACTGAATGGGAATATAAGTTTGCAGATGTTTATTTGCGTCTTTATGGGAGTGGTGACAAATTACTACTAGAAGGGTGCATGTTGTGAAAATAGGTGTTTTGTTACCGGGTTTGCAACACATGGATTTCATATGAAGTTATATATATATTCATTTACAATTTATTCATGAATTGACGTTATAGTGAGAAGTGATTGCCACAATTACAACAAAAAAGTTGTGGTCTGACATTACATAATCGGCTTCGGTTTTCAGAGGGGGCTTTAACAGTTTCCTTACATATAAGTATGTGGTACCGCTCGAAATCGCCTTTTCTAATGAAACTACATTCGCATCCCTAAATGTTGAAACAGTTAGCTTCATGGCAGATAATTTGGCTCATTACTAAGATTAATTTAGCAACACGTTTTCCATTTATCGTTAACAATCATTTGTCGTTAACCTATTTTCCATTTACCATATTATTTATTGTATTAATAGTTATGTATACAAAATGGCTTTTACGAAATACTTAGTGCCATTGTACAGAATCGGGTGATTTGTATTACCTTCAATAGTGAACAAAAGAAAGTGATATAGAAAAACTGTAATACAAATGAGTGTAAACCAAACGCAGGTTAATATAAATATGTGCTGAAACAGAAACCATATTTTGTCGATTAGACGCACAACAGTAGACAGTAAAACACGAAAGTAGAACTCAATTTTATTTTAATTTGCTATATTTTTGCCTCCTCCCCAATACTATACTACTACTACTTCTTGCACCAGATTTTTATAAATTCTTATTCCGACCGATATTTAATTACCGCCGATTCGATGGTCGGCGAAAATGCGGACCAAGCAGATAGCTCCCAGATTGTAGATGCTTACAGATGCAGAAATTACTAAGAAATTAGTTAACCACATGCAGCTTGTCATTGTTGACATTCGAGACAATGGAGGGCTCCTTACAGCCTCTTACATCTACCGCAAGCAAATTTTTAAGCTTTGAGATTCATAGATGTTTTGTGTCAGAGGCTGTCACTTTATATACGAGTCTAAGGAAAATGCAATCTAGCGGTCACCTATATTGTGAACAAACTAATATGACTGCTTGGGGTCAGGGTGCATGAGCGGACTTGCTAGAACGCTTGTTTAACTGCCTTGCGCGTGCAGCGCCATATACTACCTGTTACACAGAGTATAACAAGCATTCGATGCAAGGCGCAAACATAAATTAGTCGTCTTCAAATATATATATATATATATACAGGGTCATTCATATCGTGATATACTTATTTTGAGGTTTGGTAGAACTCGGCAAGAAAAGAATTTTCCCAATGGAAGGAGGACGCGGAAACGTCTTGTGTAGGAGAGAGAGTAAAATTTATAAAAGTAGTTATTCTGCCTTTTTTCTCCTACATAGTTGAAATCTACGTTTGCGGGAAAACCAGTCAACGCATGAAGAAACCGATTATACCGGGTGTTCGGCGGAATTCACAAGCGTAGCTGAAAGTTAATAACTAGATGAAGAAAAATCATAAAAAGTCATTATGTTACGTTAACGCTTTTTCATGAAAAATCGTAAAATTTTTCCATTACGACCAAAAACGTATGTTCAAAAGACCAGTCTTTTGCAATAGCAAATTTAATGCCTATCATTTTCGTACCAAAGTGATGGTGCTGCGTTACGTCGTTGTCAAGTAACTAAGCTTTTTCGATAGCCATATCAAAAGCTAAGGCATGCATACTTGCATGGGGTGTATGAGAAAGTTGGGCACAAATTTTGAGGTTTGGCAGAACTCGGCAAGAGAATAACTAGTGGAAGGAGGGGGCGGAAACGTCTTGGCAAAATTTTACGGTTCTGAACGTTAAAGCTTGCACGTAAAACATAACAACTATGACTGTCGAAAAAGCTTAGTTACTTGACAACTACGTAATGCAGCACCATCACCTTGGTACAAAATTGGTGGGCATTAAATTTGCTACTGCGTGAGAGTGGTTTCTTGATCGTACATTTTTGATCGTTATGAAAACATTTTACTATTTTTCAGCGTTAACGAAACATATTGACTTCGCTACGCAAGCTAGTAAATGTCAAACACGCCGGTCAAGCCCTAGTGTTGATAGTTAATTACATCTCGCTGTAACACTTAAATGTCATTTTAATAAATATAGCGTTATATTTGCAAAAAAAAAAAAACACGCCGGTATAATCGGTTCCTTCATGCGTTGACTGGTTCTCCCGCAAACGTAGATTTTGCACGACTATGTAGGAGAAAAAGGCAGAATAACTACTTTTATAAATTTGACTCTCTTTCGTAAACAAGACGTTTTCGCGTCCTCCCTTCATTGGAAAAAAAATATTTTCTTGCCGAGTTCTACCAAACCTCAATATAAGTACATAACGATATGAATGACCCTGTATTTATATATATATATATATATATATAACTTGACATAGCAATATAGTTCAGCAATAGACGCGGCCCAACCGTGGCACATAGCTCTAGTTTAACACTAGACGATGGAATTTCAATTCGGAAAGTATCATGTGGTCAAGAATAGCTTAGGCTTTACGGATATGTTGCTTTTCCCTTCAAAATAAACTGGCGTACAGGGCTTAGTCATAGAACGTAAGGACACTTTAGCAGTGACGTAATGCTGTCATGCTGTCATCCTTATAATACGTTGTCTGCTTTTCTCAAAACAGCTTAATTAAACGTAGTCAAATTTTAGTAAACGGTATATATCTTACTCACCAAACTGGCGATAATTATAACGCTAGCTGTCCCTGTCGTTGTTGCGCATATTTTCCTTTAGCACTTGTTGTTGCTCTTATTGTCATTGCATCGCATATTGTTGCTGTCATCTACGAAAAAAATATATGAAGCTACTATTAGTATTATTATGGCTGCGGTGATATATGTGACGCGCGAGAGCCAATTCTTCATAAAGTTCTTCGTAACGTTCTCGTTTAGTTACTATCATCATCACTGTTATTAAACATGACAGGGCGGCGCGATAAAGATGTGCTTCGCGTGATAGCGCGCACTCGCAGCGCCAATAGACGAGCCTCATAGTAATTAAAAACGATGGAAATTACCATTTTCTTTGCTGATCTTCTTGTTGTTGGTCTCCGTCTCTCTCTCTCACCCTTCCTTTCTTATCCAACTTTCTCTCTTTCGTCTTCTGGTGGTGTGTTCATCGCATACTCGATCCTCTTTGCCGTCTCACTTTAATACGGCGCTTTTGCTCCCGCTCACTTGCTCCGAAGAGATTTCCTCTAAAGATTGCTGTTGATACTGTGCTACCATCAGCGGTGTTGTTGTTGTTGCTGTAGTTTCTTTGTTGTTCGTTGCTGTTGTTATTGTTGTTGTTGTTGTTGTTGTTGCTGTAGTTTCTTTGTTGTTGTTGTTGTTGTTGTTTTTGTTGTTTATCGTTTCTGTCGCTGTTGCTGTCGTCGCTGCTGCTACTTCGCATTGTTGTCGTGATGTCGCATTTGCAGCCGCGGTTGGCCGCACCCCACTCACGGTGATTCATGAATGTGCCTTATGAATCGCATCCTGCTCGTCATTTGCCACCGCTGTGTATCACATTGAAAAAACGCAGCTTGTAATGAGCGACCCGTAAAATCTAATTTTTTTTAGGAAGGCATGACGCCGCTGGCTGTAACGTCTCGTACGCTCTGTGCTGCCACTAGAAGTATACTATCACTGGTACAAGTACGTCTCTAGCACGTATATATATATATATATATATACAATATTATATATCTAGTCAAAGTGTCAAAACACTAGAACTGAGATATGCACATATTGGTGATTTAATAGCTGCTTTTTGTGAATAATAGAAACTTTGTGTTGCAATATATATATATATACCATATCGTGTCGCACACATTGCTGATGCTGTCGTTTTTAGGCGCATCATTCCCTTGTTACTATTATAATTCGTTTTTTTTGCTATTTTTGTTGTTATTTTCGTTAATGTCAATTAACCTCATGATGCTAGTATTCCCTCTCGCTGCGAACCTGACAGATCAAGAAACATGCATTGATCTATCTCTGCTGGTTTCAGAACGAGGATGGCGACTCGTCTGTGAGATTCATATATATATATATATATATATATATTGTGGAGGACACATATCACAGAGGATTAGCTAAGCCAATGTGCTAACGGGAGTGTATTGTGACTATCACGTGTCCGTTACGCATAGGCCAGGCCGAGACCACTTTATAAGCGTGCCCGAACGGAAACCGCGTTTCCACGTTTTATGTCAAGACCCAGACGTAGTTTAAAAAAGACGACGATCTGCTATCACAGGTTGACAGAGTTAACAAATTGCCGACATTGTGAATCAGCTGTCTGGTCCGAACACCAGATTCAATGCGGAACGCCGTAAACAAATGCTCCTTGGTATTGGGTGGCCCAGTTAGAGTCAGCAGTTTCCAGTCGACAGACGAAAAATTCATATCCCACGGCAGAGTAGAAGAACAGGGCAATCGATCTGAACCACTTCATCCAGAACTTCACAGACTAATGCCATGCGCTGCCTAAGATCTAATGCCGACTCAGTTGGGGAAAAATATGCACATATCGCCAGGTGACGCGATGTTGCGTCACACATAACATCCACAGCAATGACCTCGACAGCTGACTGAGACATGTTAATTTCGCAGAAGGCTAGCTTTAGATTCACAAGTATGCAGACGCCTACGTGGCCCACGTCTCAGTAATACAGATGATGTAAACGGGGTGGACCGCTATGTTCAAATATAGCGAATTGCAGTCTCCCCTTTTTGTAAGCGATGCGGCGTTAAAAAGTAGGCATGTGATGGGCTTTTTTAAGGCTGGATATGTGGTCTAGGAATTTATCCCGTCGAGGTACGACGTAACGCGGGCTGAGAAAGCGCCAGTCAGGGCGCACTGGGGAACTCTTTAACTATCTCAATTTTCTCCCCTCGATCTCCAGAGTCCAATACTGTTGTTCCGTGAGTCATGTTGCATCACAGAGGAGGTTGGAATAGTCAATCTGTGACGCAGCTACATAAACCACGCATGAGTAGCAAATCGAGGTTTTACTTTGCGTATCTTGAGAGGGGCGTAACGGAATGCTATTTTAGATGTTCATCTATACGGGTTGCAGTTACTGTTTTGTCTAGATCAGACGCAAGAACATGTTTGTGTTTAATTTTATTCAGAAAACGAGTAACGGGCAACTGAGAAGCGGTTGATTGAGCCGGTTGATCTCTCTCTCTCCCTCCCTCTGATCGTTGCCGCTGCAACCGGGACGACGAGCAGGAAGACGAATCGCCTGCCCCGTAGAAACGGCTCGTCGGTTGCCTCTCTTACCGTTAGCCCCGCCCCAATTTGTCTTGCGTCTTGCGTGATTATGTGAGCCAACTACGGCGCCTACGTTGTTTGTCATTCCGCTAAAGGACACCCCTGGGCGCCGTACGTTGCGAAGAGGCGGAGCGAGAGGCAGAGCCTTAAAGAGAAGACGGAGAGCGACGTGCACGTCGTCCACGCATGTGCACGTTGTTACGAGAAGTAGACAGCTTACCCATTTTCTTTGACAGATCACACACTTGACGTTCGAGCCGTGCATTCGACCTGCAAAGTGCACGCATGCCTTTGAGCAGAGTACGGAGGATCTCATCTGTAGACACTTTGCCGCATCCGCACAGCAGCGTCCATATGATGATCGACATCGCTGCAGGAGTTATGGTCGGGTGGACTGCACTCATTGCACTGCCGTAGACCGGTGAATGCAGCTGTTTCGTTAACAACACCATCCGTAGTTATTTGAGTGCGGCGAACACGCGTACGCATTGCTTACAAGTACTGCACTGTATGTAGTTCGTTGGAACAACTCGCCAATGGCAGTTGGAGCATTTCCTTGGTTCGAGGGAAGGTTTCTTAAACGCGGAATGAGTGTACTTTTTGAGCTTTATGCGTTTCTTGTCTTGGAAAGGCATTTGATTACTGACATGGCATAGCGAAGTCGCTAGGTAATTCACTATAGGTCACTATACCAACACAGGAGACTCAAGGGTGCGGTAAGTAAGCAAAAATCATTAAATTTGTGAGAGCACTGATGATTTTGTATTGAAAGACTCATTTCACGAAGTTCTCCGCACTGGCAGCTGGTTACGCTGGCAGCTGTTAGCTGATTACGCTAACAACGCTAACTAAAACCGCAGACGGCGTACCGCGCGGACGACTCCACACCACATGCCAGTTGCTTCTTGAGTTGTGGCTCTTCCGGCGTAATGGGGTTAGTTGATAATCTTCGGAGTCCGCTTACGATCGTCCTAACGGCCCGTACCCCTCGTGCCCTCAACAAGGTTTCTGACCAAATCCCCTCGTTGTTCTGTGGGGTCTGTAGTCGCGTTTTGTTTCCTTCTGCCCTTCATTGTGGGGTTTCAACAATTAATGTCGTCTCGCCTGTGCTCTTCTCTGCTACTGCCGGTCGCCGTTGTTACAATATGGACTCGGCTCACTTTAACACTATGTCCACCCGTATCTGTCTTGTTCTCTAGCTTTTAATTCATGAGAATAAAACGCTTTAGTTCTCCCTCTTTTTAGGAAAAATAATTTGTACAAATATTTGCCGTCAACTTGTCCACCTTTCAGTCAGTAAGATTATTTTAATTACTCCTCTTACTCGCCAGTCGCTGTTTTATGAGGTTGGAGAATAAACTTATCGCTAAATCATTTTGATGTATTAACATTACTCTCTCCGTACTGAATATACGATTAGAATATGTTGTACGTAAGTACAAACTATACCTTAAGTCAAATATCATAGGTGATTCAATTTGTTTCTCTGGAAGTGTATACGTATGTTTTTTTTTATGAAGGTATACGTACTCATATTGTGCATATATAGATATGCAAGCAAAGAAGAAGAACTGCATTGCCGAGATACGCCCTCCGTGAGGCTGTTCCTTTGTGCATACGCTTAAATGCAAGAACCGTCAAACGCTACGTTGCAATAAAAAACCTACACACAAAGTCATTGTCATTTTAAAAGCATTTGCTTCCCAAACTAGTGAGTATGTTGATCGACACAATTTATTCTTAGAAGTAACAATAAGTCATCTACCTAAATTGTGC
>QVRM01003817.1:90000-205000 GCA_003439945.1 Dermanyssus gallinae | reverse complement strand
CTTTTGTTTTCTGCCTCTATATCTCTCTGGTGATGACAACAGAGTCTATTCGGCGCTTGTCGTTCCACGCGATCATCGACAATGGCACCGACAGTGACGACCATAAATCTAGCGAAGCCCCAATCGCCTCTTTCGATATTCTAAGGAGAGTTGCCAGAGCATCGGGGCGAAGTTGGATACGAGGGACAGCCACGAGAACCACGGTGACGACAAACTGAGCTCACGGCAAAACATCATTCGTAAACCATAAGGTTGTCCGTCAGGGATTTCATCTGTCAATGAGACGAGAGAATGTCAGACGTGGACCCCGACTTCTTTAGTACGAGTGCAATGACAAACAATGCATGGAGGGGACTACATCGCACCGCAGTGTGGAAGTACGCTATGCAGTGTACGGCTTCCACCATGTTCTCTGTAAAACTCAAGGGTACCATGAGCCGACAGAAGAATGTTTCTGTAACAGGTGTGGGAGAGCTTGTGGGAGATATCATGCGGGGGAGTGCTCCAGAGTTGAATCACTGGCCAGGCTGGCTCAGTGACCGTGCTTTTATGTATAATATTGAACTATATACCTAACAAAGGTGTTGAATAAATGAATAAGGTTGTCCGTGTGTCAATGTTGAGTATCTATTTAATAATTATCTTTCCGACTGGTTTGTGCCTTGCGATTTAAAAATGCTCGCTGTACACCCCGACGCCATTGACTAGTGTCCCTTGCATTGGTCAGCGACGTTGTGTTTGCACATGCTGCTGTTGCTGCTGCAAACCTCGGTGGTTTGCTTATTGCGTTCGTCAATTGCCTGTTTATTGAGCCGCCCGACGATCCCGGACATCGATAACGCCGCCTGGGTTTTGATAGCTATGACTTGATTTCAATGCCTCAGTAAATGATCAACGAATTTTGTACGCCGTCTACATCTCTGAATGTCACTGTGCACACACGTACAACTCGGTCGCACGCCGCCGCCAAAACAACAAGCTGAAGAGATTCAAAATTCAAATCGTGATTTATGCCAGAAATGATATGCCTGGAAAATCAGTCGACACTTAAACTCCTAGTGAAAAAAATTAAAACATAAACTATCACAAATCACGTATTTGCTCTGCTGCGGTGAGCGAGCAAAGCAAACGACGATAGGCAAGAACTTAACGACTGAGCTCTTTTGGAAGCTAATGACATCATTAATGTAGTTTCACGGTGGGCCAATCGTTTGACAGCAAGCTAATTGAGGAATAAATCTCGCTCACACTCTCGTCTTGTACGTGTGCTGTTATTATGCTAGAGAATCTCCCCTGCGCCAAGAGGAATTAAAACGCCGCTTAAATCTACGACAGAATATCGTCGACTTAGTGAACAAATTGCCGCCTGCGCCGTTCTGATTGATTTAGGTACGAAATGCTAGCCGTTAAACCAAATGGAGAATCAGTAACGCAATAAGCGAAGGGAAAGACGCTCATGAATTGGAAGCAGCCTTCTGGCTGAAGCCTCGATTTTTCTGAGTCATCTGAGTGACGGCAGTCTATCCTGTTAAGTAATCGTGACGAGTAAAGTAATACAGCGCTAAAGTATAGGCATTCTACCATAAAACAAAAGTGTCAGCAACTAGTTATGTAATTACGTCCTGCAAAAACGACAAACCAAGTCTCTTTGGTTTTGCTAGAGCCAAATACCTTGTGTAAGGAGCGTCAGAGCCAGTTCAGTAAATGACGATTCACGGAATCATCAACCAATTGGTCAAGCCCCACTGGCTTCTCAAAGGCATCAAAAATATATTCGAGTAGGAGCGTAGGCCGAGATAGTGAATCAATCAATCAATGTGCAAAAGACTTCTGCACTCCACATTTTTGTTCTAGGTCAGGCCGGGAGTCTCTCGAGCAGGGGCCGATCTGAACCCTAGTGTTCAAATCTACAAGCCAAAAATGCCCATTGAACTCGCCAACAACGTGGCGTCGCCATCTAGGAGGCCAGTGCACTAGTCATAGTTAATCATCAACCCAGATGTCGCCGGGCTAATCTCTGTTGTTAATCGAATTTTTGTTTGAGCAATATTCATTGAGAATAGACGATAAATCATACCGCCGAGAGTCATCGCGGTATCGTTTGGGCCAACTTTCGGATCGAAGGAATGACTCCCTGCATTAGGGCATTGATATCGTAACGTATCGTTATTTTCGGTCTGCGTTTCGGCAATGTTTCTTGCATATTGAAATTCAATTTCTATGTATATTTACCTGTTAAGGTAGAGTAGCAAATAGGTATAGTTCATAAAGGGCTCTGCAGGTACTAAAAAGCCAGTACTACAAGCCAAACCTAACACATTATGCTCGTGCTCGACAGCCAAACCGAACGACAAGCCTGCCAATCACCGATACCGAAAGGATGACTATATTATTATACAACAAAGAAGCGTGCAAAGATTGCTGCTACAAGAACAGTGGGAGATCCTAGAGTTCCCAACTGGTCCGCGTATGATATCGCTTTAAGCGCCGCTGATAGAAGAGGTTACCATGCAATATATATATATATATATATATATATATATTACGTGTCAATCAATGTCAAATAATAAATCATTCAAACAATTACAAACTTCTTTAATTTATTTCTACCTTACTTAAGGATACGTGGCCTTTACATGAATATGTACGACTCAGTGTCTTGACAGTCCAATATCTTGAAAAATGACGTTACTGAAGCTCTTTGTTACGTGAGGTCAAGCATCAAAATCGTCTACGTGAGACTTTTTGGAAAGTTGGCTGCTTGTTGTTGCTACTAGTTTGATCGTCTTCTTCCGTTGGAATTTTTGCGAGCAATTGTACTAAATTGCAATGAAATTTAAATACACTTTTAATTCATTCATTCTACTCACCCGGAGTGTGTATAAAGCGGATCACACAACGATAGCATATAATGTTGCAATCTATTGGCGTGATAGCAGGATTGATAATCGATTTTAATAAAAGAGCCTGATTGACGTCTTGTACGTTAGAAGTCTCTAGATGTCCGGCTGAGGCGTGCTGCAGATGCCTTCTCTCGATTAAAGCCTTGCACTTTTTGATTTCAAATAATAGGTCTATACGGTAGCGCGATTATGAGGTTGTGTGGCCGCTTTTGTATTTAACAGGTTTAAGTGGCTTCTAGTAGTTTTTTTTCGAGTTCGTTTTTTTTAGCCGGGCGCACCATACTATTTGCGAAAAGGTTCATTTCGGCATGAGGCAGCTACGTGATTCACTGAAAACGTGAGACGGATCAACCAGCGTACGCTGTCGTATGGGATTTTTCTCATCAGACGGCAAAATTATTTATATATTTAATAATTTATCATTGAGCTAACAATTCCCAAAATGAACATATTTACAACAACTGTAATACTTGTGGGTATTTTGCAGGAAGGGCCAGAGCTCATGTCTGCGCGCTTTTATTGGAACGCCAACGTTCTATATAGTACATAAAGGTGTTTATGTGATGTCTACAATGTTTATGCCGATTCTCTTTTAATTAAGCTCCGATTTAACGGTGTCGATGCTCTCCTTTTCTAGAGACAAACTGATTTCATCTTTAATAAAATCCTGTATGCCCTCAACATTTGAATTCAGTGGCGCTTTAGCGCACGACAATTCGTGATAGCGGAGATATTGAGGAGTATATAAATCACTGCCACCGTCTAGGCATATGCTACGGTTGTGCATATACGAATGGTTGCGGCGTGACCTTGGCTTAGAATTTGGGGGCATTCGAAGTTCACTCCGTAGAGCCAAAAGACTCCCTTGAAAAGGCTTGTGTTACTTACAATTTTTATTTAGTTATTCACGCATCTCACGGGAATTGATAAACACAATTATTTTACCTTACTGAATTGCTGAGTTATGTTTTTGTCGACAGCCCGCGTCAAGCCGTTTGTGTGGACCTGCTCGTCCAGCACTGGTATCGTGTTAAACTCTAGCATTCTTAGAAATTACTTATTGCAAATGTTAATCTGTTTGCATCAGCCTAGTGATACTATGAACCATATAATTGATGTCCAAGGTCCTTGCCGACGTTCGCAACCTTGCCGTTGATCTTGAATACTGATAAGAACTTTAGACTAGTTCATCGAGCATCTTACCCTAGACTGCTTTCCTCCGTGAGGCGGTAGAAGCCTCCTGTCTATTCTCAGAGTGAAGAATCAGCCTTCTCAGGGGCATCACGACAAGGTCGGCCGACATACTGACTCCTCGTGGTACTACGGAATTACAGAAGAACTTTGCTATTTAGTTGTTTCTCCTAGCAATATGAACTCACCGATTACAGATATTCCTGGAAACCGGTCGCAAAATATCAAAAAACGACGCAGATTCAGGAGAGGATCGGCCCATGTCAGCAAGCGCCGTTTTTCTAAGCTGCATATACTCCACTCTCGCAAACATAGAGACGCATCTCTATACAGTATTTGCCGAGTTCAGGGTATCTTTCTCAATACAGCGTCTTGCGTAAGTATTCTTGATAAGCTTGCAACGGAGTGCCTGTAGACGTCCCGAGACTTCTGTAGGCAATTCATTCTCATAGGCAGAAAAGTCGTTCTGTATGACAGAGTTACGGAGAATGCCCTTATCAAGAAGACTATAAGACGATCAGGCCCATGGAGTAAGCTCGCTCTCTGAATTCACAATAGGAACGGCTGGTGGTTTATCAAATGCGTGGATGGAGAGGTCAGGAAAGAACCTCCGTGAGTCCATGGAAATGAATGGTGGACGGTCCGCCATAATTAAGGATTGATCGCTACTCGATACAATAACGCATTCTTATCGTTAAACATTCGTTCAAACGTGGTGATATTTTGACTGACACATTTTGCAAAGTGCGTTCAACGTTTGATAGACAAAATGTTCCAAGTGCACCCACGTCGTTTAACAGAAGACATCGTAGATGCTCGCTAGAGTGTGGCGGCGCTTCTGGAAACATCTATTAGGATCGCTCAGGTTCAAAAAGAAGAAGCATTGCTGAGTCTCAAAACCGTGTACAGCAAGGAGCGTCTGAGAATTAGATATTTGAGCAACAACAAATAACTGGTGAGTTTTTCGAACATATTTACCAATCACGCCCACCGGAATGTCGACGTTTTCGTATAGAAGCAAAATCGTCGCATTTAGAGTGATGAAAACCTTCATGAGCGCGATTATGAGGTTGTGTGGCCGCTTTTGTATTTAACAGGTTTAAGTGGCTTCTAGTAGTTTTTTTTCGAGTTCGTTTTTTTTAGCCGGGCGCACCATACTATTTGCGAAAAGGTTCATTTCGGCATGAGGCAGCTACGTGATTCACTGAAAACGTGAGACGGATCAACCAGCGTACGCTGTCGTATGGGATTTTTCTCATCAGACGGCAAAATTATTTATATATTTAATAATTTATCATTGAGCTAACAATTCCCAAAATGAACATATTTACAACAACTGTAATACTTGTGGGTATTTTGCAGGAAGGGCCAGAGCTCATGTCTGCGCGCTTTTATTGGAACGCCAACGTTCTATATAGTACATAAAGGTGTTTATGTGATGTCTACAATGTTTATGCCGATTCTCTTTTAATTAAGCTCCGATTTAACGGTGTCGATGCTCTCCTTTTCTAGAGACAAACTGATTTCATCTTTAATAAAATCCTGTATGCCCTCAACATTTGAATTCAGTGGCGCTTTAGCGCACGACAATTCGTGATAGCGGAGATATTGAGGAGTATATAAATCACTGCCACCGTCTAGGCATATGCTACGGTTGTGCATATACGAATGGTTGCGGCGTGACCTTGGCTTAGAATTTGGGGGCATTCGAAGTTCACTCCGTAGAGCCAAAAGACTCCCTTGAAAAGGCTTGTGTTACTTACAATTTTTATTTAGTTATTCACGCATCTCACGGGAATTGATAAACACAATTATTTTACCTTACTGAATTGCTGAGTTATGTTTTTGTCGACAGCCCGCGTCAAGCCGTTTGTGTGGACCTGCTCGTCCAGCACTGGTATCGTGTTAAACTCTAGCATTCTTAGAAATTACTTATTGCAAATGTTAATCTGTTTGCATCAGCCTAGTGATACTATGAACCATATAATTGATGTCCAAGGTCCTTGCCGACGTTCGCAACCTTGCCGTTGATCTTGAATACTGATAAGAACTTTAGACTAGTTCATCGAGCATCTTACCCTAGACTGCTTTCCTCCGTGAGGCGGTAGAAGCCTCCTGTCTATTCTCAGAGTGAAGAATCAGCCTTCTCAGGGCATCACGACAAGGTCGGCCGACATACTGACTCCTCGTGGTACTACGGAATTACAGAAGAACTTTGCTATTTAGTTGTTTCTCCTAGCAATATGAACTCACCGATTACAGATATTCCTGGAAACCGGTCGCAAAATATCAAAAACGACGCAGATTCAGGAGAGGATCGGCCCATGTCAGCAAGCGCCGTTTTTCTAAGCTGCATATACTCCACTCTCGCAAACATAGAGACGCATCTCTATACAGTATTTGCCGAGTTCAGGGTATCTTTCTCAATACAGCGTCTTGCGTAAGTATTCTTGATAAGCTTGCAACGGAGTGCCTGTAGACGTCCCGAGACTTCTGTAGGCAATTCATTCTCATAGGCAGAAAAGTCGTTCTGTATGACAGAGTTACGGAGAATGCCCTTATCAAGAAGACTATAAGACGATCAGGCCCATGGAGTAAGCTCGCTCTCTGAATTCACAATAGGAACGGCTGGTGGTTTATCAAATGCGTGGATGGAGAGGTCAGGAAAGAACCTCCGTGAGTCCATGGAAATGAATGGTGGACGGTCCGCCATAATTAAGGATTGATCGCTACTCGATACAATAACGCATTCTTATCGTTAAACATTCGTTCAAACGTGGTGATATTTTGACTGACACATTTTGCAAAGTGCGTTCAACGTTTGATAGACAAAATGTTCCAAGTGCACCCACGTCGTTTAACAGAAGACATCGTAGATGCTCGCTAGAGTGTGGCGGCGCTTCTGGAAACATCTATTAGGATCGCTCAGGTTCAAAAAGAAGAAGCATTGCTGAGTCTCAAAACCGTGTACAGCAAGGAGCGTCTGAGAATTAGATATTTGAGCAACAACAAATAACTGGTGAGTTTTTCGAACATATTTACCAATCACGCCCACCGGAATGTCGACGTTTTCGTATAGAAGCAAAATCGTCGCATTTAGAGTGATGAAAACCTTCATGAGTTTTGTGCAAAGAAATGAATCCCCAGCGTGTCACTGTTTGGGGAAGATTTCGGTCGCTGGAGGCAATACTGGTCGTCCATATTTTTCAGAGACGCTTCCGGGGAATACATAAATAGCCAATGGTGGGCGGAGTCGGAAGACAACATCCTTGTTTTTGTTCCTCAATTGTACAGTATATATCTCAAAGGCATGTGGTTCCAACTGGACGGGGCCGCATGCCGCACACATCACGAGTCATCATCTGTGATGTGTAGAAACAATTGCATTATTGCGCGAAGCATTACTCTGTGGTCATTCGGTATCCCAAGCGTGCATCCATAGTCCTCCATAACCGTATGTACTTATTTTAAGGTTTGGTAGAACTCTGCGGGAAAATATTTTTTCCCAATTGAAGGAGGGGGCGGAAACAAACGAAAAATTCTGCATAATCTGAATGCCACCAGACGCAAGCTTGCAAATGGCGAATAGCCAGGTTAAGGAAATTCAATAAAAAGTCGATATGCTGTTATATCTTAGGTTGAAGCTTTCACGTGCAAAATCGTAAAATGTTGTTATTAGGACAAAACAGTTACGCCCAAAAGACTATTCTTAGGCAATAGCAAATGTAATGCGCATAATTTTCGTACAAAAGTGATGGTGCTGCCTTACGTACTTGACGAATAACTAAATTGTTTTAATATATATATATATATATATACATTTTTTATTTTTTTTTATTTTGTAGGCTAAATTTATCTAAAAAATATAGCAAATTGAAACAGAAGTGAGTACTAGTTGTACGTTTTTCAGTCTATCGTTCTGCGTCTAGTGGTCGTCGACAAATGATACTTTTCTGCTTCAACATATTTTTTTTATGAACTAGTATTTGGTGTATACAAATTTGTGTTACACTTTTACTAGATCACTTTTTTAAGCATTATTGCTCCTGTCCACTGTTGGAGGTAATACAGATCACAAGATTCTCCACATCGCTTGCATTCGCACTCGGTCGTTATTTCGTGAGACCCATTGTGTGAATATAACTTCATATGAAATCCATGTTTTGCAAACTCGGTAACGAAGTACTCTCTTCTTACAGGATGCACCCTTCCAGTAGTTATCGGTTGTCGCTCTAGTCCCATAGAGGCGCCAATGAACATCCGCAAACGTATATTCTCAGTTAGCAAGATGTTTGTCAAAGGCATGCGGTCTCGGTAAGGCATAAAGAAATCCAAAAACTTTCACAAGGTGTGGTGTCAAGGCCGAACATATAGACAACCAGGTTACGGCTAGTGCGATGAGCTACTAGCAATATATACTCTCTCTCTCTCTCTATACATAGTCTTCAATTAACCGTAACCAATGAAAGGAGGGAGCGGAAACGTCCTATTTAGGAGTGAGGATGAAATTTATAAAAGTAGTTATTATGTCTGTGTTTCCTACATAGTTGTGCAAAATCTACGTTTGCGGGAGAACCACGCCTGAAGGAATCGATCATACCGGCGTGTCGGGTGGAAAATCTTGCATAATCTGAATGACATCCGACGCGAGCTAGCAACTAAGCAAGATTAAAGAAAGTCATAAAATGTCGATATGTTGTTATGTCACACGTTGAGTTTTCACGTTCAAAACCGTAAAATGCTGCCTCTACGACCAAACATGTACGCTTAAAAGACTCATCTTAGGCAATAGCATTATTAGTGCCACAATTTTCATACCAATATGATGCTGGTGCTGCATTGCGCGGCCATTCATTGGGAAAATTTATTTTCTTGCCGAGTTTAACCAAACCTTATATATATATATATATACGTGTATGAACGTCAATTTTGTTCCCGTTCGCTTATGCCCATGTCCTGTAGCACTTAGCCTTCAAGCGTGTACGTGAAGTATTGCCGTCATTTATCGTGTGTGCACCTACATGCTTCCCCCCCCACCCCCACTGCTGATCCCCTCTTCCCTTCTCATCCCGCCATTGTTGTTGTTGTTGGTGTCGCTGCTATCGTTGTCTTCGTCGACGTTATTGTTGTCATCGTTGTGAATACAACGCGCTTCCGAAGATAAATCTATTCTTCAGTCACCGCCGCCGTTGCTGGTGTTTGTGGCGGTGTTGCTGCTGCTGCTGCTGTTGCAGCTGCTGCTTTTGATGGGTTTGTAGAGATGATATGCTGTGTTCGTCAAGCGGCCATACAGCCCTTAGAGTACTTTCCGGCCGGCGGGTCGCGGCCGACTTGCCGCCAACTTGTGCCGAAACGCAGAGTGACGACGAGTGAGAACAAACTTCTCCGAGAACCCCTACTGCTGATGCTGTATCTGATGCAGTGACTAGTATGATCACATGGCATCATCACGAGGCATCACGAGTCTTCGTTCACGACTATTATTATTATTATTATTATTATTATTACTGCTGTTGCTGCTGTTGCTGCTGCTGCTGCTGCTGCTGCTACGACGATGATGACGACGACGACGACGACGAATACTACAGCCACTACAACAACAGTATCCACCACTACAACACGCTGAATGGCAACACCGTCAGCCGGCCGAAGACAACGGCCGACGAGATCACACTCGCATCGGCATCGCGCGCACGCGACGGCGTCTTCGAATCAGCTACGAAACCCGCGATGACGATGGCGGCGGCGACGACGACGACGACGACGAACGCTGGCCGAACGCCGAACGGCCAACAACGAAGGGAGTGCTGCTGCTGCTGCTGTTAGCGCTGCAGAAAATTGTTTTTATTATTTATTGCGCTAATTAAGAACTTTGTTTGAGATGTCTGTCTACCCTGGCTGGTCGGTCGTTTCGTCGGACGACTCATCTCATCATCATCGTCGTGGTCGTCGTCGTTCACGTCCACTTTACCCGCTATTCCCGCCGCCCCTCGTTGTGCCACCCGGGCCACCCGTCTCTTCGCTGGCTACAGAGCTGCTGTATATTCTCATACGAGGCCCTCCTATGTTTCTACTATTCCTCGTTGTTGTTGTTGTTGTTGTTGTTGTCGTTGCTGCTGCTATTGTTGTTGCAGTCGGCAGTTATTGTTGTGTCTGTTGTTGTTGTTGCCGTCGCTGTGGGTGGCTGTTATTATTATTATTGTTGTTGTTGCTGCTGTTTTGGTTACCCTTCATTAATATTATCACTGTTGTTGTCTGCTATTATTGGTGTTGCTGTTGTTTTGATTACCCTTTATTAATATTATCAGTGTTGTTGCTGTTGTTGTCTGCTATTGTTGTTGTTGTTGCTGCTGTTGTTTTGGTTACCCATTATTAATATGATCATTGTTGTTGTTGTTGTTGTTGCGGCTGCTATAGTTGTTAATCGCATTGTCGTTGTGTTGCTGTTGTTGTCGCTGTTGGTATTGTTGTTGTCGATATGACTGTGCTTCATATTATTTGCTGACGCGAGCAATGTTGCTATTATCTTTTATCTCACTTCCATGTAAAACCTGCACTGCCTTCCTTATTCTTAAGTAGTCAGTTTCAGTCAATTTGATATTTGCCGTTGATTGTTTATTGTTTATCATTATTCACCGCAGATCTATTTCACACGTCGAATAGTGTAGGTTCCATTTTAGCGTTCATCAAGCGTCCACGTTGTTACAATGCCTGTGCCCCAAATCACGTCTTCTAATGCATATTTTGATCAAATCTTGCTATTTGAATGATGTACCTAAACATGTACACTCATAAGAAAGGCAAACAACACACACACAAATAGTGTACGTCCTTAATAACAACAGCATAATGACAAATACGTTGATTTCAAAAACCGTTACTACTAGTGCAATAAAAATCGAGACACGTATTGTGATTCGATCTTAATATACTATTTGAGTTTAAACCCTGTCCGCTAGATAACACGGTACACACGCATCACAAGCTATTTTTGGGTAGCTCGCTCGAACGCATGAAAACAAATAAAAACAATACAGAGAAGAACATTTCTCTTGCTGGTCGATAGATTCTTAGCTAGAGTTAGTTAATAATCAAAGCAACTGGCAGATAGCGTCATCTCTGTTGATGTTTAAGTAGAACATTCGAGTCGATTTTCCTACCGACGTCGAGAACGAGCATGTCGTTCCACAGCATCCGTTCTCAAAATCGGACTGCGTACTTTTTTTTGTACAACGTTTAGTGAAAATTAAGTATATACGTGTACAATAGTGCACTTGTGTACCTAATTGTATACTCTAAGTATAAATATAATTGTATAATCTAAGCATACATGTAATTGCATACTCTAAGTATGCATATAATTGCATACTATAAGCATACATAATAATTGTATACTCTAAGTATACATAAGCTCTATATATGTATATATATATATATATATATATATATATATACATATATAGAGCTTATGTATACTATAAGCATACATAATAATTGTATACTCTAAGTATACATAAGCTCTATATATATATATATATATATATATATATATATATATGTTTTATGTATACTCTAAGTATGCTCTAAGTATACGAGAATGTTTCGAAGAGCTTTGATCGACCATTGGTGTAAGCCCCATTGGTGCCAGCCCCGTTCCTGGGGAGATTTGTTTTGACCTCTCATGGGTGAGCTCGTTCTGGTCAGGCATTCGAGCGCCTCCACGCACAAATGTAATGCGCCAACGAAAGGCTGGCTTCTTCAGGGGTGAAATGTGGCAATGGTCGAACTGAAAGTATGTGGAACCATGACTCAGGCTATCGGAATACTGCAGACTTCTCACCAAAACTGTTTACTGCGCTTAGCAGGATGAACTTTAAAGCGTCTCTTATGCAATGGTTCCTCCACCTTGACGCACGCTAGCCCATCGGGCTAAAATATTGTGCCGTTTATTTCCGCAACTTATTTACTTTTTTAACAAGATACTTTTTTTATTATACACATATTTACAACGGTATGTTATTTCATATATTTACACACGCATTTACAGGGCGCACCGTGTCTAAAGCCCGACCTCGTAATAACAACACCTACCAAGGTCTGGGTTTTAGATGCCGAGGTTTGCGGCCCTAACAGGGACCTCGCAAAAGCGCGGCAGGACAAGATCACCAAATATGACGTCGAGTTCCGAAGAGCGGCGCTCCCCGACCCGCAAAAACCTCGCAGATTCGGATCCATCACTATCTCTATGAGTGGCGTATGGGACTCCGAATCTGCGAGTACGCTCTTGGGGCTCGGCTTCACGAAGAGTATTAAGGCGAGCACTGCCGAGTGTGCTAACGTTTTGTGAATGATTAATAAATAATCACACTATATATATATATATATATATATATATATATATATATATATATATATATATATATATATATATATAATTACAATCATTTGTTACTACGGTTGATATATATATATATATATATATATATATACCTGTGAGCACCCTACAGTTACCTTTATATATATTGTTTGCATGCCATAGTCATTAGCATTATTATATACTAAAGCCGTTCATCCGCTTGCTCTATTAGGGCCTTCTGACTGTAAACCAAAACGTTCCACCGAGTATTAACCAGGGACCACAAGCGATTTAGTAGCCCAAGCGTCAGTGAGGACAATCACATCATACTTTGAACACTAGGCAGGCGGAGCGGTAGAAAACCTGATTTTGCACCCTCAGACTGAATGGAAAACAATTAGCCATGGTAAGGTAAGGCTTGTAAGGGAGTACCTACCTACTTGATAATACTCAAGAAACGAAATGTCGTTCACTTAGGCCCGCTGCTGTTCTCGGTAATAGTGAGTGATCTAACAAGCCCGATCCAAATATCGACCCATACTTGCAAACAACCAAGAACGCAGATGAGCTAACACTACACGGTTTCATCTGCCACAATCGCGAGCCTCATTGCAGCTGTACACTTTGCACACTTGATGAATATTTCTCGCAGAATGGCCTCATAGTAAATGTATCAGAAACCAGGGCTGTTAAGTTTCGGCGTGGCGGGCAACGAGCCCGCGCAGATAAACTGCGATTTCACGGTGAACAAGTGCAGTTTGTAGAGACCTTTTGCTATCCTGGGGTAATTTTCTCATTTCGTGGTACAACCTTTTCACAACATGTAACTGAGCGTTGTAAAAAGGCGCTTATCGCGGCAGCAGGTATCAGAAACCCAACACAGTTATCCGTTCAGACGGCCATGACGTTATTCACGCTCAAAGTGGCATCCGTACCTGCTTACGGTATTCAAGTGACATGGAAACATCTTAGCACTTCGCAGTTATGGCAGTTGGATAGGGTGAAGCCAGCTTTCTTGAAGCGAGTACTTGGCCTACCGTCAAATTCGCGCAACAGATTAGTATAAATGCTCGCGGGTTCAATATCATTTATTGATGAACTCGTAGACCGCTCTAATTTGCCGCAGACAGTCGCCCTGGAAACGTTTCGGCATGAGTATTCTCAAAAAGTGTTTCTTATTTCCAGAGAGTTTTATCTATCACCAGCTATGACTAACTAGGCCTGGAAGGACTCTCTCCGGCCATGTCGTCACCTCACTACTTGCTACAGTGTTCACGGATTTCATCATCTACTATGCCGGTCTGCTGGGTTTCATGAACCCAAGAAGGACTGCAAATGCCGTCGTTGTGGCGGTCCATGTCCCCTATACCACCTACCTGATTGTACGAAATCCGTGTCGCTTTCACAGCTTCAGCGAGAATGCTCTTAATTCATTTTTTTACCATGTTTGTTATATATATATATATCATTTGAAATTAATGAAAAAATAATTGCAGCTGTTCGTCTAAAAGGTATGTTAGCAGCGATGCGCTTCACCCAAAATCAGTGCTGGTAGAATACGTACAACAGTTTCCATGCCTGGGAATAGTTTTTTAAGTCTACTGTCTACAAGTCTTCGCGCTGTATGCGATTCTGGCTGATCTCCATGACATCGATTGGGTAATGTTCTTCTTTAATTCTATGTAAAACGTTTACTGCCTACGACTGCCTAACAACTCATCTGCTACACTTACACTATAACTTTATGACGATGGAACCATTGTCGGATAATTTTGTTGGTGACAATGTGGATTTTAAATTAGATAATTTGCAGGTATATAGACCTTTTAGAGCGGAAAGAAACCTGCATTTTGAGACAAACAATTATGCAGATGGAACAACTTTTAAATCCGAGTTGTAGAAGAAATCACATCAAATAAATCGGAAATTTAAGCGCAAATTGATGTAGCGTGAATACCACTATCAGGTCTGTCTAAAAGGAGTATGTCGACATATACACAAGTCGACAAATCTTGCATGTGTAAGTTTTGTGGGACAGAACATATAGACTGATATCATGCGCTAGTGTGCATATACAAAACAGAAGTCCCTGCGAACATGCGCGGAGAACCTCCACAGCCTAAACGGATCACACTGACTCAACTACTAACAGTATGCTCAAATAAATTGAATTAAGTACTGGAAATATTGAATAAATATACATATGTATTATATGTGTTTATACGTGCATTTAGAGTAGGAGCAGGGTTGCCATCGTATTTGGACATTTAATTTAAGTACAAGTTTTTTGTCAGAGGGTGGGCCAAAGTAAGAATTTTGTAGTACGCCGAAATGGCACGCTACTTGTTCAGAAGAACTATTTCCAACTTTGAAACAAATGCTAGATATGAATCGCACGAGCTGGAGCGAGCACCCGTATCATTGTTAGTTAAATTCGATAGAATACGCGTGAAATGTCGAATAGATGATGTTAAGGGCACACTTTAGTTTCGTGCCAGGGCCCATTTAAGAAAATAATGTCTCATATAACCCAAAAGGTTTATCTCACAAAGTTCCATTCATAAAACATGTTTGAGTCGTAGACGCAACCTCTCAGTGAAGACCAGAAGAATTTATATACTTCTCCTACAAATACTGTGCGTATTACTAGAGTTTGGAAAACATGCCGCGTTTATTACCGATCACACCATCAGTAAACGACCAATAGTCAGGCTTGCTGCTTACTGCTCTTCGTAAGTGCCGAAATGTACGAGGCAATTGTCATTCAGCTTTTTGCAAACATTAACGTCCGGATAAACACGGGTGCTACTTCAAAATGAGGTTCTAGCTTTTATTCTATCAGCCCATTTTCTTCCCCTACTGTAATGGTCAGCACACTATTATATGACCTAGAAACCCGTACTGCCAGCACAATCTTAGCCCCGCACAGTTCTGCTTAGACCTTCTTGTAAAAAGCCGCATTGGGGCCACGTATTTTACGATGAAATCTGCTATTAATGGCAGCGGCCTCTTTCGTTGTCTCTCCGAATCAAGTTCAAGATCCCTGCACAAGAAAGCCTGTTTGGGACTTCTTAAGTCAAGTCAACTCATCCACTCGGCTACGCTATACAAGGTTAAGCTGGCTGAATTGCTCTTTAAAGCTATGCTTCCCCTCGGACCGTAATGGTCGATGTCGTGGAAATTAGTGAAATTGTGTGAATGGCACACTCCGAACTGCGGATCCGGGTTGCCAAAATCGAGACAATCCCACAGCTACAAATTGCCGCACCCCTTACAATTACCGGGGGGCCTAAACTCTACGCTAAGTGACAAAATTTGTGTGGAGGAAATCGGCGGAAAGCGAACCACGCAGAACAAGCAGGAAAGGACGGCTGGCAGACAGCAAAGAAGGCGATGGCGCCACCAAGGCCAAGGCAAGAGAGCCTGCTGAAGAAAGCGACAGAAACAATCACGCAGGCGCCAAGAGAAGCTCGGCTTCTACAGAGTTGAGTAATGACAGTAGCCACCTAAACGGCAATGTTGTTGAAACTGAACGAACGGATTGTGGTAAAGCGACGTGGCCAGATGCGGTAAGAACAACGTCAAACGCGGAGATAGCTGACCCCCAACCAAAGAAAGCAAACGACGACGACTTTGTTGTGGTATAAAAACGACAAGACAACAAAACAAAACCTCGAATACAGAGGGACAGCGCAATAGATGGTATAGACGAATTAGAAGTCTATGCTAGACCTGGGAAGATACACGCCTTGGGAGTGGCACGATTGTAACAGAAGCCGTCGGCAGTCACGCTGCAAGC
Source organism: Dermanyssus gallinae (assembly GCA_003439945.1). NCBI lineage: Eukaryota > Metazoa > Arthropoda > Arachnida > Mesostigmata > Dermanyssidae > Dermanyssus > Dermanyssus gallinae. Next base: position 188,751 of record QVRM01003817.1, on the reverse strand, counting down.
GTAGGCATAACTGAGAGATAATACAGAGGCATAACTGTAAAAACGGTTTAGAGGTTAACATGTTATAGTGACACTATGTTCTATGTGGTGCTGCGTGGCGAATACGACGCAAACTGTTGCAGCAATGAATTCCGACCTGTTCCGTCGCTGGGTCGGGGATGATCTCTACGAGAGGAAGGCTAAGGAGAGTTTCATTACGCCGGGATCAGTTCAAGAATTGCAAGCATAGAAGCAAGTTTACCTCTACGAGTGCTTCGCTGGAATTCTGAGGGAACAAGGGGAGGACGCGATTACATGTTTAAGTTGGTTGACACTGTACTCCGGACGGAGACATTTCACCTGGACGAACTGCATATCAGTGATATGCGGGGGTTTCACCAGCTGGCTGTTTTACCTGCGGGAGGTCAGGGAAATCCTGCAAGTGGTTTATATACCATACTACAGATAGAATGCCTCAGAAAAGATGAATACTGCATGGCGCTGGAAAGATAAAGGTCGTAGCAATATTTTACTTCCCACTCGCACTCGACTTTGATGTTGCTAAGACAGAAGGCTGTAGATTATGAAAAATAAATCTGACCATGTTCACTATCGTCGATTTCAATGCCAGAATCAAGTGTGGGACCAACGCTGACAAAGTCAAGGTACTGCTTCACGCGATTGAACATACTGATCTAAGCGTGAAGACTATACTTATTTAAGTCACAATGAAAGTAGCATCGTATATCTGTTTAGCCGTGAAGTTAAAAATTTCGATCTTCTCAAAGAATCGGGCAACACTGTTTAGTATTGGTCGTTTGCGTTGTCGATATTTCAGGTTTGTGGCAAGACCGACACAATCCACCGTGCTGCTCTGCAATAAGACAGATTAATTTAACTCTTTTGGACAGTGCGGTAGGCGGTCTTGAGGTAAGCTCTGACATCGATACCACTTAAGACTTGCTGAAGAGGACGATGGGAAGTGGAGTGTAGTGGAAAACGAGGGTGGCACGACTGACACAGAAGACGTCGGCAGTCATAGTATGGCAGAAAAGATCACGAACATGGTTTTCACAAGCCTGCTAAATTGCGTACAATAAAGTGCTTGCGTTTTTGCGCCAAGCGAGAGCAAGAACACAATTGTTACCGCAAACAAAGCGAGCTTATTTTAACTGTAGTAATGTCTATATAAGCTCGTTGTAAACCTAAAAGGAAACGCGCGAGGCGGCAGGAACGACGGTCTTTCGAAAGACCAGCACAAGAGCTTTCAACTTATCTCGTGAAGGCCGGTGAACGCGTCCAGTGCGGCAGGTAGAGAATCACTAACTAGTCTTTTATTCAATCGTGACGCCGCGGTCCTGTCTCCAAGTGGACAGCATCTGCTTTCACTGAAACAGCAACACATGACTCTGCCTTTCGGGGTGGAGAAGGTGTGTCAGGTCCTACGGTCACTCCTGAAGAGAAATAACTCAGGGCCCGATCAGGGACTATCAACACTCCCTCTCTTGACGAGAACTCCTTATCGTTTCGTTATTGTAATTATGAAATGGGGTGGATGCCTAAAGTCTAGCGTGTTGCCAGGCTTTATTTCCTGTTCAATGGGAGACATGGTTATGACAGGATCTAATTCTCCATCGTGGAGTGGCATCAGGGTACCCAATAAAGAAGACTTTTTGCTTATTAGTTATTCGGCGGATTTATCACGTGGCTGAACAGGCCCTTCCACCGGAGCAATTCAGCGCCAGGCAGGATCAGGGAACCCGTGATGCAATACTAGTTCTCCAGTCAGAAACCGAGAGAGCTGTGGCCTAATCCAGTGGTCATCTGTATGCAGTCTCTATTGACTGCGTCAAGGCCTTTGACAAAGCCCCTTGGCACTTGCTGGTGGAAACACTCTAACAAGCGGAACTGGGTGGTTCTCTCCTGAGTGTAATAGTAAGTATCTTTGATAAGGACACCTTATTGGTAGACGGTGAGCACGGTGTATTAGAGACTTAAAAGAATGTGGAAACTCAACAGAAAGATCTGCTAAGCTGAATCCTGTCTACTCTTCTCCTTGCTGGCCTTATTGGTTACGTCCAATAGGAGTGCCAAAAAACCGTTGTGGTGATGTATGCAGATGATCTTGTGGTCGCACATCATGACTTTGGTGTGATCAAGCGCATTACCTCTGTGGTAGAGTCGTTCCTTGTCTCAAAGGGGGTTACATACCAAGAAAGCCAAAGTTGTGAAATTTAGGCGTGGAGGTCGATTGGCCGACAGAGACGTTATACATTACTGCGGTCAACCGTTGGAGTTTGTGAGCTCTTTTACATATCTTGGCCTTCTGGTTCATTATACGGGAACGACGTTCATAGTGCACATAAACAAAACAGTACGGACGGCTCTTGTCTCTCTTTACGAGGAAATAGGCAATGTCCGACGTCTGTCCGTTTTTTCAGTAGTTAAGTCCTCCATGTTTAAGATTGTTCCAGGGTTGATGTATAGTCTTGACAGAATTTGGAACCATCTCGTGCTGAATTTTAGCGTGCATGAGAGGTGTTTTTCATTATATGTGAAGCAAGTGCTTTGTTTGTGGATGCAAACAAAGAGCCTTTCTTTGTGTATATTATGTCAGGCTGTCCACCAGCTACCGGAACGATCAGAAAAAGATTCAAGATGCCGCGTATCTTACAATTGTTTTATTTCGGAGTCGGACGCTAGGGTCGATCAGACCAGACAGAGATCATATCAGGAATTTAGACGTATTTAATGACGTACTCTTGGTCTGGTCTTGCATGTAACGTATACACCAGTTGCATGGTGCATGATTACATTTTCCACTCTTAAAGCCTCAGACAAATATTGATTGCCACAATAGCACCATTCATGCGAACCATTAACTTTTTATGCAGGTCATATCAGGACATTGCTCCTAGACAGAAACGGCTTTCGTTTCGTATATGCGAGTTTCTGCTTTCAAAGACCAGGAGCCCATCTTGCCTATTTGTCCGCCCATGTGGGCTTCCATTTCCATTTTTTGTCCTAATTTGACCTGATCTGCGTGTCTTTTTTGCCCTTGTTAGTGCCGTTCAGTAGCCTTTTCTGTCTCTTTTTGTCATCGCATTTTACCTCCTCTTCAGCACGTGCTTCTGGCGCAGGCCTACAACTTTAATCATCGTATTCTTGATTTTCTTATGGTTGAAGCTATATTTCAATTCCGCGTGTGTTTCGGAACACTTTGACTTTTTATTTCATTGGAACCGTGTTCGTTTTCTTCTTCGCAAATATAATTTCTAGGGTGAACAGCGGTTCCTTTTATCTGGGAACTTGGCCGTCAGGTCTGACCTCAGGAAAGGGTTTAACGTCTTTTCCGAACATTCAGTATATCCCTTCCTCTTTCCTCTTATCGGCGTAAGCCCCTGTCATATCGTCTTGCTCCTTTGATATTTTAGTAGCAGAGCGTATAGTAGCATAACTAAGCGAATAACGTGACGTCCAACCATACAAGAAAACACATTAATTTGCGACAGGTCCCCCTATAATTAAAGCAAATTTGTTAAGCGTCTATTCGACTATTTCACTAGTACTTGGGGGTCCGCCGACCTACCGTGAGGCGCAAGGAACGACTTGCTTCTTTACAGCATAGTCGACACTGCGTGTGGTTTAATATCGTGCAAGCTTATCAGAAAGCTAAAGGCAAACAAATTTGTTTCTCCAGTAACGAATCGTAAACTAGTAAAATTTTTCTTGTTTGTCCACTTTGGAGGTCCGACGCTTATACTTGATAATTGGTCCACACATCAATGATGTTACTCTCCCTCTCTAGATATATATACCTCTATATCATATTTTTATTAATGCGGCCGTCTTCTCCGGACGGCAAATTTATTTATTTTCAGTAATTCCTCACTGAGCTTGAATTTCCACAAACACACATTTTCAACAATTGTAACAATGAAAGGCATTTTGCCTTTAATTGTTACAATTAAAGGCACACAGTACAGACTTCATTATTATATATAAAATAATATAAACCTAAAATCCCTGAGAGTGTGGTGAGCGATATATATATATATATATATATACATATATATATACATATATATATATATATATATATATATATATATATATATATATACATATATATATATATATATATATATATATATATATATATATATATATATATATATATATATAAATATATATATATATACATATATACCTAGGTTTATATATTTTTTAACTTTAGCTTTTTCACGAAAGGCGACACGTATAAGCACACTATAGTAGATCGACTATTGAACGTTTTTTGCACACTATGCCAATTCTATGCTTTAATGTCAGCATATCTCACACCTATAGTTAAAGCGTCACCAAAAGATTTTAACTACTACAGACACAATGGGCCAATACCTTACATTTGCTGAACCTATGAAGCCTAATGGAGATGATGGATCTAAATCCCATTTGGCGCACACTGGTGTTGTAGTAGCGCAATTCGCAAGCGAACAGTAAGCAATTCGGCTTGACGATATATTTTCGCCCAAACTTGGTAGCGGACAATGCTCAGCGCCGAAAAGACGGACAACTCGCCTAGATAAATGCAGGCTATACACCTTAGAAGTACAGCATATCATACAGCCACATCGTAGGGTGCATGTTGTTCCCAACGTCCTTTCATATGTCTAAAAATGTCCCCCGCTCTTGAGATTCGTTTGCAGATGATAGTGTTTATTTTTGTTTCAAAATATATTAAAGAACATCGTATATCGACGCACGTAAACATATTGCTTTTGATCATCGAGGCCTGGCACTCATTGTTTCCTTTAGCGCCGGTGGTGCTGCGTTTTCCATTCGAAAGAACACGCGTTTTCTCACAGTGATTATCAAAAAAAGCATTAGAGACATTTCGCAGGATCTAAGAATTAAGAACAATGTACACCAAGATACTAGGACCAATACCAGAAGGGACACTAAGGGTGAGATCCGTATACGCGGCATAGTCAAGTTGTCCAAAGGAGAAGTCTCTGGCGCCGTCAGTTTTATTGGCTTTTCGGACTCCTCTGTATCACAGTCCGAAGACCTTAGGTCTTTTTGAGACAAACATGCATAGGCTCTTTGGACCTTTGGTTGCCATCCTTTCCCCCGACGTTGCTGTCATCCAGTACCTCCTTCAGCGAAGTGCGCTTTGCCGGGGGTCCGTCGCCGACAAGCTGACAGATGCATTCGCAAAGGTTGTAGACATCCTCTAGTAGAGGTGTCCCCTCGTAGCCCAGTTGCCAACAAAACTGCAATAATATCGGCACTTAGTCTTCATCAGCTGGGTTTTGCAACCACTGGTGGTACCGAGATCGAAATTTACATCTTTGGCGCTTTTATAAGCTTCAGCAGTGAACCGATTCGGCTTTAGTTAAGCTAGATTTTAGAAATGTCTTTAGCAGTATCAGAAAAGACCACCTGCTGAACACGGTGAAATTCTACGCACCGCAAATGTTTCACCGCACAACCGTCGCACTTGGTCTTGCCGCACGCCACTATATCTTCGCAGTCCGGTCTTCAGCTAGGAAATCTTTCAGGTCCGCCCTTGTTTGTGAGTAAAGGACTTGATCGACTTCTTACAATGTTCTCTAAATACCTGGTTCCTAGAAGACGGTGTGCTTGGGGAGTAACCTAGTCACAATAACCAGTGATTTTCACAGTCCGGACCTCGGGAAGATGAGTGGCCTATCCTCAAGCCTAATAATGCAAAGTCTACGTAACGGGCCCTGAGAATATGATCTCGCCGGATATAGCGGAGCTCTTCCATCTCCTTCCCGTTTGCAAGGTCATCCGGATTTTGAGCTCGTCGGGTTCCTCTCTGTCCAGAAGAGTTACCTGGGGCATTAAACGCGTGGCGAGAGAACTTTTCAAAATATATTCACTGAGATTGTGCTTTTCGACTTCCCAGGCAACTAGCTTGCTATGAGGCCCAATTGCTTCGACATGACTTCAACGAGTCTTCAACGAGTGGACCTTAAAGACACTCGAAGTGCTCTTCAACGTACGTCTCTCACCCGAAACAGGCTTGTGGGCTCTACTTTACATATCCTTAGGTGGGCTGGAAATGCTTGACATTGTCACGTTGGCTGGTCCTGCCAAAGTCACCTCTATGTCCCAGAAATTAGAACACGGTTGCTGGACGGCACAGGTGGAGGAATTTACAATTTTATTTTGGCAGCCTTATCCAAAAGATTAGCTATGCGGTGTTATACCCACTGACCCCCTTACAAGTACTTGGTTACCGGCTCTCCCCAGTACTCACCTAGGCTCTCATGGAAATAACAACACTGTTCGAATCAATGCGGGGCTGCGCCTGGGGACAGCTCTCGTATTCCCCCATCAATGTAGATGCGGCTGTCTAGCGGAGCCACAGGCGCACCTTGTTTAAAGCTCGCACGCAGCACTCAACGGGACATTCAGCCGAGTCTTCAGATCTGCCAGTTTTCTGTGCATTCTCAAGTACTCTGGCCTCTGCAGGAATGATGGAAAAAACTGGATGGACTGACAGCTACATCCTCTTAGATGGGTGGGTCGCATGCTGGTATGGGCTGCAACCGTTACTGACTCATTAGCCCATTTAATGGTCAGTGCGGGAGCAGAACATTCCGGTTACGCATCAATCTTAGCAGAGGCCAATAAATACACAATGTATGTCAGTATTACTTACCCCCACGACTTTCGCTCGCTGGCATTTGGGACACTGGGGGGGCCTGGCCCGAAGACATACAAACCTATTCAACGTGTCGGCAAGGCGCTCAACTGTTCGACAGGGATACTAGAGCTGTCGAATACCCGCACTAGAGTCTAGCGCTGGACATTTAGCAGGATAACGCCGCCTCTGTGCCTGGAACTCTGCTAGCGTGGAGACGCCCGAACCTGGAGGATATGTGACGTTTTCATATATATATATATGTATATATATATATATATATGAAGATAGAGAGAGAATGAGAAATAGATCGGTTTGTATGAAGAAATTACAGCACAAAAGGTCACCGGAATGAGTCATCCCAATGACACGCTCTGGTACCGAAGTGTGATCTTTTAATTGCTATCGATGTTGTTGTTGATGTTGTTGTCGCCGTCATCGCCGTCAGCGTACTACCTATGCTTAATGTGCACTATTTTGTATTAATTTCGATAATAATAATAATTTTAGCCTACATTTTCTCTGCTTCTTTCTCTCTCTCTCTCTCTCTCTCTATATATATATATATATATCCGTCTATCAAAGCGGTCAATAGCCAAAGTGACGCCATTGCTTGCCACCCACGCAACCAACATGCCAGCTCACTACGGGGTCGAAGCCGTCGAACTCGACGCGACCACAGCAACAACAACAACGACAACAATAACTACAACAACAACAACGACGGCTAGAACAATGCTGATAATGACAATAAGGACCGACCACGACCACGTTTCGCTTCACTACAACGACATTGCGATTGATTGAAGGAAGCCGCGTAACTGTAAGTCAGACGTATTACAGACTATATATATATATATATATATATCTGCTGTTCTGACTGGCAGACTAGCTTCGCAGACTGCCGCCTGAAAGCCGCAGCATCAGCAGCAGCAGCTGCGGCTGTGGCTGACGCCGTCACTGTGGGCCGGGAGGCTCCGCTTGCGGCTATGGCTACAGCGGGCCGACAATTAAAATATTAATCGTGATTAACAACGACAGATCGAGCGGTGGGCAGAGCAGGAGAAGCAACAACAACAATAAACAGCAGTAACAACAACAACAGCAGCAGCAGTAACATCAACAACAATAAAAAGCAGTAACCACAACAACAACAACAACAACAATAAGCAGCAGTAACCACAACCACAACAACAACAATAAATAGCAGTGACCACAAGAACAACAACAGGAAAACAACAACACCACCACCACCAACAACAACAACGATAAACAGCAGTAACCACAACAACAACAACAATAACAACACTGAATTACTTAAGGGCGGCTGAGTGAGGAACGGCTTTGCTAGTGTGTCGTCGTAGTAGTAGTAGTAGTACTACGGTTCGGCGCTAGGCTCAATCGCGCTTTGAACCAGCCGACTACTACTACTACTTCTACTACTACTGCTACTACGATACGACCGCCGTCTGGTTCGAAGTGAGTAACTGAGTGAGTGAACAGGCGCCGAAGCTTTGTGTCGGGGGCGGAGGGAGATACATATGTGCACGCCGCTTCGTCTCTCGATTCACTCGTGCTTAATGTGCTTCTTCGTTGTTTATGCCACAGATTTGTACAGACTTCCCTGTCTTCCTCGGCGGGCTTTGTCGTACAGTGTAGGCTTGATCTCACCCACTCGTTAATGTTGCTCTCCCTCTCTCTCTTTCTATATATACATATATATATATATATATATATCGTCTGCACGTAATGCTCTCTTCTGCGCATGCGTCGTCATAGTAATATTATTATTGTTGTTGTTGTTGCTGCTGTTGTTGTTCTGGGCAGGCTGTTGTTTTTGACGAGCTTATTGCTGCTGCTGATTTTAGTGTTGTTCGTCACCGTTGATTTTCTTCTTCATTTTTCTTCTTCTTCTTCTGCATCTTCATTTCTCTAGTCTCCACCTTTCTGTTTTTGTTATGCTGCCCCCACGTTTTCTCAAGCTTCACAGTGGCCTCGTGCGCTTCGCCCCCCTCGCCCCCCGCCTCTCAGCCCTTCAGCATAATTTTCTTGCTAGACTTCAAACGTCGTACTTCACCGCAATCGACAGGCGCACACCGTAATGCTCTCCCTTGGCGGTTGCCACTCACGCTCACAAGAGCTCAATCAGGACTGAGTACAGCCACGAAACACAGTCAAATGGCAAGACACAGCAAGTGTTCAATGTCAACAATGTAACGTGCGGACAGTACGACGTAATTTGTCAGTAATTTGACGGCGACGGCAGTTGGCTTGTGCGCCAATAGGACGTTTTAGAATCAGCATTCAAATTTATAATATAAGCATTCGTAATTCCGGTTTAATGGCTTTGTGCCACCATATTCTCGCTGTGTACCTATATCGGCTGTACACTGACACGTACAATAGGCACAATATGCTGTCCAGGTTAGATGTCTAGGTAGATAGCAGCGGCAATCGCTGGGCCCAGTCGTCTGCCTATCCGCCTATCTGCCTGTAAAACATTCGTCAAAATGATTTTTGTTTGATTCTATGTTATTAGTAGTAGTAGTCGTTTTATTAACTAATGATTGGTTCACACAAGTTTGATTCTATCGTTTTTTTTGTCGAGCCCGGTGGCGTGGTGCAGTCGTCTGCGCCTCGTGACCGAAGGAGACACATAGGTCCGCGGGTTCGAGTCCCACCGTTGCACATTTGTATTTATGCGGGTCCGTCTATGAAGCAATGCGGGAAGAAGTACCATGGACGTTGAATTTTGGCTGAGAGTCCGCCCGGAAAGTATTTTCTATGGTTTGGTCTTATACTACTGCACTACCAGCAGTGCGTTCAAACGGCGACGCATTGCATAAAACGAAACACCTCAACTCGTTCAACGACGACTCGCTTTGGATTCACTTAATGTCTGATGCCGCCTGAGCGCGAAACCGCTGGCCGCATTCGATCCAAAAGCAGATGACGACAACGACGTACCGGCTTGGCTTTTAGTTAAGTCAGAACTCTGCCGTCTTCTGTAGACGATGTGCGATAGTGAAATTTATTGGCGTGTTTTTCTCATGATAATAAAAATAATAGTGGTATTAATAATAGTTACTCCCCCGCACGGGCGTAACAGCGGCACCCGTTGAAAATCGGCTCTGCAGCTTGGCTCGTCTTCTTCACTTGACTGTGGTTTTATGTGTGAAGCACCAGCACGCTGTGCGCTTCGGCAAAAAAAGCTTGAAGTGTATTAAGCGCAAACTAATTGAATATTCTGCGATATTCAATTAGCTTGGCGCTGGCGTCAGACACCTGCGCGATTATAGCGTCGTTTGACTACTAATGGCAATTAGTGCGGATCATTTTTAAGATCTGTTGCATTAATTTCGCTTGCTTACGATCAATTTGATAGATTGCCGTGCTTGTATTGCCAGATTTATCTGTGTCTGTTTTCGAGAAAACATCTGCCAGAAGGACTGCATCGACACGTTTACTGTCTCAGCTACGGAGCGATTGAAATGTCTTTGCATTGCCCGTTTTGGTCTCAGCGTATGGACAATTCACACCACCGCGACAGGACAAATTACCGTATGCATATCACAAGGCTATGCTCTTAGAGTCAACTAAATATATTAATTCGAATATGTACAATGTACACAAATATATATACAGGATATACATCTATATATATACATACATATGCTTAGACCTTTATATAAATTGTATAACAGAGAACAGCTCATGACCTTAACACAGTCGCGCTTTGTTAATATGCTTATAATATTTTTGTTTGCAATTAACAGCATTTGTTCAGACATTCAGTTAATTTTACAGCAGTGAAAACACTCAGCGCTCTAAAATATGGTATCGCTCAGTGATACTCTCGTTACAATATTTACAATCAAACCCATCCGCTGGGATGTAGCAATCAGTTCCTGTTTACACGTGGGACGTGGTGAACACGGTGCCAAGTGATTCTATCTAAATCACGCTGCACTGGGTTCGGGGTTCTCCAACCTCCAGTGTTACTTCCGTCCGTCTGTGTTAAAATCTGAACCGTCCATAAATCTTCCAACAACCAAGTTTAGGTATCTTTTGTTTCTGAATTTTCGAAGTATGCTCGCCATGTAAGTTAGACGATGGCATTCAATTGCGTGCACCTGCTGATATGGCGAACTGTTGTGCAAGGGTTCACACGGCTGACATGCCACAAGTTATATCAGCCCGATCAGTTCGATCGTCGATTCTAAAACTTTGCGCCTCCCACGCGCAATTCTATATAGAGGATGCGTTGCGGTGCTATCGGGCCTCGGCACGACGTGTTCTTGCACATGAGGCGCTCTGTCGCCAGGCCGCTGATACATGGGAATTGTAGGATGATTTTCTCCTGTCATTCCTTGACTTGCAGCAGTTCTATCTATTGCTAGGCGATAATCTAATTAGTGAAAACCAGTGAAGATGTGCTCTGAGCCAGGCTGCGTGAAACCACATCCGCATTTTCCGAGAGCCTTTGTAAGCATCGATCAAAGTTTGCTACAGCTACACGTCTCGTTATATTATGATAGCGCATAATTAGAATTAATTGCTCCCGACAACATGAAAGATTCTACTCGATCCGTCTCGGTTGGTTCTTTTTGCTACTTTTTCCCGACCATCACTCACTCATTACGCCTAGATTTGTCGCTTTGTTTATCCTGGCACTTCCTATAAATGTTTCCTCTTTTTGCTTGAGTTGTTTTTGTTGTTCCTGCTATTATTGCTGTTGTTGTGGTCGTTGCTATCATTGTTATAAGCGTTGTTGTTGTTGCTATTGTTATTGTTGGTTGTTGTTGGTTGTTGTTGTTGTTGCTGTCGATGATATCTTAGCTGTGATGCGACCAACAAGCCGTCTAACAAGCAACCATGATCCGCTTACTGCTTAAAATCTTGTAGTAGTTGTGATTGTTTTTCTTTCAAATGTGGCTATATTTAAAGTGGTTGCTGATCCGCGAAAATTACGGTCGAATCTCGGCTGCGGCTGCACCAACGTTGTTAGCGCTAACAGCAACTAAGCGTGTCAATCTTTGTGATGAACTGGCTTCAACGCTACAGACTAGCAACAAGATGGGTTGATTGGTCGGTTTCGCTCGCGCAGGAACATGTCAGTTGGCTGATGGAATCTTTCGCTGGCCCAATCTGCTACTCACGCCCAAAATACGCACGCCCGAAATGAACATGATCCCCGGGACTGGAACGTGGAACACTTGTGGATGGGTTGAGAGATGGCTAGCGATGGTGATGGTGGTGGTGGTGGTGGTAATGGTCGTAGAGCCCAGCTGTCTAGAGCAGCCGTTATTGTTGCTGTGTTATCAATGTTGTTGCTTCTGTTATTGCTGCTGCTGGTGTTGTTGTGTTGTTAGTGTTAATGTCGCTGTTGCTAATATTGCTGCTATATTTCAGACGAATGGACGGCAAAATTGCTGGTTGGCGCTTCATCCGATGTCGCCTCATTACATCCAGCAACGGCGAATGACTAAGTACGTCCCGTTTGCAGACACCACGACAAGCGATTAGCTTGCCATTGCAGGTAACAAATCAATCTCGCTCACGATATTTGCGGCAATTCCAGTACTCTAGTATGCCCGGTTATTCTATATATGTATATATATATATATATATATATATATATATATATATATATATATATATATTTATTTATATATATAGATATATATATATATATATATATATATATATATATATATATATATATATATATATATTTATTTATATATATATATATATATATATATATATATATATAGCGACCTGGAAAAGCTTTTAAATTGCTAGAATAGATTGCAACTAGATGTTTGTTCTCGTTTTGATGGCAGAATGAGTATTTTGATATCGACCAGTTTTAAATTTTCTTGAGCTAGTGGATTCGTGATTCGAAGCACACCTCCAAAACATGTTTTTCAATTTATCTAGCTCCGCCTCAATTGTGCTTTTCTGGCACCGATTCTCCAGAGTCGAAATGTCTCCCTTTGAAATGTTTCTGTATTTGTATAACAAGGTTGAGATTGCAATCTGTTAAATCAGGTGAATGGGCTTGAAGGTAGCTTCGCGTACATTAGTCTAGATGAGGCGAAGATAATATTATTGTTTTCAGCCCGGTGGGCTGGCGTGTTTTCGTGATGGAAACACCGCCGTTTAAAGGACGCTTACTGCTGAGCGCTGTCAAAAGAAAATAACGCGCTAACATAATGATAAGATCATATAAAATATAAATAATCATACAACTTTATAGGAGTAATAATTATAATACGTTATTATAAAATGTAAATCGACAAATTCAAATTTAAGTTTAGTATTCCCATAGTTTAGAAGATAGTTTCTGTAATTTAGAAGATTATTTTTCCACAAAAATGAAATGTTAAGTTATTTATACGATTTACTCTTTGAAGATTAGTGCCAGCGATTGCGGTTACACTAGTAAATAAACTCATCAAATTTAAATATGTTTATTAATATTAACAATGTAATAATTGATGTATAATATGAAATTTATTATAATACAGTATATTGTAACTAGAATAATGTGTAAATCAATAAACATTAATTAGATATAATTTTGTTAATAAAATAACTATGAAAACTTACTAAATTTAATATAACTAAAGGAGTTTTAATAAACTAGAGGAATTTGCTCTATTATGGATATGACTCTATAATCCTTATTTTCTTGACAATATGAGTTTGTATGCCGTTATTATTATTGTATATATCTACCAGGCTTTCTGTTGTGTATCAATTGCTTTGTCACTGTACCATCATCTTTCACTTCGACTATGACGACTAAAATTCCACTCCTATAAACGAAGATGGCGAGTATCACCTTGCCAACCGAGGAGTAGGTAACGTCGCTCTGTTCTTAGTGAACTCTACATTACGCAAGTCGTTCCTCGAAAATGTTCCTAGCTACCACGTCTATATATATATATATATATTTATATATATATATATATTGACTAATATATCTAAAATCTAAAATATACACGTGCTCAGTATATATAAAGAGTAATAGTAAAGTCTTTGTGTAGTGGCCACCCACCCTTTATGCTTATTAAGCCACGGCAACAGACACCCAGTTAATGCCACAAAGCGGGTATCCATTAGTCGGACCAAAATTCAATGGCAGCCACATATCCTCGTGTAAAAGTCAAATCCGTCCAGTTCTCCGACACCGACCATATGACAATATAGCTTTGTTCGTTCATCCGGAATCGCTCGCGCCATTTCTAAAGTGGTGTCCGATCATTCTCATCAGTATAACAGATGTTAGTAATTACACTTAAACAAGACATTTTCGGCTCCCGATTTGGCCTTACTTAATATATATATATATATATATATATATATATATATATATATATATATATATATCAATAAGACTAGGATCAGGAACATGATCTGTTGAAGAAGCATGAACTTCAAAGTCGAATTTGAATAAAAGCACACATAAATTAAAAACTTAAGTTCTACCACCCCTGGTGACATAGTTTACAGTCTTTGTATATATATAAACAACTAGGTAAGACAAGGTGCTAGAAGGTTGCGCCATTACTCTTGTTACTTATGCTTGTTTGAAACGTGTTACTTTTTTACATTGCCGTTACATGGCCTTTATTGTCGTAGTTACTGGGTTTGTAATCGTTTCTTGTTGCTGATATTGCTCCTTCTTTGCGGTCTTCATCTTCTTCTTCTATTTCTCGCTCTCTCTCTTGCTATTGCTCTCTCTCTCTCTCTCTCTTGATATAGCTCTCTCTTGCTATAGCTCTCTCTAGCTCTTCTTTTCCTTCCCTCTCGGTGCTTCTCTGGCTGTTTTTCGGGACATCTTTCGTCGAGCGCATTCCACAGTTAAACACGAAAAAACAGTTACGAAGTGACCACTAGTGACCATGATGATGATGATGATGAATGATCACAATTACTAGCCATGTCCAGTGTGTAGTCCATCTATCTGTCCCTACCATTATCATCATCTATCGCTACTCGACGATCGATCTACGAATGGCTGGCTACTCTACAACTCTACAACTGCCCGCCGTCGATGATAGACTGTTGTTGCTGCTGCTTATCGACCGGCCGATCAGAGAACAATTAGTAACCGTGAGAGCATGAGATATGCACGACAGACGCACGTTTGACAGACTCCCCTCGCACCCGAACAGGCATACACACCTCTCCATATACGCATTCATACAGAAATACGTATGCATTTATGTGTTTATGCGTATGCACGAAGGGTATACGTTTGTGTACGTTCACATACTGTATATATATATATATACATTATATTTATATATATGTATATTTATATATACACATACGTACGTATTTATGAACGTCATGTACACACCCGTGCATATATATATATATATATATATATATATATATATATATACATATATAAGACGTGTATATCTGTGTGTACAAATATATACGTACACAAATGCGTACATATATTTTTACACATATACTCGGCATACTCAGTGCGTACGTACGTATATACGTAAATGCGTACGCCCATGCGTGCGTGCGGATGTCGTGCATACTCACGACGTACCCACATACCCACCTGCCTACCTGTGGGGCGCGTGCTGCATGATATCAAGACATGACCCGAGACAGCGAGAGAAATAGAGGCAAAGAGCGAGATACATATATACATATATATATATATATATATATATATCTAAAGAGAGAGAGATGGAGAGAGGGGAGAGAGGGGGAACGAGAGGAGGGTGACATGACGTGACAGCCGCAAACACCATCTTGTCGCCGCTGCCGCCCATAAACTATAGCAGCAGCAGTGATGACGATGACGGGTCTTCGCATGTAGTCTTCATGCGTACTTGACGTAACCTCGTCCAAGATCTATCTCTCCCGTCTGTAAACGCCCCTCCCCCGACCTACCCCCCACCGCCCCCATCCCAACCCCCCTACTTATGCTTCTTCTTTTTTAGTTTGCCGCCGCCGCCGCCGTCGTCGCCGCCCCTGCTGCTGTTGTTGTCGTCGTCGTCGTCGTCGTCGCTGGGTGATGAGCGGCGGTTCGTAATGCCGATGCTGCGTAATTATGATGTTAGCCATGTACTGATACTTAAAAAAAAAAAAACCATGTACTGATACTACAACTATTACTACTACTACTGCTATTACAACAACAACAGCAACAACGATAACGATAACAACTATGGCAACAAATGTCACACATTAGATGGCAAATTTCAGACACCTCACTCCTTGGGGCAATGATGAGTTTGAAGTGGCCGTTGTTGTCGTCGGCGGTGTCGACATGGTTGTTGTTGTTCATGTTGTTGTTGGTGGTGGTGGTGGTGGTGGTGATGATGATGATGTTGTTGTTGTTGTTGTTGTTGGTGGTGTTGTTGTGGTTGCTGGTGCTGCTGCTGGACTCAAAGCGTTGGAGTAATTTTTGTTTATAGTATTGTTAGTTGTAGTTGTTGCTGTAGTTGCCGTGTTATCATTATTTTTGCTGCTGGTGGTAAAATTGATGCTGTTGCTGGCTTTAAAAAGTACAACACTTTGTTGTTGTTGTTGTTGTTGCTGCTGCTGCTGCTGCTGTTGTTGTTGTGTTTGTTGTTGCTGCTGTTGTTGTTGTTGCTGCTGCTGCTGCTGCTGTTGTTGTTGTGTTTGTTGTTGCTGCTGTTGTTGTTGTTGGCTATTGTCGCAGTTACTCCCGGTACTGCTATTACTGAAGTGAGCAGGATGAAGTACAGAGAGAACAACGAAGCGTGAAGAAATCAAGGCGTTACGCCTGTTATCAGCTGATGGCGATCTCTTAATGAGTTGAAAAATTAGTATAAAACAGAAGGCTATTCTCGTCTATATTTCTTTCTATCCCTCTATGTATAGATACATACACACACACACACACACACAGACACGTAACAGTCTGAACTCACCCGTATTTTCTCATCTTCCAATCTATACGAAAAATGGACGGCACACGGAGGCCTGATCGCGCCTCAGCCTGTGGCATTTTCTCGCCCGCCCATAAATGTTGACAGGACCAGCGAGAGCGAGACATCACGCAAAATCGGTCTAATACTTAGGCGAAGTCATCGTAATACAGATACCGATCAGACTATTTTAAAATCTAACAAAACCTAACAAAAACAAAATGAACAACAACGGAAACCAACGTCAATGAATGACGGTGAGAACTACAATGACAACAACATTAACAACAACAGCAGCAACAACCCTCGAGAATGTTTTGTCGCCATGCCCCAGAGGGCCTTCATTATTCTTTGGAAGCCACGCCGGGCGGGCAGTCGAACGAGCGGAAGAAAGAACAGAGAAAATGTTAGCCGAGGCGACCCTTGACTAGCCACGTCAGTCAACCCAACAACAACAACAACACCAGAAACAACAACAACAGCAACAACAACACCAGCAGTAACAACAACAAACCCCACTTAAAAACTTGGTAAAGCAAACTAAGGAACCAAAGCAGTGTCTGCTTTTAACAGCGGCTTCAGACGAATCGCGTAAATACACAACGAATTGCCAACGGACGACGACTGTGATTTGACGACGTGAGGGGTGAATAGATGAATGAATAAAGAAAATGTAGAGGGCAATGAACATCGTCACCATAATGATGATCATGACGTGAAGGCAGAATGAAGCTCAACAAAAAGCACAAAAAGCGTTTGCGGTAAACGTCGCGGCGTCGAGAAAAGCAACAGACACAACAGAACAGAAGGCCGGCAGCGCCAGCTCTATTAAGAATCACAGCAGCAGCAGCAGCAGCAACAACAACAGCGGCAGTAGGATCTGATACGATCTCGATTACAACTGACGATCCTTTTCCTCTTGCCTCTCCTGCGAATGGACGAGATATGCATCTCTGCTGCCAGACGATGATGATTTGGCCGCTGCTTTTAAACGTTTTGTGACTCTAACTGTCCAAACCATCAACTCCCGCCGGCAGCCGCCATAGAAGACACACATCGTCAACAGCAGCAGCAACAACGACAACAACAACAAGACAATTATCAACAACGACAACAATTAAAACAACAACAACAAGAACAGCAACAACAAGAACAACAACAACAACGCACGACGAGACGGCTCAATGCGCATAGATTTCTGCTCCAACATCTGCCGTAGCGTGTTGCCCTCCTACCTCTGTCACAAATATCTGCGAAGTCGCATTGAACAGCAGCAGCACCCCACCCGCCTCAGTCGGTCGGGTACGGGGCGGTTGTTGCTGCCGCCGCTGCTTTTCCTGCATGATAATCGCCGAAAAGACAGTGCTGCAGTTCAAATCGTTAACATCGACACATTGTTATTCAAGTGTTGATACTGTTTTGTAGCTACTGTATCTATATATATATATATATATATATATATAAATATATATATATATATAAAATATATTTAAAAAAATATATATATATATATACTTTTTTAATAAAGCAGTTAGATGTTATATAAAATGATATTATCTGTAATTAGCTGATACTCTTATCTCATTGTGCATACTTAGCCAAGACAACAAGCAAACCAGACTGGTTAGTACTCCTGGATGATTACGCCCCGAACCACTAACCAGTCGGTCCGGAATCAGTGGCAGTAACCTATCTGCACAATTATTAGCCTTGACAGTGCTCGAATAGACTACGATAATATGACAATGTGAATTCCTGGCCAAATAATCTATATCTTACGCCTTGTCCCCCATGATCAATTCACCTAGGGTATGTAACTATAGGGAGTTTGCACATCTGATTAACTTTCTTTATGCAAGGAAGATCGCTGCAGCGCGCACAATTTACGCGCAAGCGTAAATCACGAGATTTTGTGAGCTACTTAAAATGCTCCATCTACGAGATCCGTGTTGGTTCGATCGGATCGCCAGAATATCTGCAAATACTGAAACCATTCGAAAACCGTTGAAAAGGCTCGGAGATGTTTAGCATATGTCAATGGGTAGGACAAAATTTAACGGCTGGAGGTTGCTCTTTCAAGCATTCCTTTAGTCACGCGCTTACTTCCGACATTTCAACTGTTAAACACGAAATATTCCGCAACCACGAATGGCATCATTACAGGTACCAACATTATTTTCATAAAGTGCTATTTCCTAAAAGGCTGTGCTTTATGAGCGTAAAAGTAAATTTTAAAATTATTGAACGTTACGGGTTTTCGTATAGGGGAGGAGAGTAGTAAGACACCTCTAAATGTCATTCCGTAAAACAATTTTACCTAATTTATGAACTCTCTTTCGCTCTCTTTCTCTCTCTCTCTCTCTCTCTATATATATATATATATATATATATATATATATATATATATATATATACACAATCTTCACCATTTATTCAATGTAATCAATCATCCACGGTCGGACCATGACATTTGGGTTCCTGCGAACGTGTATATATATATATATATATAAGTGTATATACAGTTGCAACCTGCTTTATGTATCCCTTGAACACAGGTTGTACTTGTATTGTATGGTAGACATACGTTTTAATACTCGAACTTGAGGTACTGTGACCTCCACTAACATTTTCATGCAGTTTACTCGTGACGCGGCAAACTTGCAAAAAGTCGTTCCGCAACCGAAGAATTCTGAGAGCACTATAATTTGTGCCGAAATGTGATAAATATTTCTAGCTACATCTTTACGAAGCCTTATTAACTAATGTGAAACCGAGACTGCAGGCTGATAAGCTATATTGAAAAGGCTGAAGCACTTTGATTCAGCAATATCGTCTAAGCAGAGATGCATGTGCATGCTAGGTTTTTGAACTGTTTCTAATAAGCGATAGCCTATTCGAATATAAAGACTATTATCTACTATCTGCGGCGGTTGCACAAACCAACCTGATAATCGTAAGTGTGGGGTGTAACGCGTAAGTCCAGTACCTTCAAGACTGCACGCTGATATATCATTTTCTAGGCTTCAATTAAACACTTGCGCTTTCATAGCTCTAAGGTACGTCATACATAGTTTGTAGTACAAGGGGAGTAGCCACCCCGCTGTGCCGTTGTAAACTTTGTCCCCGAGTTTTGAACTAATCATAATTTAGATGCGATTGCGCGTAGGGCGGCCTCTCTGAATCGACCCGATAACCTTAATTGTACAATATAACACAGCTTGTTTCGGCGCTTAAATATTTCTTCTTGATATTACTTGAATACGACTTTGAACAAATTCGACAGCCACCAACTGAAAGTCTGGCTTTCGAGAGAGGTGGAAACCAACCGTTTAAAGTAATCACCATTGCTGAACAAGGTGGCATATTTACCAATCACCATTATCACTAATGTTTAAAGATTTAGAAACGATATGTGAATTCGCTGCTTCTGCTGGAATATGTTAAATGTTGATGAATGATTGATGCAAACGTTTTGCAAAGCGCAAAGCGAAATCACAAATCCTCAATAGTATTACTCTTTTTAATGGCATCGTGCCAAAGATTAACCAGCCTTTCGGTCCCTCTTTTGTATAAGTAATTTGTATGTTTTCTTGAAAGTATAATTTTTAGCGATCAAAAAGCATTGAAGAGACCGGAATTAGTATTAATGTGAAGGTGCAAGACCCGGAGAGTTCGGTGGGTATTCAATAAGTTCCTAGCCCAGGTTTTAAAGGCTGGCTATGTTACCCACATGGGATCGCGCGTCGTCCTGGTGAAAGACGATTCCGTTCCTGTTCACTGATTTACGGACGCGTTCGAGTCAATTTTATTGAACTTTTTGGGGTTGTGTGCAGTAGAGATCTGTGCTGATCGTCTGGTTTCTTCTCAGAAGTTCGAAGTGAGCAGTGCCTTTCCACTAACCGCGCAACATACCCTGATTTGAGCGGACGTTTCGATTGAGAACGCTCCGGGAACTACTTCCTGACAATTTTGCTTGATCAACTTCAACATCTTCCACAAGTTTTCGACTCGCAATTGTAGATTTTGTTTTACATTTTGTTTTGCGCAGCACCTTTTCTTTTAACAGTTCTTTTAGCAAAGTCGACCAGGGTTAATGTCCAGATTAAAAGCGTTACCACGAAACTTGGCAACCATTTTCGGCAAGTCCGTTCGTTGAGTAAGTCGTCTCCGATGATGGTGGAGATGTTTCGACACACCACAGCGACGTGCGAATCATGTCGGAACTCGCATGGCAAAACAGTCCGAATTTACACCTTAACTTTCGAGCAACTGAGCTTTAGGCGCCAAAACGGAGCATACCGGCTGATGCAAACAGCGTGATGAAATGCATCATCATCTTTCCTGATGTTGCCAAAGAGGACTGCAAGCACTTGAAACCAGTGGAGATATATATATATATATATATATATATATATATGATTCTCTACATAACCATCAACGAAACGGGAGTATGTCAATAATTGTGAGTTTAGTTTCAGATAATATATAATGGAGTGACGTTAAACTTGGGCTTTGATTAGCCCGGAAGTATTGTAAGAGTACACTTAAAATATATATAAACATATAATAAATATATGTAGTTTTTAAACCGGGCAAGTACCTTTCAGAGCGAACTCCTTATATACGGCGATCATAGATACGGCCGTGTAGGCAATTTCTTTAAGGTTTGTTTGTTTTATTAAAGTAATATATTATCACCTTTATTGGAATAGGGATATTAAAATTAAAGCAAAGTCGTTTCGAATCTGTGAACGACATGGAATGCTCCAGGCAAATGAGTTGTTCATAACGTCCCACGAGCAACCTCGTGACGGTGAATGAAGACGCTGCTCCGGAGATTATTTGGTCTTAGAACAAAATACCTAGTAATAATAGTTTGAGTGGTAGTTAATACATAATTTAGGGTTATTTATATTGCTACGAACGAATACAAATTTAGATTAAGAATGATATAGCATACAATTTTTGCAGTTAGTCTCAATACTAGTATTGGTCGCGTGCGTAAGGCTCACCACATGTGTTCTTTCGATAAAGATAACTGGATCTGTTTCCATCAAGCTATTTATGTATAAAATATGTCAGCACGTAACAATAAGAGTGAGGCTGTACTTAATATCTCTAAGCGTTCCACGCCTACCCTGCTCTACTCACACCAAACTGTGGTGAAGCATATCATATATGCTTCGGCTCTGACTCACCCCCGGGGTCGCTGGTACACCGCGGAGCGTGGTGTGTTCGCCCCCACATGGCACACCTTGCCACTACACTGGCGCCAACTTACACTGGCGTACTCTCTGCGCTTTCCCATTATCGTCTGCCTGTATCTTACGTACGTCGCTCTGACTTCCTGTGTCGTCAATGTCTGCTCCAAGTGTATGGCTATCTAACTAATCTACTAACTATTTGTCATATATATATATATATATATATATATATATATATAATCGATAATGGTAACGCAAGCACAATAAGCGCAGCGCTCATAATTGCTCAGCCTGTCACAATATATTGGAGCTATGTTCTCTTTATTCCTTATACAGAATATTAAAAAATAAATTGTAGTTAGGACCTGATCAACTTTGTTACCTCCAGTTTTAGGCTTACACGTAATACAACTAGCCGTTTAAAGACTCAGACATTTCAACCCCTCTTACTAAGGTGTCCAAAACTTAATTGTCCTACTTAATTATGCAGTTATTATATGCATTATACTCCGTTTATGTCCTGAAGCATTTACTTTCACAATACAGTAATTTAAAGTAAAGTCCAAAGTGCTCACACAGCAAAGTTATATACATAAATTTACACACATTAAAGGTAAATATAGGGGTTATTTTTATGACGGAAAAACTTTTTTTCAAGTGAAAATTTCTTACGTATTTCCAGTGATGTGCCGTTATGCTGGTAGACCCGTTCTACTTGTCATAAGCACTGCGCAGAGCGTTACGTCGTTCTGCCTATATTTGGCTGATTATTACTGCGATAACAATAGCATATAAAAACGGGCGTTACGATACATTCAGAGTCCAACCGCTGGCCATTTGATTCATTTGATACAGTGAGACAGTGTGACACAGTGAACCTAACCCTCTTCACTATACTTATTAAGCAGCAAGGCAGTAGGCATCCCGACCGGTACCCCTGGCAGACTAGGCCGGGCCGTTAACCAATCGATCCCGAACCTGGTTTCAGTCACCCCCTCCGTAGAATTATTAGCCTTAGACGTGTAGACACGTTGGACAGAGTGTTACAGCTACTCCCGCTATGCTACCACAAAAAGTTCGCTCGGCAAAAACGAAGAAGACGGAGGTGATGGTTAACAAACTTTGATCATATGACGAAATTGAGAGCAAGCTATGACGTCCCGCTTGTGTTTAGGATTCTCTTCAGCTCGTGGAACGTGTGACAGTGCAAATGCGATAATACCAATTCGCCAACGAATTGCGTTGTCATCAACAATGTACGATTTACTACTAGAATTAAAAACAAAAGTTTTAAGGGCTTGTTTTTACGATTCACTACTACTTGCGTGACACAATCATGGAGCACATTGCTAACCATTGTTGTTAATTGTTGCGTGACAACGGCAGAACTCCGAGAGCATGGCCGACTATTGCTCTGGTGACTTGTACGATTGTCTGGCAAGGTCCACTACTGTCAAGCAGCAGCAGGAACGTCCACGTTGATTGAATTGCCGCATTTGATCGTATAAAAGAATACGGCCTAAATACGGCCTTGTGCGGCACTGTGTGTCGCTGCCGCTACCGCTGATAATACCGCCATTTCTTCTGCTGATTCTGTGTGGCCGCCACACTTCATCCGCTTCAGCAACTTCGTCGCTGCACTGCTGGACACGCGCGGTCTGCGGCGGCGCCAGTCACTGAGGTGCTGAAGTTGCTCAGTCAGGCAACGCTGCCACTGCTTGGGCTGCTGACTCTCGTCTCCTTCTGCGTATTATTCTTCTTCGTCTTGTTCTTCTTGTTGTAGT
This sequence comes from Dermanyssus gallinae, assembly GCA_003439945.1. Lineage (NCBI taxonomy): Eukaryota > Metazoa > Arthropoda > Arachnida > Mesostigmata > Dermanyssidae > Dermanyssus > Dermanyssus gallinae. Next base: position 165,173 of record QVRM01003817.1, on the reverse strand, counting down.
GGTGGCACGGTGTGGTCGACTTGAGATACGTCAGTCTCCGAGAACATCTCCTGCTCACCGGTCACCAAAGAAAGCAGGTGATATGCAATAAAATTTTACGAGATTTTAAAACGATGAACGAGAGAGAGAAAGAGAACGAGATCTACTGGGAGAGAGATAGAGAGAAGGAAGAGCAAAGCACAAGTACCCAGTTAGATTTATAGATGGAAAGAGAGAAAGAGAGAGAGAGAGAGAAAGAGAGAGCGAGATAAGGTGTGGACAGCAGTAGTAGTTTTCGAGGCGTTTTTACTCAAAGTTGGCGCTGCTGCTGTGTAGTTGTGGTTGCCGTTTGACTCGTATTGATGCCGCAACAACAACAACAACAACAACAACAACAACAACGATAACGGCAACAACAAGCACAACAACAAAAACAACAACAACAACGAATACAATAACTGCAGGAGATATGGAATGGACGATAGATAGGCTTTGTTTATGCTGTCTCGGTCGTTGTCGTTGTCGTCGTCGTCGTAGGCATGGGACCGCGTTGTTACATCAACTCGTCTACCTAGCCAGCAGAACTGGCCAGCGACGGGAGATCGATGATCACAAATGCACACTTATACGCCTCGAGTACTGTGCGAGTTGTACCCGTATTAACTACCGTCGTCGTCGTCGTTGTCGTCGTAGTAATGGTGGCGGCTGTAGAACCCGCAGCAGCAGCAGCAGGCGTGGTAATAATAGTTTGCAGCAGTGGTGGCTCGCTGACTGACTGGACTGGCTGGCTGGCTAAGCTCTGATGTCCGTCACTGAGTGAGTTAGTGCCTACGTGTCTAGTGCCGCAGTGTGCTTATGTCACTCGCGTGCTTATTTGGATTTAATGGATTTTGTTGCAAAATCTTTGTTTATTGGGACATATTTACGTTCCCTCTGCAGAGTCGACCGGTGGCAGCGGTCGCATCGATACACCGAGAGAGAGAGAGAGAGAAAGAGCGAGAGAGAGCCAGTGAAGATACTGCGCGGCGGCCGCGTCTAAAGTTAGCGCACGAAGTGAAACACACAGAGTAAGAGAGTGAGAGAGGGAGAGAGGGAGCAAACGATGGGGAGAGCGGGAGAGAGAGATGAAGGGAGAGCGAGAGCGATGGGAAGAGCGGGAGAGAGAGATGAAGGGAGAGCGAGAGCGATGGGAAGAGCGGGCGAGAGAGATAAAGAGAGCAATGGGAAGAGTGGGCGAGAGAGATAAAAAGAGAGCGGTGGGAAGAGCAGGAGAGAGAGAGCGATGGGGAGAACGGGCGAGACAACCAGAGAGCGACTCTACCCCGCTGGACCAACGGAGGTCCAGAGGGGGTAGAGTCTGTTTGAGACATTGAGCAGAGATTGGCTCTTGTCGATCATCATCAGCAGCAGCAGCAGCATTAGTCGTGCCGGTAATCGGCTGTGCTATGTTCAGTTATAGTCGTCGTAGTAGACGAGAAATAAGAAGAAGAAGAAGCTGAAGAAGAAGCTGCTGCTGCTGCTGCTGAAGAAAAAGATAGAAGACCGACTGTCCGTTTCACCGACACCAGCAACTGGACAACTGGCGGTATCGTCTCTTCCCTCTGCAGAATCTGCAGAATCAGGAGGAGGAGGAGCAGGGGGAAGACGATCACGACGAGCTCGTCGCACTGGCGGTCATCAAATCTCGGCCGCCACCGGTAGGTAGCCCCATCACCGCATCACAGCATCAGCAGAACCACTACCACCACCACCAACAACAACCACCGTCGCCGCCGCCATTAACGACACGAGTAGCATCAACAGGCAGCGGGCAGCAATAGTACGACGTCGTCGTCTAACTGAAAGACATCTCGTTCGTCCAGTCGTTGAGATTTCGTGTCGTCGACGTTCTCTCTTCTTCTTGGCAGTTGACTTTCTGGCAGTTGAAATCGCTCAGTGGTTGAGCGCGCCGACGAGTCGGACGCCGCTGTTGTCAATCTGCCGCAGGTCCACTTCACTCGGTTTGACTCGGATGCTCTGTTCTAACCAAGATCAGCGACCTACCGGCGGAGACGTCAGCAGCAGCAGTAGCAGTAGCAACAACAACAACAGCAGAAGGAACACGACCGCCAACAATAACTATAATAATAATAATAATAACAACAACAACCACAACAACAACAACAGCAACAGCAACAAGAACCACAACAGCAACAACAGCAGCTGTATTTCAATCAGCTGCGTATCTATCTCGGTCCATTTCGTATTTCTCTCCATGCCATGCTCCATATCTCTCTCGTTCTGTTGTCGTTGTCGCTCCGTGTCTTTCTTTCGCCAGCGTGCAAACGTACTTAACCTCACCTCGAGGCCGTCGAAGAGGTTCGATGAAGTCGTGGTGGTTGTTGTTGTTGTTGATGGTGTTTTGTTGTTGTTGTTGTTGATGTTGTTGTTGTCGTCCTCGACGTTCCTGTTTCGCTGCTACAATAGAATACTGAGGATCTTCCATCCTCTCAGCTTCCTCCTTCCTCGTCCGCCTTCACTTTGACTTGTCGGTTTGCTTTCGTCTTCAGTTAGTTGTCTTCAGTTGACTCGGTGTACATACTAGACTATGCTGCTATACTATTCCGTCGTCGTTATCACTGGCATTTTCTTCGGTTTTTTTCTTCGTTTCTCTCCTCCTTTGTGTCTCACCTACCTTAGCGCTGCCATCCTCGGCGTCATTCGCCGACGCTCCCACTTAAGCACGAGCAACAGTACAAAACAGTAGTAAAGAGTATGCGAACCCTTCGAGATTGTGTCGATCCGTTGTCTACCAGCCGCTCGTTAATGACGCTACAACGGCGCTACGGCACAGATCGATCAGATCGATCGAGCGAATCGAACGAACGAACCACCGCCGACCAAACCGTTTGAGTCAAGCACTTTTGGCGGCAATTTCGTTACCGAGACCACTATTGCTGTGGTTGTCTGCCTGCGAAAGTCCCCGCGCGTCCGCGTGAAGACATGCGTACAGTTGCGTTCTACTACTGCCCCGTTTGGCCTTAATTGGCAACGCGGACTATAAGAACGCATGAAGTCGCGACACCTAACTGTGACGCCTGCGGCCGTATTGACGACACACGATAATGATCTGCCTATGCCTGCAGATGATTCTCGACGCATTGTTGCTCACCTACGCGTCCTATTAACTGACACTGCAGCGACTTCTGCGAACTGCGGCGACCTTTGTCATCTGTTTGGAGTGAAAACTGCTCACCAAAGCGTGATTTTCTACCTATTTGCCGATGTCCAATAGCTAAACAACGCAACAAACTCAACATAGTGTTTTTCTGTTGTCTATAAAGCCGCTGTTTTGCGTGCGGGGGGGGGGGGGAGAGGGTGTCGAAAGTTCGAATCCTGAAGGTGCCTCACTGAAATCTGTTCGTTGGGTCTGCAATTTAGATATCCGAACGAATAACAATAATCAGAATTCCTAATAATTCGAGCCGATAAAAAAACGTTAAGAGCACACGTTACACATTGCGCATTAAAGAAGCTGAGTCGACCGGCTCGCCCGAGAGCACCTATCTCCATCAGCTCCATCGGCTCCCAGCATAAGCACATAGACGCACCACTTGGTACTCATGAGCTTTAGGGTAGGGCTAGGGGTCACGCGTTGCGTGTTGCCACTCGTATAGTCACTGGAAACTTTATGTTATAAGCATGATTTTTTTACTTGTAAATCTGACTCGGATTGCTTTGCGACTACAGCGAACCTAACAACCGTGGCTAGTATTTAGGATAACAGGTGATGCGCACAAACACTACCGCGTACACGTAAGTACGCTAAATATTCTAGGTTGCTAGGTTGTTATATATTTGTGTAGCCTGCCATCGCAGCTAGCTTAACACTGCTTCCGCTAGCAACCGCTGCATGTGGTGCTGGAACGATTGCCTTTACTGTCAAGAAGTAAGGTCGCCTTTCCTCACGCGCGTCAGCATCGTCATGGCGTTAGTTGACCAAAGCCAATAATCCCAAAGGTACATAGAAGAAAAGGTTATTAGCTTTCTTTCCCCCCTTCCCACTCCCCACTCCAACAGTGAATCCAAGGTGGGAAAATGAAATGCAGGAACAACGCGGAACAGCGCAGGTCTTTTTCCAGAAGATCAACGAAAAGTACGAGGGGCATTTAGAGGGCCGGGTGGAGTAGGAAAGGCTAGACGCATCGTTGTGAAGTTGTCATTGAGTCGTCATCGTCATGTATTGAGGCTCGCCGGTCACAATTTACGGTGTGAACGTCAGACAAGTGTCAGAACAGAGAGTGGATCTGTTGTCCCTCTGAGATCCGACCGTGTGACAAAATAGGTTAGGGGGCTCGTTTATGTCATTCACAGGCTACCGATATACATATATATATATATATATATATATATATATACTTAACAGTTTAGCCAGTGACACATGCTACACCGTGCAAATGGTAGCGTGGTATTTCTCGCAGGTTGCCCTATAAAATGTGCAGACTCAAGCGGGCATCACGTCGTGTAAACCCATCACTGTGCAGAAGTGCGGATGTCAACCATGCACCATATATTGCGTATACACATGTCTGCCACTTAGATCGACCCCTACGATTCGAGAAGAGTGCGAATTGTTGGAGCTCGCGGCGAAGCACCTTCCACCTTGCCTATCTAATCGTTTTGAATCTTGGAGAAAACCTCTGTCATCGCCGCACTCTCGCAACATGTCATCCGTCAGGGGTGTGCCTATGATAGCGTAGATATAGCGACGCAACTGATTTTTTCCGACAAGTTCCCTAAATTCTGCCCCCTGAACAAAAGGCAGACTGGGTCTTAGCATAAAAAATCTGACCGCGGAGCTTAGTGAAGGACGACTTGGGTTTCTAATCTCCGTGAACACTGCGGCTATGGCCTAATATGCCACTTGTTCAACATGTCTGCTAAAACTTGTCGTGTGTCGCCATATATATAATAATTAAATAAACGTTCAATGTCATATATATATATATATACATGTGTGTCGTGGGGTGACACCACTTTGATACCGATGAGGGCTGACTAGGTTTTTTCCTATTCGTGCGCCTACTGTGACGCGAGTCGTCTCATTGTCGAGAAGTGTACCCATGGGGCATTGGAAAGCGTGTATGACCAAGCGCTGGCATTTTTCGCAAAAACGGTTTCAGCCGAGATCTAGTTATGTCGCCGAAGTATTGCTGGAGACGGAGACGGACCTCGTACCGCAAAGGACCACTGTAGTCATCTTAGGACAGTAGGTTGTGAGGTCGCCTTCCGCACTGCTGGGCCACAAGAATGTCTTGCAGGCATCGTTTAGGCCGTATATATTATTTTTGATGAGGTAGCAACGTAAACGAGGGCAACAAGTTCAAGGTTATTACTAAAAGCAACCTCTTTAAACGAGATGTTTTAATTCTACGCTCAAGGTTTCGCAGACTTTCTGCAAATCATGGCTCTCCACAGATAGAACGGGCTTTTTTCCGCTTGTCTCCTTATATGCTGTCTTACAGGAAACAACGCCGATGTTGGCTGGCATAATTGCCACGTTGCTAGTTTCCGCTACTTAGCCACATCTGCAATAATAACGAGCTGATTACTCATACTGGTAGGCGTATTAGATGACTGATGACGGCCAATCAATATAGGGCATTGCATAAAAAAAACTAACAAGTTGACGCACAAAGCTCTAGACTAAACTATCGATCATATTCCTTTAATTCCTGTAACTAACTACTACGACTACCACTATTATTACCATCGCGACAAATGTTGCCTAATTATACGCAACTTGACGCAAACTCTACAAACCATATGCTACTTGTTTCACTTCTTTCATAGCCGCCCAACTGATGGCTGGGGCAGCCTCGACTCGAGGCGTCGTGGTCGTAAGTTGCCAGTCGCAGTTTACGCCTCAGGACCTAAAGCATGTATATATTGAGAAAAGCAGTAGCAACAACAACAACAACGTATGTTGGCAAAACGCCGACAATAAACAGCGGGGCAACGCGGCGCCACAACCGCAGATACCCCAAGCCAAGTGGTTCTTAGCGTGTCAAACGACGGCTTTTGGCCTGACGTCTTGTGTTGCTCACGAGGGTACGTACATCTTGGAGGTCACGCATAGGACCCGTGTTTATGGGGTGAGGCGGGGCGCGGGGGGGTGAGGGGTGATTTGCGGTTGTGTGCGGCGGTCGGCACGGCTATCATTCAAGAAGAAGCTCAAGAAGCGTTGCTGCTAAGGGTTATAGCTATTTGAACAGCGCTGCTGGCTGTGTTCTGTTCCCATCTACCTGAGGTGCGCCGTTCGCATTGCCTTTATTTCGTGCCTCACCTCGTGTCGGCGCCGTTGTCACGCTCACGTACTCGTTATAGCAGTTCACAGGTTGCTTCGTTCGTTCGTTCGGTTTCTGCTGCATCAGATCTAATCGGCCGACCCGGGTAGTGAGTGTCAGTCAGTTCCGGGCTAGTAGCGGGGACAGCCACAGACTTCGTAGTAGTAATAGTAATAGTAGTAGTAGTAGAAGTAGAAGCTGTAGAAGAGGCACAAGACCGCACACACGCAGCATAGCATGTAAGAGGACAGACAGACAGGGGACGGGGCCTTTGAGTGTCCTCCGGCGTTCAAACCTGAGTATCATTATCATCCGATTATCCGTGGATCTCGTCCGTACGCCAAAACGCCACATACGGCCGCATGCAGGGCGGACGCCGATAACTACAGCTGCAACAGCGAAAAGACAAAACCGTCAGACACCGCAACAGCAACACCAATAGCAACAACAGCATCAACATCAACCACAAAACCTACATCAACAACAATAGCAATGACGACAACAACAACACCTCCGATGGCTGACCTCTGCTCTCATTTGTGGTTTGTTGTTGTTGTTGTTGCTGCTGCTGCTGCACGGATCTCAGTAACATTGTCGATCATCCTGCAGTACCAAAATACAGGTAGTAGATTTAATACACCGCCGACACACCGTATACCGAACATTGAGTGTGCCGACAGTGGGTGTGCCGACAAACGCGTATGGTTCGCCTCTTCCTAGCGTCTCTCTCCCCTCTCCTTCTGTAATCCTTTTCTATTAGTCACTTCTCCCCCCCCCTCTCTCTCCTCTCTATCTGACTCCCCTCTCTCTCTCGTCCTCCTTTATTTTTCTCACTTTGTGCTTTTATTATATGGTGGTGTAATTAACAGCACGCCACAGACAGTGCAGAGAGGAAACGAGTTACGAGAACGGAAATGCCGCTGTCTTTTAGAGCTGTAAACGGGCGAAACAAGTGTTGTTACTGCCTGTCAAGTCTTAGAAGAGCTAACCGACCTTCTTCTAACGGTGCTGCCGCCGCCCGCCCAACTGTGGCCTTGACTAGTACTGGTGCTAACAACAACTAGTTAGCAAATATGCGTACACATATAACGCCCTGTTTGTAACTAGAAAATCCTAAGTATTTTTCCACTTATCACCTACCTATCAACGTATATACATACACACACACACATATATATGGGGGTGCCTTGATGGCAAATTTGCTGAAAATTTGATAACGCATCCGTCCCTACCAAGGTAGGTGCATTGCTCGCCATCTCTGCGCCTGTCTGGTTATCCCTTTTACTATAGTTTTATCAGCGGCTGCCCAGTACTAATCCAAGGGTCTTCGTCAAGGTACTATTTTGCGGTTGTTGTTGTTGTTGCTATTGCTGTTGTTGTTGTGTTGTTCTGATTGTTGTTGCTGTTGCTCTTATTGTTGTTGTTCTTAGAGTTGTTTTGTCGGCGTAGCTTGCCGCCGATCGGTTTCACAGGTCGGTCGGTTGCTCTGGTAGTACTTCATTGCTTTTATTTGCTCGCTTTGGTTCTATGCGTGTCGTTCGATCGTCAACTCTGTCGTGCATGTCGTGTCTATCGTGATGCACGTGTGCCTCCGTTGCTGAGTAGCTGATTGGCTGACTTAACCAAGTGGCCAGCTTCAAGAGGAAAATTACGGGAAGATTGTCGGCGGCGAATTAGATTCAAGCTTGCCTCCTCCGCCTCGTATCCCTCTCGTCAGACACTACGGCCGTTAACGTTGTTGACGTTATTATAGCTCTGGTTGTTATTGTTGTTGACGTTATTACTGTTGTTGTGGTTGTTGTCGTTGTTGTTGTTGTTGTGGTTGTTGTCGTTGTTGTTGTTGTTGTGGTTGTCGTTGTTGTTGTGGTTGTCGTTGTAGATGTTGTTGCTGTCGTTGTAGATGTTGTTGTTTTCAATGTTGCCACTGCCTAGTGTCGCCTGCTTTTGGCACCCGTAAGAGGGCACAAATCCCGCCCTCAATTATCGGCGTGCGACGAGTTACAATAAAAACGGACAATAAAACCCAAGCACCAAAAATCAAGTAGACGAAAAAGACGAAGAAGGAAAGAAATGAACAGCGAAACCCATCAAGTGCCCGTGCTCTATCTCGTTTGTTCTCGGCCGTCTCTCGAAGCCGAGAGAGGATAAGGCGAGAACGCGAGGTGAGGCCTCCTTTCGCGATTACGGGAATACTTCGCGGCTAGCGTGTGTCTCATCGCTTCATGCCGCCGCCGCCGCCGTCAACAACAACAACAACAACAACGAATACGACGTTGGCCACAACACAATTCACACATCGACTCGCAGCTACATGTTAGAAGATTACAATCGGCCTAGTGACGCACTGAGCCTCACTGGCTCGGCCACCTGTACAGCGCTTAGTAAACGAGACTGCATTATACGTGTATTTACGTTTACAGGATCGAACCTGCGACTCGTGACATTTATGTCGCAGGTCGTCTCGACCACACTCTCCCGCCGAGGTATATATATATATATATATATATATATATATATATATATATATATATATATATATAGCCGTTTGCCCATCCTATTGCTTTCTAGATCCGCCACGCGTGATGTTCCTTCCGTGTAGAAAATGGCCAAGCTTGAGTGGTATTTTGCGCATCGATCGCGGTCTCAACAACCATCAGTAGACTTTTGTCAAACTTCAACGTAAAAGAATGTCCTCAGTGAGACCCGGTAGACAAAAGCAGCAAGCTTTAACGACCGGCGCCCAAGGAGAACTTAAGGAAAGGTGAAGCCTTAAACAGGGCGGCATAACGCTTCTCATCTCATCATTATTGAGCGTGCTTTTTCGTCGGCCAGAACATATTGATATGCGAAATCTAAGCAAATGACGTTGCCTGCGTTGCCTGAAGGTTTGATAAGTCCGACGAAATAAGGAAGGTGTAGTTACTTTCCGCAACCATATTATTTAAAAGCAAGAAGACTACACAGACTGATTTCGATATTCTTAGATGAGGACACCTTAATGCTACAGGCTAAGCAGGATGTGTTGCGGGTAAGGCAAAATGTGGGAAACCCTACAAGAGAACCCACTGAGCTGCTTCTCCTTTACTCTTCTGCATGGCTATTTTGTCGGGTATATTCAACAGGAGTACTGAAAGGCCATAGTGACATATGCAGATGACACAGTGGTCGCCCATCACGACCTGGAAGCCATCAAACGGATCATTTTTCTGCCAGAGGTGTTCCTTGTCGTAAACGGACTGCAAATAAACGCCATGAAGATCAAGGCTGTGAAGATCAGAAGGGAGATTGATTGGCTGCCAAGGACGTCGGCGTTGCCGCGGCCAACCCTTGAAATTTGTCAACTATTTGCGGTATCTAGGGCTTCAGCTCCATTATACTGAAATCAGATTCACTGCGCACATCGTTGCAACAGTGCGCATAGCTCTAGTCTCTTTTTTATGGAGAGGAAGGCAACGTCCACCGACTGTTCATCTGTCCTCAAACTAATTCCAAGACTAATGTATCGTCTTGACAATGCTTTGGGGACACCTTGGTCGGGCAAACTTTTTGATTTCCGTGAAATGTGTTTCACAATGTACGTGAAGCAAGAACTTTGCTTGTCATTGCGGGTAAAGAGCCACCCATTTGTGTACCTAATGTTAGGCTGTGCATCGATTAGTGAGATAATTCAGTTAAGGTTGAAGACCCCGCTTGTAGAAGATCTGGATTCAGTGCCTCTCACCTCTGATCTGGTCTTGCAGGTGACAATCGCCACGTCAATACCAGATACATAGATTAAAACTATCATCACCTGGTCTGTCCGAATACGAGCGTCCACAATCAGTACACAGAGTGCATCCGTAGACTTTGCTTTCAAGCATATACAAAGTATAATGCGTTTGGTCCCTGTGATACCTTTGAATACCTGTTTGGCCCCTGCGAAAAAGTCGCTGCACTGCCTCTCTTGAATGACATGCCGGGAACAGCGGTATATATATATATATATATACTTTTCGGGCTGACTCTCAGCCAAAATGTATATGCATGCAAAATGCATATACAGCTTGGCTGTATGCAATATATGCATCAATGTTATATGCATATTTTATATGAGTGAAATAATTGTGATGAAATTCGGATTTCGGCGGGGTGCTTATTTAAAGTCGAATGTGAGTAACATTAACACAGCAAGAGCATCTGATCACGCCGTTACGTGGATGCGTCTAGAAAGCGTCCGCCTTATATCTTTCTGAGGCGCCATATCCTGAGCATACTCTTTACGATTTAGAAGATGTGGAACCCAAACTTTAATTTTTCTGCCATGTGACAAAATGCCAATTGTATAAAATGTGATGTTAACTATTTCATAGTGTTCTTATTTTTTCTATGTAGAATCCTAAACTATTACAAATTATTTTCTAAAATTGAATGCACGAATATTATTACTAAGCTACCAGGCAAGTTACCAGGTAGCACCACTCTCTACTGACAACTCCTCTGGCTCAGACTGAGTAACTAACCCTTTCTAAATGTTTTGTTTAGCTACAAAGCCTATATATATATATATATATATATATATATATATATAAATGGCAGCGGAAAGGTTTGCCGCTTTGAAAACGCCAAAGGATGTACAGGCAAGGTGAGAATACTAGATGTGATCTGGAAGCTTAAATATCGGTAGAACAACAAATTTATATATATATATATATATAAAGGGAGAAAGAGAGAGAGATATTTGGGGGGCAGGAGGTAGGTCAAGAAAACTCAAAAGACGGATTCGAGGGTGGCGGGGCCGGCCCGGCCCGGCTCTGGTGGTGAAGGTGAGATGTGTACCTCTACTAACTATTGCAATCAGCACTGCTGCTGCTGCTGTTACGGACTCTTCCAGCTCAATTCAAGGGTGGTAGTAGTAGTAGTACTTTTAGGGCTCTCGAAAGGGCGCTGGCGTTGGCGGTGGTACAATACCCCTCCCAGATCCCCCATCGCTAGCTGTCGTCCTGAGGCCGTGAGGCGACGACCCGTGCTATTGGCCGAACTGTCGGCCGACTTGAGAGGGGCCTTTTGACCCACGAACCTCACGAGGAGCTGCTACTGCGGCTGCGGCGGTTGCTGCTGCTGCTGAGACCCCGTACCTTTAGTTTTCTGGCTGCCGCTGGACTGCGCCGAAGGGCGGCTCTGACCGGGCGCGGGTCGCTGACTTTGTCGTCGCAGCTGAGCGGGCAGGACTCGAAGAGAGTCCGACCGAGTCAACTGGACCTCGGCCGACGACAGCCGACCAAGCAGTTGCAGCCAGCCGACTTGCAGAGCCGGCTTAATATCTCTAGCGAGGCGCTACTAGTTTGCGCCGCTCGCCCGCTGTATGATGTATCTGCCTTCACTAATATCCGCTTGGCGTGCCCACCTTGGGTAGCCCCCGACGCCACCTTCAACACCACCACCACCACCGTCATAATCATCATTGCGAGTGGACTAGCTCAACTGCTGCAAACAGCGCGTTCTCCTCATCACCGTCGTGCAAAACCTCACGCGCTGCATTCAGTGAGGGGGAGAAGGAGATGTCTGCCGCGGCACGAGGTCTGCACGCGACGAGTGAGGCACGAGGTCTGTCCCTCGACCTGCGTGTGTACGCTACTTGTGTTTGCGCATTGGAGAGTTGAAAACGAAGCGAAGCATGAGAGAGAGGGGCCGAGATACTCTAAAGAGGATAGAGAGAGAGAGAGATGGACGCAAGTTTAATGACACAAGCTGGACAGCTCAACTAGTTGGTAAAAGCCGCCATCGTCGTCGTCTCCCAATCCTTGAACGGCCCCGTACCGTTAGTTTTCTATTCCCCCTACTATTGCCCTATTTCTCTCTACAGCCGTAGTTGCAGGTTTCTGTCCCCGTCACCATTTGTACGAATCCCAGTCGCTTTACCAGTGCGCCCCCCCCACATGCGCCAGCCTCGACGCTTCTCTGACCTCGTCCTGCCCTACACTTGTGGCTACAGCAGTGCTACTAACAACAACAACAACAATAGCAGTAGTCGAAGCAGCCGCAGCATCGTTGTCATCAGCACCACCTCCACCGCCGCCGCGAGCAGTTCGACCTCAACTGATGACGGGTCCCCTCGAGACTTGGCCAGGGCCTAAACGCCAGGAGCCGACAGAACAAGACAACAACAGGACTGCCACCGCCGCTGCTGCTGCTGCTGCTACTACTATCACGACGACGGCGACGACGACGACGACAATGACAACAACAACCCTAAAGCTGACGCTGGCCGATGACCGCACCTCGCCAGGCCGGTCACCAACAGCACCCTTTGTGGATGGTAACTGCGGGAATGTTGTTGCTGCTGCTTCTCCTCACGTAGAGCTGCCCTGCTCACATTGCAACTTTTCAGCTGCAACAGCAGCAGCAGCAAGAGTGAAATGGGAACGTGTGGCCTAGCGCAGGCACATCTAGCTCTTCCTCCTCCTCTCCTGCGCAATGGGGTTTCAGCCAGAGCCAGAGATTGGGCCGACCACCAAACGTCGAGCGAGCGAACTAACTAACTAACTAACTTCATTGCCTCGCGCTCGCTCGGAAAGCAAAGCGTGGAGCCAATGGACAGGTCGGCCGGTCACTACAAGCGCGCAGCCGTCGGAGCGGTGGAATGCGGCGTCGAACGTCGACGCACCGCTATATAAGCGACAACAGATCGACATCGCTGGCTGGCGACAAGCCATGGAAGCTACGAGCTCCAACACCTTTGGCCACGCCAACCACAGCCGTCCACCGAATCACTGGCAGTAGAAGCAGCAGCATGATCAGCATCAACAGCAGACGGTTCTCGAGGCCACCAGCCACCAAGATAACCACTACCTCTCTTCCCCTCTCCTCCTCCTTCTAGCCCCCAACTCTACTACTCCCTCCCTCTCCTCCTTCTAGCCCCCAACTCTACTACTCCCCTTCCTTCTAGTCCCCCTACTCTACCTACTCCCCCTCCTTCAACCCCTACTCCCCCCCTCCCCCCGCCCCGCCCCATACTGGCACGCGAGAAAATGAAGCCATTAATAACAACGCTGAATATGATTTCGCTATGGATTAGTAGCGTAGTCCTTCATATTATATCCTGTGCTGCTGCTGCTGATGATGATGATAATGCATATGCTGCCACAAGAGCAGTGGGTGTAGAATATTAACCTGCGGCAAGCCGACGGTGGCAGTGTCGTCAGCGTGAAATTCTTCACATGAATACGCGAAGCTTAATTGGCTTGCCTCGACTCGCTCCGGTTTCGATCAGCTGGACGGAACTGACATATAAATTTGCAGAGCGGCCGTCTGCACGTACTGCATGGCTACTAACTCCAAATCCTTTTCAACCAACCACGGTCGGACTCTCCCCGGGGCGTGTATATGTGACCCCTCGGAGCATCATCTTGGGCAAGTACTTCAGAGGGCCAAAGACGATTTTTTCCGAATTTTTGATTTAAAAAAAACTTCCAATTAATTGATGTCAGGGTGCTACTATCTTGTTGGCTCTGTTTTATAGAACTCCTTTGACTTTGTTTGGAAATGTTACATTTTTATACCGACATTTTCCTTCTTTGTTACAACGTAGAATGACCACCGAAGTGTGTCATATTTTTCTTCTAATCGGTCTAATCACTTGGGCACTAAAATACTTTCATCGTAAATCCCATAAGACACAGAAGCAGGATTGCATTCCAGAGGAAATAATAACAGTACAAAGAAAACACTAGCATGGCTATTTCTAATGAACCAAGGAAAAGTTTGTCCAGATACACCTCGCCTTCGGCGCTCAATCTTTTGGACAACGTCTACCGATGAACTGCTTATATTATACACTAGCTACGAAGCTTTATTCATATATACACGTTATATCTTACGCGTCATGTGGTAGATATGTGCAGGTTAGGATTAAATTTGTTTGCACAATTAGCTAATACATGCAAATTTAATTTACCGCTACAAGTCGTTTCCAAAGAATACAAATTTTGTAATAGATTAAAATAAAAGTTACTGATGCAATGTAAAGAAGTCATGGATGCACATTTTGAAATAACTTGAGAAAAAATAAATCGCGACAAATTGGTAGATTCCTGGATTTCTAGTGATTCAACCGGTTGGTTTTAAACATATTTTGCAACAGTTGTGACCAAGCTAGTGTCAAGTTCGGTAGGCAGTATAAGATATATAATATATAATCATACTAGTACATCTTATTATAACTCGTTCTGCCGGGAGAGTATTTTTCTGTTTTATTTTTGCTGCTAGAATTAAAACAAAATTAAGGAGGTAGTATATGATAGCGCACTACTTGACATCGTTCATAGTACTTATAAACACAGTTGTCAATTTCATAGCGGTCGCTCTAAGGACATATACCTGTATATTCGCGCCAAGAGTGGGTTAGAGTTTGGGCCTATATCGTACAGGCCTAAGGTTAAATCAATGTTAATAGCTGGTCTGTAAGTATCGTTTCTTTGTCATAAAGTTCATACTTCTCTTCATCACTGTGGGCTTAGTATAAACTGATGATCACACGCTCGTCAAAAACATAGTTTCTGCATCAACAGGTTTTTTCTCTACGCAGATGAAGCACCTAAGTAGACAAACTTTTTCGAGCAAAGCAAAGTACGTTTCAGTTGCCTTCTCGTGATTTTATCCGTTTGTCAAAATATGTTTCGATGTACAGTGATTTAGGCAGCATATTTTCAATTAAACTCCTTTTATCTAATAAGCTTTACGAACGTTTTTCACTATCGGAACACTGCAGAAGCTACACCTAGAGGCATCGCAGTAGACGCTATTTTTGCTGCTCAAGTTATGGCGATTCACTAGAAATCTTTACGTTGCGGCATTTTTGTAGAAGGTTTGCCACGACAAAATAGCACATATTTTGTCGTGAATGTATTAACTTTAAATGATTTGTTTGCCAGTGGGTTGTTTCGTTGAGGTAGCGCTGTTTATAAACGAATTAAATAAATTGAATGAAGAAATGCACGCTAATAATTCTATGTGTATAAGTCAACTTTAACTAAGTCAGTTAAGTAGACTCTGATCCGTCTATGATAAATATATTTTGATAAAAAAGGACACCCGTAACGTTGGCTCCTATTTTTTCATCAACACCTTCGCTAGCTTGCATATTCTGAGAGAAATGCACCAAGGATGTCTAGTTCTCGGCACCATCAGTATGTTTACTTTGGACCTCTTATCTCTAAGAACCTGCTTATACGGTACTATAGCTAAACATCAACATTATATATATATATATATATATATATATATATATATACGTTAGACACTACGTTGCGATGTCGAGATGTTGGATATGCCCGATCTTTGCAATAACTTATTGAAGAGCCGCTAATACTAATTTGCCTGAAAAACAAAAGCTCGAGCCACTCTGGTCACCTCGGGAAACTATCTAAACAGCAATTTGATTGTCGTTGCTGAGAAACCGTCCGGTCCAGACGCTCTTTTTGCCTTTAGCTTTCCCTCTTGCCACAATCTTTTCGGTCATTGTGACGTCCACTATGCCAACAAACAACTTTATCAACGTCCCTGTAACTTAAACGGTCAAAAATAAGTGCTCAGAAAACTCACACATACTAATTATAACTCGTTCTGCCGGGAGGGTATTTTGCCGCTTTACTTTTTCCGCTAGAATTAAAAAAAAATTTTAAGAGGTTGTTTTTAATTCCAGACCATCCTTCGTCCCCTACGGGTTTAGGAACTCAGCCTGAGGTATATTTTCAATGCACCGAGGGCCGGACATGTTAATATATCTAGGGTTTTCCCAACAGTCTTAGTGGCACCATGGCCGCTGACTCTCAGCAGTATAGTCTATCGTCTATTCTCAATAAGCATCGCTCAAGGAAAATTCGATCAACAGCAGGGATCGAACCGGCGACACCTCGGTAGATGACAACCGTCACTAGCGGCACTAGTCCCCTTACACCATGCCGCACCTTGCTTTTGCTGCTAGGACTTTTCAAACTGCTTGACGTGAAGTCCTTTTAAACTCCATGTGCAGCTGTTGTTACCCTTCCTCGCTTTGCCTGCTGCGTCTCATCGTAGTAAGCAAGCAGTTCCTCCGTGCTGTGGCAATTTCCTCACTCTGCCAATCTACTTGAATTGAACGATATCTTCTTGGATTCGTGTTGCAATGTTTTGCTATTTTTTTTTATGGGACCGTCTTCTCCGGACGGCAAATTTTTTTAAATTCAATAAATCTTCATTGAGCTTGAAATTTCCATTATTACATAAATTCAAACAATTATAACTATTCAGGTAATTTTGCAGAAAAGGCTATCGCCTGTGTCTGCAATTTTACAAACCCTCTTAAAGGTCTTGCAGATCATGAGCACCCTCGGGTTTCCTCTCCTGTTTGAAAAGGGCTTTCAGTTTTTTCCGCAGTTCGCCGACCCCATGTGGCTCAATTTAAGGCCGTGGGCCCGCGTCGCGCCGCAAGACGAGACAGCTTGACGTCGAACTTAATATAGGTGGTGGTCGCCTAGATTATTTAGATTGACTATTACCTACCAATTTTATGAAATTTGGGAGGTCCTGCAGACTACTAGGTCATGCGTTGCCACCTATTCAAGAAATGCGCGGCTTCTTCTGTTCATTACCGACGACCCCCTTACACCTCAAACGAGGCGCTGAAGTTACTAGAGCAGAGGTACCAATGGCATCTGACACGTCTGTGTCGGTGCGTTCATTTCATCCAGCATATTAGCCAGTTCCTTTTAGAGCTATTTGGGCAGCTGTGGCAGGAGCAACAGCATATACCGGCAATTTCCATGCCACAAGAACGAAGCACAGCAGCACTGTCTTATTAGTCTCGGATCGCGCCTAGTACACGAAAAGTATAATTTTTATCATCTATAATATCGAATGTAATTTTCCTACGGACCTTTCTATAACAAAGGAGTCGTGAGACTCACTCAGACGGCAAAGTATCGCCGTACCCCTTTCAGCAAATGCATCAAATAGGGCGTGCACGTCCATACTACAATTGCAATTTACTTGTAATGTTTTAATTGGACTCACCATTATTGACTGATTTAGCAGCCGGCTGCCATGCAGTGGAGCGAACCTTAAACGCTTCTTGTTTAAACTGCTTTTCTCGAGTAAAACCATCCTTCGTAACTTTGCAGAACATCTAAAGGTCTGAGGAGGGTCTCCACCAAAACGGATTGATACCGTTCTCTATGCTTTACTGGGCTTGCCATATATGTGATATGAAAGACTCTAACATCTTGTTGTCCTCCCACCTTGTGTCTGCTACTTCTTCCTAACCGCCTCAATTGACCAGTGAACATATCGTTACTGATTTTAAATTATTTGATAAAAAAATATATATATATTTCTATAACTCCGCAACCTCCCTATTCGCTGAACTTGCCCCGTACGACCTTTTCCTGTCCCCACGGATGAAAAATTGAAAAGGCAACGTTTCGAAACTTAAAACTTACAATAAAGAAAAATTTGCATGAGCAACTCAACTCGATCCCATATCGGAAGATCCGATTTGATAGAGTGTGATGCTAAAGGGGTGTTTAGTGGAAATGAGCCTTGACGGAACAAGATCCAGTCGTTGGGGCCGAGACTTACGTAGCGCAGATAGTTTGTGTTGATATTGTATTTTTAAATACTAATTAACTGGTAGAATGAGTGATGTCTGCAGTAATTGTCCCTTTGCCTCACCTGGCCATTTTAACTTGCTTTTAGTGTTGCTCGACTTTGTGCGGCGGTTATTTTCGCCTCTTAGACACATCTTGCGAATCTTCTTACCACGTCGCAGGGATTCAAGAGCCATTGAAAATCGCCTCTACAAGGGCTTGGCATATCAAGGGACTTTCCAGTCGTAAGTTTCGACACAGTAACTTTCGCTCAGTATTGAAAAATGCGCATTATTCGTAATAGTGCCTTTCATCGTCAGCTGCTCCTGGATGGCACAAACGGCATAAGGGACAGCCAGCCTTACCAATGCGGTGTAGGTATTGCCGAAGACGGCCACCGTGGCCCGTTAGCAGTTGGACGAGAGGGCAGATGAGCGAGCCGTGTTTGTAAGTCGGCGTAGAGCAGATATATTGCCTTACTCAAAAAGTGAGTCTGTGCTAGGAACCACGTCAGCTGCGACGCTTTGTAGACTTAAGAATCTGTTCTACTGATAACAGTCTCTCCACCCGGGGTTGAACACATCAAGTGATGGCAGCTATGCACAATGTACCTTGTGTACGCGTGCCGACTAGTTATTCAATTCCAAAGCTCCTTGGCCAGGTAGACAGGAGCTCCAGAAAGCCATAGTTGCAATGTACGCAGATGGCATAATGGTAGCTCATCACGACCTGGGTGCCATCAAGCGCATTACTTATCTGGCCGAGGCGTTCCTTGTCTCAAGGGGGCTGGAAATAAACGCCATGAAGACCAAGGCTGTGAAATTTAGAAGAGGAGGTCGATTGGCTGCCAACGGCTGTTATACGTTGCGAATCCTTAGAATTTGTCAACTCTTTCTGGTATCTGGGGCTTCGGCTCCATTATACTGAGACGACCTTCACTGCGCACATCGTCTAGAGACAGTGCGCACAGCCCTAGTCTCTTTGTATGGAGACGTCGGCAACTGTCCGAATCGACGGCAGTGGTACTCTCCCACCTCGGACCAAAAAAATAAAGCTGAAGGAGTCCGACGAGAGGTTCGAGACCTAGATATTTTCAGTGCCTTCTCACCTCTGGTCTGGTCTTGCATGTAACTATCATCTCTACTAGATACATTTCATGGCTATCATCACCCGGTCTGATCGAATGCGAACCTCCACGAGGAGTACACGGAGTGCGTCTGTCGGCTGTGCTCTTAGGCGTGTAAGAAGTATCATGCATCTGCCTTGCCTAGAATTAATAAGCTGCGGCATTCAATTGCCCCTTACCCAGGCCTCGGTCACTTTCCCCTGCCACTTCAATAAAAATAGTCGAAATCGTCCTGTAATAGGTGGCCAGGACCTGACCCTGATTGTTTCTACTACCGGTCCGCAACCTACTAGCAGGTTCACAAAGTGGTATTTGGTCATTTTATTTTTAAGTCCTCGGAAATCTATGGCCGCTTTGGACGCTTTGAACTTATTCCAGTAATGTTGAACGCCATAGGTCGTTAAGTCTTGTTGAGGCAGGCGTCGCGTTGAAGCCCTGGTAGTCGTGCGCTCCTATAGGGGTGCGGCATATAGCACGATGTTGTTGACGACTAATGGTGAAAAGTGGCGCCGAGAGCCGGCTGCTTCCCTAGTCCGCGGAAGAGTTCTTCGCAGCCCTGCTAAGGCTTCGGCAGTTTTTTGCTACGTAGCTCAAGTGAGGAGTTCCTGTGAGAGCCTTTTTCATAATCAGGGTCAGGTGCGTAGCCATGTGCTTTGGGTGTTATTGAATGTTCTTCCAGGCGTAAGTTTAGATTTTGCGCAAAACGCTTCATACCATTTAATAGAATGTCTTCCGTTCTTGTGTAGCGAAAGCGAAGCCTAGCATGTGAAGATACGTTCCGATATCCACCACAGTTCCGTTAGCTGTTCCTTGAGTAGATCATCATCAGAGGCGGTGACAGTCAGTGTCAGATAGTCTACGTAGGCGACTAAATAGACTCTCGGCGGATGTGGGGGTCTAACTACTCAGTTAGAGATTGCATTTCACATGATTAGTTTTAGTACGGACCCTCTGGGAAATTGTCATAATTTGTCCCTTTGTTGAGGAACTGCTTCTTCAACAAATGTGTGCCGCCTTGAAGTCATCTCCTGGAATCGCAGATTGACTTGCTAAATCGTATGTTCTAGGGATCTGTGGAGGTTTTTTGCAGTACTTTTATAAAGTTTTTAATGGTCATGTTGTTTGCGGTTGTCGGCGAGATTCGCGACACGTAATCGTATGCTGAGTACTGCGTCGTAAGGGCGCAGCGTCCCTCTATGTTATAAACAAAGCATGTCATGTTGACCGTGCAGCCCTTTGCGGCGCGCCTTTGTCCATCGAATTTGAGTGAGGTTGGGCTGGTCGCACTGAGTATACGCCCCTGGCGGTATAGTCAAACATGGATGATCGTAAATTCCGGTACTCCATTTTTAGTGAGCTCATAAAGAATGCCATTTGGCTTAATAGACTTATCTAAGCAACTGATTACGATAGTCTTTCTTGGTTTATGAGACCGCTCGGGCTGTGACATCTCACGCAATCAGGATTTCGCCTGTAGATGTTCTTGAAGCTCTTTTGACGTCTGCTTCAGCCGTCGCAGAGTGTACTACCATACGAAAACTGCGAAGCTAAAACCTCCAAAGGTTTCCTTATGAGATTAATCTCAGCAGGGATGGCTTCTTCCGCTGCCTAATTGCCTCTTGTTTTAAAAGAGCTGTAGAGACTGGTTGTTGCCTCTCTTAGGACTCAAGTAATTAACTCGTTTAAATCATTCCTCAGCCTGTGTTGGACTTGAGGTTCTTTTAGATTTCTCGATTGTCAAGAAGGGTTAATCTGTAAAAGATAGCCTTCCTTTCCCCCGAACACGCACCTGTGTTGGAGTTGAGGTACTTTTAGATTTCTCGATTGTCAAGAAGGAATAAGTCAGTAAAACGATAGCCTTCCTTTCTCCGACTTGCATTACGGGGAATTAAGGCCTTGTTTCCAAGGACGCTTGCCTTACTGAATCTTATGCCAGTGTAGGTGCCTTTTTTTCGAGGTTGGGGGAAAATGCTTTATGCACATTCAGCGCAGATATCACCTGTCCGGCCGTGTAGAAGCGCGTAGGCAGTGTGGGACTCCCCGATGGCATGGGGTTACCCACTAAAAAACCCTAGTCCTCACATTTAACCCCCCCCCAGGTTTCGGTACTGTTTGCCAGTTTTTCAAAGCCCTGGGGGGGGAGTCGTCCGCTCTACATCTACGGCATGGCCTCCGAGGCCTTTTTTTTTAATTGTGAGGTTGGGGAAAAATGCTTTATGCACACCCAGCGCAGTTATCACTGTCCGGGCGTGTAGAAGCGCGTAGGTAGTGTGGGATGGCCTCCGAGGCCTGTAAGGACGTCTCGCAATCTCTTCTAGCGAGTGAAACGCGTCTTTCCTTCTATAGGGAAGTTTTTTCTCTGATGATCCGGTCGAGGTATGACACTCCTTCTCTCCATGATTGGCCTGACGTCAACATCGATGTTATGATCGTTTTAGTGTCAGCTCCAGCTAGTACATATTTGGAGGTCTGCCTGAGGTTCGAGAGTCTTGGGCATCCTGCGACCGTGTGGTCCACGTCGTCAGGTTCCCCAGTTGTGCACACAACACAGATGTTTGAGTTAGACTTGTCTATCCTCATTATGAGTGTAGGTGTCTCTAAGCCATTCTCTTTGCATGAGGTCCATATATTACATTTTAGTTATCTCTACTTTGGAGAGACGGCCTTATGCCTCTGCAACTATGAATTCCTTTGGTGGTGGGATAGAAGTGAGCTCTGGTAGTGGGTCGCTATTTGTCTTGGCGGTCTATACCTTTGGTCTACCTATATGAAACTTGCTTCAAGGACTTTACGGCAAATATCAGGTAAACTAAATCCACAGTTAGTACGGCTTTAATTAGTAGTGAGTGCAAAGTTTTAGTGTTTGCTGACCCCGTTTCATCAGTTATCACTGAGGTGTCTCTCCTATCTACACATGTATGCGGAGGAAGCTCCTCTCTGCCTAGGGCCATCAGGCATACAAATTTAATTCTCGCCTCAAGGTTGTGACCAGCTTTTTTCTCCTCGCAAGGCAGGCAACCACGTTTTTTGAGTGCCTATAGTTCATTGGGAGTTTGCTCCTAAGGCTGGCACTACGTATATATTCTAAATACTATAGAATTATATTATTTCACTCTTTAAACATTACAATTGTGAGCGTTGCGTGAACGTGCTCCGTATCGTTTTCTTCTGAAGCGCCAATTTTCGAGTGATTTCATGGAATTGTCAATATATATATATATATATAGTTAATGAGGTGTACGGTACTCTGCTCCATATAGAGAGAGAGAGAGAGAGAGAGACATATTCTCCTGACCGTAAAAAGGCCGGTCTTTTCTTCTCCAATTTTTCAAATAATAACCGGCCAGTCACACAAACAAATATTGGTAATTTAAAAAGAAAGCTCCGGAGAAAGCTATGCTAGAAGTCTAAATACTTGTGATGACTGTCCGCTGATTAAAGATGCGAAAAATAGCAGGAAGCTTCATTAGCTGAAGTGCGGTACATCAAAAATTGCATCAAAATTCAAGCATGAAAAAAATAGGACAACGTGGCTACTGCACGGGCTAACAATAAAGCAAAAACTGACACGCGTGTCCTTAGGTGGGCAGTATGGAACTTTTGAGGATATTTGGGCCAATTCGTAACCGCTGATGAAACCTGCGCTTTACTCCAGAACGGGAGCATACCACCAGGGAATTGACCCCACGTGGCAAAATGACTTCCGTTAGTGTAAAGAGATACATCTCGATCAGAGAGGTTTAGGCGATTTTGTTCTGGGATGCAAAACATCGTCTGTTATTTCACTACCTTTCTACAATGACAACTTGGAAGTACTACGCAACAGTCCTGGACCAGCTGAAAGAATGTATCATGGCACTGCCCCTTCGATGCAGATGCGAGCTGGGCTCTTTCACTAGGGCGATGCGCCCGTCCACACGTCTCTTTTTAATATAGCTAAATTGCAGAAACTTCAAATGTGGCTAGATAGACCAAGCGGTTTCGGCTAGTTTGGTGCACTCTTAGAACTCTTTCGAGATATTTGATCTTAAGGCGGTTCATCTCTTGCAAGGCAACTTTACCCAGATACGTTATATATCGTAATTGGCCGCTGGAGCTGATTTTTAGGCCGAACAGGCGTGGGGCGGTCGACAGTAGTGGTCTTTAAAAGTTATGATTGTCTAAACAGGCAGATCTTTCAGGATATTTTCCTAAATACGTCGACGGAATAAAGTTTAGATCAACATTAGCTCTAGACCCAGACATCGGAAGTGGCTAACAAGTTCCATTTTTTCACTGTATAATCTAACCTTATCTTAAACGGTAGTACGTCTCCCACGACAAAACTTCATGAGCGTTGCCCTTTCCTTTGGATATCATTGCAAGAATGCTCAAAGGTAATTTTTGAAATTTTTTACAGAAAACCGTCCGGCTTAGCTAATCTCATTCCGTTTCTAAAAATGAAAAGAAGGGGCGCAGATTTGACATTTCTGTGATAATCACGGGGTTCAGGTGATTCACGGGATTCAGGTTCAGGATCAGGTGATATCACGGAGATGCTAAAGATACTTAAGCTAATATCGAAAACTGAATTCAAAATCGTTTCGACGAAAATATTGCGTTCATGTATCCGGCGGTGACAATCTTACAAAGAGACAGCTTGCTGTTTGAGGAGTACATTAGTCTCTTTTAAAGATATACCAAAATTACCAAAATCTTTGAAAATTGGGATGCATATAAATATAAACGTAATCGCTATTTATTAGCTGATTACTAAGGAAGTCAATTATTATCTAGCACATATATATATATACAAGGTGTGTTCAAAAAGTATCGCGACGTTTGTGTTTTTTTCAAAAATTATTCATTTATTCATGAATATCTATTTTGTCCCCTTCAAAGTAATCCCCATGAGATATATACACTTGTGCCAACGGTTTTTCCAATCTTCGAAGCACTTCAAAAAACCATTTTTTTTATCTTGTTCAGCTCCTCCTTCGATGCCGTCTTTATCTCGTCAAGCGTAGCGTAACGTCGTCCTTTCATGGGCCTCTTCAGTTTAGGGAACAAGAAAAAGTCACAGGGGGCCAGATCTGGGGAATACGGTGGCTGCGGCATCATTAGTGTGTTGTTTTTGGCCAAAAACTCGCGCACAAGCAACGATGTGTGAGCAGGGGCGTTATCGTGGTGCAAAAGCCAATTTTTGTTCTTCCACAAATCCGGGCGTTTCTGGCGGATTGCTTCGCGCAAATTGCGCATAACTTGCAGGTAATATTCCTTATTGACCGTTCTACCCTGTGGCAAGAACTCATGATGCACCACGCCCCTGCAATCGAAGAAAACTGTCAGCAAAACTTTCACATTTGACCGAACTTGGCGCGCTTTTTTCGGTCTTGGTTCGTGCGGCAGCTTCCATTGAGATGATTGAGCTTTGGTTTCCACGTCATAACCATAAACCCACGATTCGTCACCAGTTATGACCCTCTGGAGCAAATTTGGGTCGTCGCGGACAGAGTCCAACATCTCATTAGCAATGTTCATGCGATGCTGTTTTTGGTCGCAATTGAGCAATTTTGGTACGAATTTCGCGGCGACCCGTCTCATGCCCAAATCATTGATAAAAATCGAATGGCACGAGCCAATCGATATGTTTAGGTCCTCAGCAACTTCTCTAACGGTGATTCGACGATTGGCCAATACCATTTTCTCCACTTCATTAATTTTTTCGTCTGTTGTTGAAGTGCTCGGGCGTCCGGCACGCTCTTCGTCGTTCACATCTTCTCGGCCTTCTGAGAACATTTTGTACCACCGATAAACGTTGCTTCGGTCCAAGGTAGCTTCTCCGTATGCCACAGTCAACATTCGGAATGCATCCGCGCACTTAATTTCGTTTTTCACACAAAATTTGATACAGGTTCTTTGATCCATTTTTTTTGAATAGGTAAAAATCGAAGACGATCCAAAACACGTGCAAGCAAAGCAGCTGTCAACAATTAAGTGAACATTCAAAATGGCCGAGCTTGTCGGCATAAGTGAGAGACATGAGTACCAACATAACGCCAAAAAAATCGAAATTCGAATATACGTATCCCGCGAAATTCAAAAGTCGCGATACTTTTTGAACACACCTCGTATATATATGAAAAGACAACGCTCGTCAGCCAAGTTAAGAAGCCAAACTACCTCTAGTACTACTATTAAAATTTCGCTCACGCCGTGCCTTCTTTGGCCGACAATAATACGTAGAAGACAAAAGAGACCGATGGCGCGGATTTACAGCAGACGACCGTACGACAGAATTTCAGAGTGTATAAATCACGCTTTTTGGCCGGCGCGCAAATGCACCTCGGCCAAGGTGACGTTGATCATCACACAAGCAGACTACGACAGCGGATCGACCCAGAATAGATTATTCCTCAACCCGATATATAAGCGCCACTTCGGACCACGCTGAAAGCTGCTGGACACTACATCATATAGTCAGCTGCCAATCTGCCATGACATGAGTAAGCGATCTTTGTGTCGCTGAACGCGGATACATTCTGTCACGACTCGTGTTGTAATGAGTGACGAATTGCGCCGCACAATGGCGGGTCGGAAAATGTCGATTCTGACATCACAATCGCTTGTTTCGCACACAAACATTAGTCAGGTATACAGCCATAATGACGTATCCGTCGCGCTATTCTATCGCAATAGTCGCTATAAATCAGCTAGATCAAGATGTCGGCGAAGTTTCCGATTTAGTTGGCTGACAGTGACACGAACGGCTCAAACAGACAGGGATATCCGTCGTTACGCCTCTGTGATTGTTCAGTATACTCTCTCTCTCTGCTCTTCTCTCCGGGAAAAGGAGGACAATGCATATATATCTTAACATGTATACCTAAATACACATGTCACCCTTATATACTAAGGGCGCTTAAAGCGGCAGCATGAGTAGACATGTTGAGATATCTAGAACTTCCCCAACAGTCAGTGGTCGCTGACTCTCGTCTTTTGGTGTGCTTCATCATCTACTCTCAATAATGAGTCATCGCTCAAAGGAAATTTCCATCAACAACAGGGTTCGAACCGGCGATGACACCCCGGTAGATGACAACCGTGACTAGCGCACCAGCGCCCAGATCACACCCACATGCATATGTACATACATATATATGATGCATTTTTACGAGTATATAGTCAGTCCGTCTCCTACCTGCCACGAATCGAACGAATTGCAATCCAGTCAAACGACGGGTTAATGCCGAAGACGTAATATTTATCGCTCGACTACTGAGACCTATAGACCCGTTGCTTGTCAGAACAAAGGCACGGGAGAAACGCCGGGTTAGCTTCTATGTAGAATAAGTGCCAATAAGGGTTAAGCAAACGAGTGCAATTGCCGGTAAGATATAGCACCATAGCAACGTTTCTTGGCCTATGGGGAGACATAGGTAAATGTCTATCTATATACAAACGAAAGAACTAAACAGTAATAGAGGTAACAAGACGGATTAAGGTAACGCTCTGTTCGTACAAGAGAAGCTTAATTTTGCTTTAAGAATATTTAATAGAACGCCATATTAATGGCGTGTCTTTTAGTAAATGTATGCACGGTCGTGTGGTGCTAGGTATCGCGTCAGGAAGGTGAAACAAAAATCGGAACATCAGAAGACAGCAGCTTTTGCGGATTCGGCGTCTATTGTTGCGTCTGACACAACATGACATAAAATACAATTTTCTTCTCGATTCCCTTCAAAATAAAGGCTGTTGTTGCTTCCTATTGATTAAACAAGATCATTAACTGGCACATTGTGGAAGATACACATTTTCCTCCAGTCGTAAGCGAATATTACGAAGAATTCTGTAAATTAAACTAGTTTTGTTTCAATAATTATTATCACTAGATTGTAATTTCTCAACATGTGCTGTACGGTACTGATAGGCATCCGCGCACCCGTTGTAAGGCAGTGGAACTGAGTTCACTTTCGTGTTTGCATCCGAGAACATTCATATAAAACATGCCCGCTAGAAGACTCGTCAGACGGCCCCCGTGTGAAACTGCGCGTACGAAACTTTAACGGTGGTCATTATTTGTAAGCAGTGCGTTTGTTGTTAATAATGTCGCGGATGCTGCCGCCGCTTGATACTCTGGTTTTTTTGACACAAGGAGTGATAATAATACTAACAGCAATAGCACAAATATTAATATTGTTTGAAGCTTTAGAGAATTAAACGACGTACACCAGGTGGCGCTATATATGTGCAAATATATATATATATATATATATATATATATATATATATATATATATGTGTGTATAATATAATATATATATATATATATATATAGTTGTAACATCAATATTTATGCTTCAACAGGTGTTTTCAGAACAGTAATGATTTATGTTCATAGCAAAGCAACTGTCGAATTGGACTATTAGTAATGGAGGCCATCTTCATTAAAGCTGAATCAACACAGTGAGGCTCCAATAGCCCGCTATGTGTGAATGCAAACAGAGATTCCTTTTGAGTTCTTCTCTCAAACAAACAAAAAGGTATTTTGCGTGGAATGTCGCATTAGCAGGTAAACATGCTGACCACCGAAGGAGTATAGTCAACGATAGAATCGACTATTAGTCGGGCCAGAGTGGATTCTATGTTCAATTGCGGTATACACCAAGTTAAAGCGGGTTAAGTTTCAAATTCACTGTTTCGGGACAAGAATTCCAAAGATATTCCGCGACTATAATGACCTGCATTAAGAGTAGTTGTGACCCTAGCCGCAACTGATTAATCATGTTGGGTTGGACTACGACTGATTAAAAATCACTCGGACGGAAATGTCCGTTTTGCAGCTAAAGGTTTCAACATTTGTCGCCTTGGAGCTTTGGCTACGGCGACGCAATAAACAGCGCTTTCCACAGCTGGCCGCAGTATTAGTGTCCTATGTGAGTAACGTGTGAGGTATGTGAGGTGTTTGTCAGTCTGTCTTCGCTTGAAATCCGGCTTCTCATACCTTGTGGCGGCGGCGGCAGCAGCAGCGGCCAGGATATAACCGCTCTATTTGTTTTACACTCCATAGAGGGATGGCTCTGCTAATGCTGCTCTGTTTGCTGCGGATTCTGTTTCTATGCCCAGCTGTTTCTCTTTGATGAAACGTAGTTGATCATTAATTAGCTAGGGCATTGTAGTCATTAAACAACAATAACTCTTGCCGTTGTTTTGTTTGAGTCTCGCGAGAATGTCAAGAGAATGGCAGGTAAAATAGCGATAGAAAAAGGGTGTTGCTGTTTGAGGCGCCGAACGTTTGAAGGTATGAGGAATTGGCGCGTGTGTGTTATCACAGGCGACGACGTCTGTGGGTGTGAGTTTGAGTGCGCGCGTCTTCCATGCTGCCTCACACTGATACGCATCGTATTCGAATGAGCCCGCCGAACGGCTTGGCAACTCTGATCGGCAGTGTACGCTTCGGCTATGCATGTCCGCAGTGGGAACGTTGCAATTAATATATCACACAACGAAAAGCCGAGGCACGAAGAATAAATTGTCTGTCCAGTCTCGATAAAGAGTTCAAAAGATGATTCGACAACCGGGCAGAGGGTACAAAGGAGGGACCGAGCCCTGCGTCCGCTACCGCCGTTCCTAACCGCTAATAGCAATGGTACTAGTGCTGGTTGTAGCATTGCTATTACCACTAGTGCTGGTGCTACTGCAACAACCGTGACGGTTGCTTAACTATAGCTAGTAAGCATGCCGGGATTCAATGCCGAGACATCTTAATTACGTTGAAAGAAGGGCTTCTCTGATGCGACAGCCACAGCTGTCACTGCCGTTTTTTCAGGAGTACCTCCGCAACCCCGATACCTCTGCCCGGGATGTTACCGCCCCTGTTACCGCCCGCCATCAATGAGGAATAGGTTCATCAAGGCGTTTGCCACCGCCACCCTTTTGCAGAAGATCGGCCAATGCAGGGCGCGTGTCATTTATCTAAGCTTTTAGCGGTTTATCCAAACCCAACATTTTCTGTGTCTATCTTGCCGTATCCGTTTGTGTCTCTCTTTCTCTCCCCCTCTCTTCTCTCTCTCTCTCTCTCTCGCCATCCCTCCTGTCGGATCTGTGCTGTTGCACTATTGTTCCTCGAGCTTTCACTTCAGCCCTCCTATCGCATTGATCTCTGATTCTCGTCGTTCATTCTTTCTTTCTCTCAGACATGCCTTCTGTCCTGCCAGCCGGCGAAGCGATGAAATCTTACGCGGGGAAAAGTACACTGAATTGAGATCGCTCCCCGCCAGTCGCATTGTGTCGATCTCAGATCTGTACGTGTTCCGTTCACTTGGCATTGATTCCAGCGATTCATCTGTTCCCGGGCGCGCGAACGATGGACCACTGCGGCGGTCGTTGCTGCTGCTCCTGCAGCTGACCAGACGACGGGCTGGCATGCCAGGCCAGGGCAGGCCGTACGTAGTTCTCGCAATAGAGGAAAGGCATTTTTCATCTTTTGTTTTGTCGGCGGCGTCCATCGCTCGGCAGTACCGACGGGGTCCAAAAGCCTCAGCGGCGGAGCCCTTTGCGAGCTTTCACCTAGCCCCGTCATGGCCTTTCAACCGCTCTCTCTCTCACACATACACAGACACACTGTTTCTCTCATCTTGCGTGCCTCGCGGTCTTTACCTCCTATGCTCCATCTCTCTCTCTCGTTCTTTCTCTCTCTTTTCTTTTCCTCATCTACTCTCGCTACTAATTCCATCATACCCATCCGACGACGGGTCTCTCCTTTAATTCCTATCGCCGCCGCTGCCTAGCACTTATTTTGTCCACACACCCGCCCCTAATTTTCTCGCCATTTGCTGCTCCTCGTGCATTCATTGTCTACATACTCACTACGGCCACCAGCAGCATAACCGCGACCACCATCCCCGCCCAAAATGGGATCGGGACTCGGGATGACCTGCCCCACTACTCCTACTACGAACTCATCACAAGCTCGACCAGAAAGAAGACTGGCACAGCCAACAACGTCGGGAACAGGGGATAAAGAAGGGGAAATGGGCTTGTGGGTGCTTCTATGTCTGATTGAATAGGGGCAATGGGCTACGCAAATCCGTCACCTCTCTAGCGAAAGAAACAAGGCCGGCCAGCCCTTTAAAGGCCACCGCCCTAGCCACTCATTGTCGTCGAACGAACAGTGGCTAAAGCTGAGGGAGGGGTTGGAGCAGCCCGTCGAAGGAACGTGTTGTCGATTAGTTCTAGCTTTCATTTCCCCCATCCGAGCGGTGCCCACTCTTCCGGGTCGGGCACTGGCTTGGTCGACGCATCTATACGTGTACGCTGTGCAGTGTCAGTGTCTCTCACGCTTTTAGCTGATCACTCTCGCATGCCACAATGAGTCCAGGCCATTTTTGCGTCTCTGACAGTGAAGGCTTGCGGGCCAACACAGAAAGACGGACAGACAAACAGATGAACGGCCGGGGTATCATCATTAATGGCGTACGTCCTCCCTGCAGTCAAGTCGTGTAGATCCTAGCACCACGGGCCCCGTCGTGATCACTGCCGCAGCCGGATCACCAACCGCTGCACCTAACTTGATCAATGAATGTATGCACATGCCAATGAATAACCATACAAAGGGCCATGGACAATCATTGCAATATCCATTAATTGCTCGTGCAATAGATACAAGATTATTCAAAAGCCAGCCCAGCTGACGAAGAGCCAATGAAAATGTACTAGCTGAGGTATGAAAGCCGCCGAATAAGAGGTGACAGACAACTAGAGAAATGCTGGCCGTATCCATATATATCGCCATGACGATAACCATTTTGGAAATTCGCGAGTAGATTCTGCACCTAGCACGTGGTAGCAATCGTTTACGGAAATGCTTATATTCATGCAGCTGTAGCATTAGGCCTATTAATGTCCTAGCTGACTGATAGAAGTCTTTGGTGCATTTTGAAACAAGCTGATGACAGAATCTGTATTTATATTTCTCAAACACTCAAATGTCGGTCGCTAGGAACGATGCACTCATAGATCGTATCTATGACTGACTCAAAAATAAAATGGCTGTCAACAGAAAGCGTTTAGATCAATGAAGGAACCATCATTGATCACAAATAATATAAGTGATTTACCGGACTTACCGTTAGCATCGCGATTTGCGTAGTAACGACTTCAGCAACTTGTTAGCAAAGCTTCTTTTTGGAATTATGGTTTGGGTAATAAAAAAACAAATAGGGTTGTGAAGAGTACGCTGCAGACGATGACCCGAAGCATGTAGGAGGCCTTGAGGGATTACGTCGTGAGTTAGATAATTAAATGAAGGGGTAGCATGCCTTAAGGGGACCTCCGAAATCTAATGCGGATAGGTGCGCTGTCTCAGCCCACTTTGTGAAAGACGAATATTATAAGCACGTACGGGCGCGTATTCTTTTACTGAACTAGGATATTTTACACAAATGACTTTTCCACTTTCTCTGCGAGAGGAGACGGTTTTTTTTGTTTAGAACGACACGATGCCTATACTGACACTTAGCTTACGCGGTTTAAACTGTAATGCGAGTTGATCGGATACAACGCTTAGCTACCACAGCGCTCGTGAACCGCGTTTATGTTTAAATCGTATTGCATTCTCTGTTAGAGCTAAATTTAGCCCTATGTATTTTAACGGTGTTTTAGTAACGTGCTTTCACTTTCGAAATCATTTTTTAGAATGGGGGAAACGACAAGCCCTAATGAGGTCTGTAAAATGTCTTTATGAAGCTCCTGTCAAATTAATCAAATTAAGAACATTCTACACTTCTTTGAGTCTGACCTGTCATTGCGAGCAGGACAGCAGATGACCATGCAGAACGGTTCTCATAGAAATATTTTCTCTAAGCATAACGTTCCTTTCGTTTTGTTTTGCCGGATACATGCTGGTGCCCATTTTCCTGTCGGTATACAAAACCACAGCAGCATTCGTGTGCATCGCGTGCAGCTGCCATTTTTGACAGTGCAGGAAAACCACCGACCAGCCCGACCCCCTCCACTTCTCTTCGTCGTTTTCACTTCTTTGTCTCTCCTATCTTCTGCCATTCTTGCTAGTTTTCTTTCTCTGTATCTTTCTATCTTATTTGCCGTTATTTTCTAACTCTCCTTTAGGCCCTGCAGCTCGGCGTTCATTCACTCGCTCCCGCTCTTGCAGGTGCACCACCACCAGTACTGCCACCTGGATGTCACGGCGCGCGTGCCGAAGAACGGCTTTGCCATACTAATCATCATCATCATCATCGTCATCATCATCATCATGGTATGGCGACAGCAAGGATAAGCGTGGCCGCTTGTTACCAAATTTGAAGCTTTCCACCGTGGTCGGTCGCTTGTCCGTTCGACAGCTGCTGGCGACGGGTAGTTTGTCCGCGTCTTTCTTTTTCTTCTAGAGAGGTAGACAGACAGGCAGGCTGGCAGGCAGGTTGGCAGGGAAGCAGAGAGCCGAGGGGATGGGCATGCTAGATCGCTCAACGTTTGCGTCTGGCTAGTTGCCCACGCTTTCTAGGTGCGACGCCACCAACCCCCTAAACTGTTCCTCCTTTCCTCAATGTCCCTTAAACCCCCTACGGCTTGCCTCCTGGGAAGAGCCGCGACGTTCCTGCCCCCCCACCCCCGTTCTCCGGACGGGCCCCAGCAAAGGCGGGCGGGGGAGTCGGTATACCCCTTCCATCCCCGCCTTCACCCCATCTCCACGACCCCCCATTCCCCATTTGGCAATTGTCGGTCTTTGACGAGAACCTCGACGTCGAGTTCCTCGCTCGGCCGCCGCCGCTGACGCCGCCGACACCGCGGCTGGATGTCG
Organism: Dermanyssus gallinae; assembly: GCA_003439945.1. Classification (NCBI taxonomy): domain Eukaryota; kingdom Metazoa; phylum Arthropoda; class Arachnida; order Mesostigmata; family Dermanyssidae; genus Dermanyssus; species Dermanyssus gallinae. The sequence continues at coordinate 132,344 of QVRM01003817.1, read as the reverse complement.
TCTGGTGGGTCGAGGCGGTGGCTGCGGCCGTCACAGCGACGATGGGAGATTTAGGACCGTCGGCGTTCAGTCTGGCTGAGTTTGGCCAAGGGTTGGCCATTTATCTTTAGGGGATCGTGGGGAGACGGCAGACGTGAAACAGGGGGCAAATAGAGGTGGAAAAGGGAGGGTTGGGGCGCTGGAAGGGGGACGACGAGCGGCGGCAGCGGCAGCAAACGTGAACAGAGCCGAGTAAAGGACAGGGCATCACTCAAATTCTCTGCGACGTACACCCACACGTCGGTCGCCCTTTTCGTCCTCGTCGCTCTGCGTCGTGGCTCTTCTCATACGATGTCAGATGAGGACAGCAGACGAGAACCCGCTGGCACGACGACGACGATGACGACGAAGAAAAGTAGAACGGCTGGTTGGGCCAGTAGCGAGATCTCAAAAAGAAGGAGCTACACAGTCTTCAGAGAGGAGCGGTAGCAGCAGTTCCTCCAACCGCTTTCCTTCAGCTTCAGGACGGGTGGATGACTTCCGACTCCTGACTGGGCGGACGCTTCGTTCCGTCCGTCCGTCCGTCCAGGGAATTTATTGGCGGACGTCAAAAATTATTCTCTTTTCTCGTTCGTTGCACTTGCCCGTTCGTTACACGACGGTGCTTTGCGACGGCAAGGTATGTAGGTATGTCCTTTGCGCTGCCGCTGCCGCCGTTGTCGCCGCGACCATAGCCATCCCGTGAGTCCGGCGGCAGTGCTCCGGAGTTCGCCGAGAAGACGGAGACAGATACCTCGATCAGCCAGCCAACGAGGCAGCAGCAGGCAGACAACCATCGCGGAGATCCATCGCAGGGAGTCGACGGCAGGCAGCGGTGCGCCAAAGCGGTGCGCGCAGCACAGGGCACACGCCCCGGGCTAACACATAGGAAGGACCGGGTTAGGCGGCGTTGGAGACAGGGGACACAACCCGGACAAAGGATACCAACCACTCGCCACCACCACCGGTCCACCGGCAGCACAACACAGTACAACAGAGGGACATCACCGCCGCGCGCCACGGTAACGCGGCGTCAGGACATTACGCCACCCAGTCAGGATGGGAGGCATGAAGGGGGTTTGAGGGGGGCGGGGGGGCGGCGGAAGGAGTAGAGTGAAGAGAAGGACAAATGTGGGGATGACGAAGCAAACAGAGGATAGAGGAAGAGGACTTTACCGGGATGGCCGAGATGGTCATTTGTTTCCGAGAAACGATAATGGGTAACGATGGCAGCACACGCGGCGGCTGCGGCTGAGACAACGGCAACGATGGGACAAGACGTCGGAAAGGACGGACGGACAGATCACCCGCTTGCTCAGGGCTTGCCGGACCGATCGGCCATACTGGGGAACTTCGACTTCCTCGTCCGGGCATTGCCACATATCCAGCCCTTTCTGCAGGCAGGCCCCGTCTCAACAGCAGCAGCCTCTGGCGGCATCTCGGCGATCTTACCATAGATGGGTGCCATGGACGTGCGATCGACGATAATGCTCACTGAACGATGGCTAATATTGTGCAGCCTTTCATTGGACGACAAAGATGATGACAAAGCTGGCAGTAGTGGCGGTGGCGGCAACCGGGGTAGCAGCAGTAGTAGCAAGAATAGCACGCAACTGCATATCAGCGGGGCAAGTTCTGGCAGAAGTTCTGCTTTTCCGCAAGTCTTTATCAATAGCGGCCACGTTTTCGGACCTTAACTGAGCTAGAAAAACGGAAGAATTCCCAAGGTCTAAAGGTTGTATCTAGATAAGTTTTGCTTGCTCAAAAAAGTCTTTGTATGGTGCTGGTTCAATCTAAGTTTTTAATAAATGAAAAATTATTCAATAAAACAATCAAAAACAAATTTCACTGCGTCATATACAATAATAACAGTCAAATTTTACTGCGTCATATACAACAATAACAGTCTAAATCTAAAATTGTATAGACGCATTGGCGTAGCTGCCTTTGTCGTTGCTTAGTATGTCGTCGGTCCGGACAAGCAGAATCTGATACACTAAATTTGAGGGAGGAAAACAGATTCGCTGCCTATCTTGAACGCACAATTTCTTATTAAGAAGCACGCTTGCAATACGCTTCGACATTACTGTATGACAAGTTAGATATTGTATTTTGTAATATAGGAGCATCCCGATATTATGCGTTTACTGAACTTACCTGTAGTCGCGTACACTGCGGTTTGCCGAGTTCGTTCAGCGAGCGGTAAGGAAAGCGTCTGTATTCTTGCAGACAAAATGTTTCAACCGAGTGAAGTGCCAATCCGTTATAAGGACTATCTTCTGCTCTAGAAGTTTCAGCTTATATTAATACCGGTAGTAAACCAGCTAGCGATCTGTTTGCTTAGATGTTTTTTTCTTACTGGCTCTGCTCGAGCATTGGCACGGAAAATAGGAGTCACTTGTGAGGTGCTAAAGGAGCTCTTTCGATCTGAATTGTTGTAGTCATCAGTGGCGATTACTCACCATCAGGTAGGGCATGTGGGCGTTACTTAGTTATGATATGTGATTGGTACTTGGATATGCGTCATCGTTATTACCGTTGTCTTGGCCTTGTTTTCTGACGTCAACGTACCGCATAGGTCATAGCCTCAAGCAGTGGCAAACAATCTCGACCGAGATCTACGCTACGATCTGCCGCCTCATGGTTCGGTGGGTGTTGTCCTCTCTTCCTATCCGGCGTCCTGCATCATTGACAACATTACGTCAGCAATACCTCACCTACTTAATGGGCGTCGTTTCTCCACAACATGATGAGGCAGGACCCTGTAGGTCGGCTGGTCCGACACGCCTGTGCGGTCAGCGTTGCTTAGCTGATGTAACGGGATCTGATACATCTGCCACGGAAATTTAATATTGTCAATGAATTCATTGATAACTGTCAAACAAATAGTCTTCGTTAAACGTCCCTATATGAAAACGGCGACAAAGGCGAACGAGGGGCAAAAGAAAACACGTGAAGATAAAAAGCTAAATAAAAAGAACGGACAATCGAGCGGGCGAGCGAGCACAAGAGAGATAGAAAGATATGAAGTGCGAGAGAAGTGCCCCCATATGTGCGTGTTTCTCTAGTGTGCTCGTTTCCGCCACAACCCCCAGAAGAACGCTATTGTTATCGTCAGCGAGCTTCTTTCTCATCCATCTGGCCATCTCAGCTTGACTAATGGACTAGACAAAATATACTGACAACTAGGCACAGCAACAACAACAACAACAACATCAGCTGCAACAACAACAACGATCACCGCTTATTGTTCTGGTCAATATATGGCTGCCTCTCTTGATCTTTTTTGCCTTTATTTCTCGCACTGGTTGTCGCACTGCTTCACCGCCGGTCATCGGTAGTCACTATCATAGACCACGGCAGAGAGAAATCAGCTGCCGACGGATTTCAGCCCCATTTTCGTTTGTTTTTACTCTTTCCTCTCCCACTTTTCTCTCTCCGTCTGTCTTTCCCTGGGAACTTTTGCGTATATATAAAGGGCGGTCAAGGTATGTGCGTGTGTTATCATCTGCGTATATGTATGTATATATAAATATATATATATATATATATATATATATATATGTGCAGGCGTAGGTGTAAGTATGTGTGAGAATGACGCTGCCGCTGCTATTGTGGTTGTGGTAGTAGTAGTAGTAGTAGTAGTAGTAGTTGTTGTGGTTGTTGTTGTTGTCGTCTCCGTTGTTATTTCTGTCGTCGCTGTTGCTTTTGGTGTTGCGTTGTTGTTGTTGTTGTTGTTGTTGCTGTTGCTGACCCGTAGCCATTCATATTGAGTAGTGTTCATTGAGTGCTGAGCGATTGATCTCTTTAGGCTGCGTCTGCTGCTTCTGCCGTTGTTCTGATGTTGTTGTTGTTGTTGTTCTGATGTTGCTGCTATTGCTGTTAGCGTAGCAGCAGCCATGACGACTACTGCTGCTGGTTCCGCTTTCCCATCATCCGTTGCCTTGCTGGCCGCCGTCATCATCGCCTTCGCGCTCTTCATCTTCGTCATTGCCGTCAACGTCACTCTCGATCGATGGACACAGACAGACAGACAGACAGACCGCAAGCAGCAGAGACAGACAGACAGACAGACACAAAGACTACTCGTAGCTAACTGGATAGCTGCCTACCTAGACACCTAGGAACCCCCCTGCCCCCTCCCCCCGCCCGCCCGCCCGCCTCGCTCCCTTACACACACAGAGCCACCCACTGTCGTCATTCATGCATTGAAGGGTCGCCGCCTCTTAGCTCGCTGTGTGGCTGCGACCTCGGCACTGTTGCCGGGCCGCCTCCCTACGCCGTTGCCGTGACTATGACAACAGCGGCCACCAACGGTAGTAGTAGATACAGCAATGATGTTACGCCTCTGCCATGAACCTCGGCGGCCGCCACCAGCAGTGTTGCGAGTAGAGAGAGAAAAGATATATATATATATATATATATAGAGAGAGAGAGAGAGAGAGAGATGCCTAGCGCCCCGGCGTCACCCACCAGCAGACAGTAGTAATGCCTGACCTGGCCACTTTTCCAGCTGGTACGTAGACGACAACGACACCCGCGCCTTGATCCTGGATTTCTCGCCCGCGTACAGCCCCGGTGAGGCCAGCCGACACCAGCAGCATCGCTGGCTTAGTGCGAACAAACACCACCAAGACGCAGCAACAGCACGAGAGAACCACGGAACGAGGTAGGGCTAGATCGAGAAAAAGTCGAGAACGAAACCCAGAAAGGGAGCCATAGAAAGAGGAAAGGAATAGAGAGTGAGAAAGGGGAAAATCCTAAGCAAGAAACATGTCTATGCGCCTTCGCTTCGACCGTTTCACACATCATCAACGTCGAACGTAGCCAACCATCTTGACAAGCGGGTGGTGAAACCACCATCCATCCACCCCCGCTGACGTTGCCACTGCCGGCCGCTGCTGATGTTGATGGTGTTACGGTCAATGCGGCTCTCTGTACCAATCGGTAGGAGTTCGTGTAAATGTGAATATATATATATATATATATGTGTGTGTGTGAGAGAAGATTCGAGCCTTTAGCTTTTTCCGCTCTTCCGGACTACTGTAGGCCAGCTCGACCAAGCTCGTCCGAGAACCAGTTTGTTCCACACAGCCAGCAAACATTCAGGCGTCGTCATCGTCGCCACCGTCGCCGCGCATGTTGGACACGAGTGTTGGCCAGCCCAACACCCAAAGCCAATATGGACGTTTTCAGTAGTCTATTATTCTTCTCATAGATTGCTTCTCACAATGTGCTCTCTTGCTTTTCTCTCCTGCTTGCTCGCCCGCTCGTTTTCCATCACTTTCTTTCATTTTTTTGTCTTTTCCTTCTTCTCTTTTCTCCCCTCCTTCCCGCCCCCCCCCCCCACTTTCTGGCTCTCTATATCTCTCACCATATTTGTTCATTTTCTTCTCGTGTTCCAATGTCGTTTCGTCTCTACCATCCTCTCATCGACGCACGGTCCTGCTCAACGCAGGACCTGTCAGCAGGAACTCAACGCGCTGGCCGAAACATAATCATCGGTCTCGATGGTCCGTCTCGGTTACCTCCTCTCATTGATAATGTCTCGTTGATAAATTTCTCACCCTGATAATGGATTTACTGCCGCCAGCCGTAACTCGCGCTGGTTGATCTGCCTAGGCAACTGGACCGGGCACCACTACTCTTGACTATTTGTTATTATTATTAGTAGTAGTAGTTGGTATTAGTATTTTGATTCGCATTATTAACGAGAACAAGAACAGGCCCATCCCGTCAGCCGCCAACAAACGCAGATACAAACAACACCAATACAGCTATCAACAGCTATGTATGAACATCTTGATCTTACTTATGGAAGCAAATATATGGTTCTACTATTTGCACAATATATATATATATATATATATATATATATAGGACTGGGTCCCGTACCGTGGGTTTTAACGAATTTACATATTTTTTGTGTGGACTTATCCAATTTATACACCTCCTAATTCAGCCGAACGAGAGGGAAAAGTAAAATCAAGTTTCGTTATACATAATGCAATTTACAGGTAGTTCTTCGCGCTTTCACCGCTATTGGAAACTGCAACTTTTCGACTGCTAGCAGTCAAAATATCATGGTGATTGGCCGTTGCGATTTCGTTTGATCGCTTTTCCCGTGCAACGTATCGGCGTGATTTTAAAAAATTTAGAAAAAAGAGTTTCGAGTGGTTATCTAGCATTTTTATTTCAAAGGTTGGAATGCGACCCAAGTAGAAGCTGAGTTAGACGAGGTGTACGGTGACTCTGCGCCATGTTTTGCCACTGTTTCCAACTGGATTAATGAGTCAATTAGGGAGATAGCGGAGGCCTTGGGGATCAGTTTGGGTAGTGTGCATTTCATCCCGCACGAGAACTTGAAAATGAAAAAGCTCAGAGCAAAATGGGTCCCGCATTTGCTCAAGGCCAAAAAGACGCGCGTGTTTCCGCTTTATAGCGAAATTTGGCCAAGATGTCGACAAATCCGTCGGATTTTTAGCGCAGATTCGGGACCGTCGATGAAAGCTGGGTCTATCGCTACACTCCCGAGACCCAAGAAGCATCTCGCCAATAGTGTGCTTCTGGTAAAGGACCTCCGAAGAGGGTGCGGACAACGGCATCGGCCGGAAGGATGATGGCTACGGTTTTTTGGGACCAACGTGGAATAATTCTGGTCGACTACCTTGAGAGCGGTAAAACGATCACGGGAGAATATTATGCAAGACTGTTGGACTGCCTGAAGCAAGGACTCATCGTGAAACGGCCCGCTTTGCAGAAGAAGGTTGTACTGTTTTACCAGGACAATGCTCCTGCACACAAGTCGCGGCAAGCATCGGCAAAACTGGCCCAACTGAGGTTCGAACTTATTGAACAACCTTCCTATTCTCCAGACCTGGCCCCCTCTGATTATTTCCTCTTCGGACATTTGAAGAATAGTCTCGGTGGAAAACGTTTTTCCAGCAATGAAGAGGTTAAGGCTGCTGTCAATGCCTATTTTCAGTCTAAAGACGCGGAATTCTACTCAAGAGGTACAAATGCTCTGAAATCTCGGTGGGAAAAGTGTATTGAGCTTTTCGGGGATCTTATCGAATAAGGAAAAATTAAAAACAGATAAAAAAGATTTGGAAAATTCTTGGTTTTCATTTTAAGAACTTGTTGAACTACCTGTACCATTCATTCAACACAAATTATATCACATATATGTTCATCTACAACTTTGCAGGAGGACCAAACATCTGGTCTCATTTCCCATATATTGTAGGCGTGTACCGAACACACGCCCGCTTGGCTGTTTTTTTACTCCACATATAGGTACGAGGGTGCCCTTCCTTAACTGTACCTTTTTGATACCTTTGACGGACTGCGCAAAAGCAATCTAGGCGGATAGTTAAATGGATGTGAAGAAGTCACGAGCGGAAAAATGTATTTATGTTCTTTAAGCCATTCACGTGTGTGCTATCGACTGATGATGAGTCGCTTTGACTGAGAAAGCCCACACACAGAATCTGCTACCCCCAAGCACGATTATGATGAAAATAATGACGAAGGTAAGTAAGCATCGTAGTAGAATCGTTCCAACGTACGGCCAGCCGGTGATCGCTAACGCTGCGCGACTTGCCAACATAAATGCTACAATAACATCCATTTCATCTCGGCAAACGTAACCTAAACCTGCCCCGCGATCTCCTCATATCTCAATAAGCTGGTCGCGTAGAGGCGGCCCTCCACCTGTCGAGTCAGATCGACCACACACAATGTCTGCTTGGAGACGACGAGGACGTCTCCAAGCAGCTGACCAATCTTCGACAACGTTCGCATGTGTTCCCCTATTTTTGTCGAGTGGGGAGTGTTCGAAAACCTGTTCCCGAACGACATCAGCGGACGGCGCGCCACAACGTCTGTCGATAATGTAGATCGGGCATATCATAGAGAAGAACAGCGACAACAACAGCAACAAGAACAACAACAGCAACAAGAACAACAACAACAGCAACAAGAACAACAACAACAACAAGAACAACAACAACAACAGCAACAAGAACAACAACAATAACAACAACAGTGACGACGATGACAGGTTGAGCCAGCCTAAGGAACTTGAATGGGGGATGGGGTATTTCAAATTTTCACCGCCTTTGGACCTCCTTCACCACCACCACCACCACCTGACCGCCAGCGCACAGCGGGCCGCGGCTTCAAGAAGACAGAGGCGCATCACATTTGAGAGGGACTAGTGCGGCCCTTGGGCCTGCTGCTGCTGCTGCCTGCCGCCGCCGCTGCCAATGTCTGCCATTTCCGTCTCGATACTCGAAGGACGGCTGGCGTTGTCTCTCCGTTCCTGAACTATGATCTAAGAACGACTGATATATTTTGTTGGATCACGCCATCACGGCATACGGGATAGCGGCCCCAAGCGGCTGCAGTAGCAGCAGCGGGAGCGGGAGCTGCAGCAGGAAGTAAACGTGGCAGGACTTGCAGCAAGATCGGAGACACTGGTGACTGCAGTCGCCATCATCCGACGATGGCGAAGGAACGCTGTCGAGGTGGACAAGAATGTATCGTGAGGGGATGTCCTCGTCTTCGAGATGGTCCGCCTGCCGGTGGTATCGTGAGGTGGTACGCCGAGGTAGGTTAGGTAGAACAACGATCACGACGAGAACGACAATCGACAACGACAAGGACGATAGCAACAACCACAACAGCAACAACAACCACAATGACCAAAACAACAACAACAACCATAACACAACCCAGCACAACAATAACCGCAAAGCAACAACAACAACCATAATGATGATGATGACGACGACGATGATGACGGGGATAGACCGATAGAGCTGAGGCCCAGGCTATGTACACTGAACGAGCGTTTCACTGCTACTTTAGCCGGATCTTATATCCGCATAAAAGTCGGGATGCTTATATATATATAGATTCAAAACGTAGTTTATCATAGGAACTGCATATTACAATGATTTAGTTCTCATTACAAAAACGTATGTATATATATAATACAAAGGGATTTGCTGTCGGTCATGAACAGCCATAAAAATAAGTTTGGTCAATCATGAAGTATCACATATCATAAACACAACACAAATAGCATGTGTGCCTCAACCATGACGAAATGTGTTGGTGAGTATCCATTTCTGGACCACCCGTGTAAAACAATGCAGGGATGTGATACGGCGAACATTCTGTGGTATATTACTCCATATAACAGGCAAGCGATAGGCAAGGGCTTGCTGACTAGACTTTTTTTGTGACTAATGGCCTTACATAGGTTGTGGCACGTCTCGAGGTACTACGAAACAAGGGAGCAAGGTGCGAGTGATTTTAAAGCCCAGTGTGGCAACCTTCAGCAAGTAGAGCAGGCCAACCGGTAGAAGATTATGGATCACATAAAGATCACTAACGGAGTCTCTGCGTCGCCTGCTGAATATAGCTTTTAGACCATCGTTTTGCATCCTTTGAGTACGACGGAGAACAACATCAGACCCGCTCCCCCATAGAAGAATGCCATAAAGGAGAACTGGCAGGAATAAGGTTTTGTAAACCAAGAGAAGGCCATCTACGGGAACTCCGATAAGCCTATATATATATACATGTGTGTATATACACAATGTAGAAGCGGATCTGTTAAGCACTTAACGAATATGGGCACACGTACTTAGGTAACGGGCACGGATACACGCATACAGAAACACCCCGAAGACACGCACGAAGAAGATCTTCACACCACCACCGTCGGCGATCGTGGACTCAACGCTGAACCGAGAGATCACCATCATCATCATCACCATTCGTCATTGGAGTGGTCGAGCCCTGAGAGGTACAAGACCTATTATTTATCTACATACTACACTACTCGCTGACAGCACACACGAATACTATGGTAGATACCATCACAACTGCCACAGCAAACATCGCTAGGGCAAGGTCGACAGTCTCAACATCGTCATAGATCGTTAGACCGTCAGCGGCAACGATCAGTCTCGTCACCCTTGATCGATGTTGGTCGGATGGCTGGAACTCCATGCTTCGAGCCAGTCGCATAGGGTTTGGCGTAAGACAAACTTCGATGCGCTCGAAAATGGGCGTCGTTAATGGGCGTCTTTTGGAATACATAACTCCAATGGCATGTAATTCCGTCTGCGCCGTAGAACGTACGAGAGCTTTCGAATGCTTTGAAAAACTCTGAATCTGATAATTCTGAACTAGCAAGTTACTTGCTTACGACTGCCGTTTTATTAATAGCTATTTTTTATTAGAATATGTTGCACCAGCTTACATGTGTCACTGAAAACCTTTTCTCTAGAAATATCTTAGTAGTATTACAATATCTACCTTGAATTTATCTGAAAAGCTCTTACCTGGAACATCCAAAATATGAACGAGCAACGACAGAACGGATTAGTTTAGCGTGCATAAGATCAAGCCTGTTAAGAGAGTAACATCACTATCGCCTCACCATCTCAAAGCTAAACCGAAATTCTGTAAGCTTACACCGGTCGAACGCTCTTCGTTGCAGAAGCCGTGTACGGCTGAGCAGCTGCTTCAGGAAAACAATTGAGTTTGAAGCTTTTGCTAACTCGGTAAGCATGCGTGTCATTAACGATGTCATGCGGGGTTTTTCCTGCAATAATCTAGTTGTTTATGTTAACTCTAAAGTTTGTTGTATACGTTACACCTATTTACACCCAATTAAACAAAAACCCTCTTAAAACGTAGCGTGTGGCCACTCAACTTAGCTTTAGCTTAGTGATACTATGAAGCTAGAAGTTAAAAACACTTTTAAGGAGGTTGTTTTTAAATCCTAGACTAACCTCCGTTTCCTACGGGCTTGGAATTCATCCTGAGGCATATCTTCTAGGCACCGACGGGCGGATATGTTGATCTAATTAGGGTTTCCTTAACAGTTCTAGTAACAGCATGGCCGCTGACTCTCAACGGTGGATGGTTTGTCACCTATTCTCAATGAGCGTCGCTCAAAGAAGATTCAATCAACAACAGGAATCGAACTGGCGACACCCCGGTAGATGACAACCGTGCCTAGCCGCGCACTAGCCCCCTAGACCACGGCGCCACACAGATACTCTAAAGCTAAGGTTTTCGGGCTGACCCTCAGCCAAGGTTTAACTTTCACGGGACAACTTTTCGCACTGTTTCATAGACTGACCCCCATAAATACAAATGTGCAACGGTAGGGCTCGAACTCGCGCGCCTGTGTGTCTCCTCCGGTTGCGAGGCGCAGACGAATACACTACGCCACCGGGCTCGACTCAGATACTCTAAAGCTGACAAGACTGATCTGTATATGAGCGTTAGGGCCTTCAATATTTTTTAAGCAATCACAAATCGGATTTGTGTGACCCCTTAATGGATAAGTGGGAGCTTAATCAGGATTTTACTATACAGTATCTTTACTAACCGGAAAGTATATATATATATATATATATATATATTTAGGCCTAGCGTGATACGTGTTCAGGGGAGTGTCAGGGGAGCAGCGTCTAAGCATCGGTATTCCGGTCGACTATGCTGGCAGTCGTTGCCAAGGCTGAATGGTTTTAGCTAAATACCGTGCCCTAATTGCAGCTATCATTCGAGAGATCGCATCACATTTATGTTAGGGCGACATGCCGTTTTTGCTAAAGCAGCCTGACGCATTGCCGTCGCCACTATCGATGTTTTCTCATTTATGTATTCATATACACGTATTTGAACCTATTCATATAGTCTAACGGCTTATCGTCATCAGTTAACCTCTATGTAGGCGAGCTTTATCTTTGGATCTGGGCCCGCCCTCTAGTTCGGACTGCTCATTTTAATTTGGAGAACGGGCGCATATATATATATATATATATATATACAAACACAGATCCATGTATATCAAAAGGCGATTTTGCGTTAGTACGCATGAGTACAGGTATGTTTTTTGGGGGGAAGAGAACCGGTTGAGGTGATCGCGACAAGCTAGCGATTCAGCTTGTTGTGAAGGGGTGGCTCGCCGCGGGGCTGGCTGCAGATAATGTGGCTGAGAAGAGTCCATTAATGTGAACGGTGCGTATGTAATGCGCAGTCAGCAGCAGAAGCGCGACAGCAGCAGCAGCAGCAGTACCTCCGCTCCTTGTTTGGTATTCTGCAGTGATCGTGGCTGTAATTGCCGCCGCTGTGTGCGAAGGCATGGCTGGCTGTAGGTAGTTTAGAGGAGGCAATGCTTGACGATGACACGACCGAGCTCGACAACGCCCTATGCCCCTGCTGTGGCATTTGCCTTGTTATTCACACCCTACGTAGGCCGTGCACTGTTTCCGATGCTGCCTCTGCTGCTGCTGCTACTGCTGCAGTTAACCGAGAGGTCAATCGTTCAAATACGAGTAGTAGTAGTAGCCCGGGCACAAGTTTGTAGTAGCAACACTATCCGCCACTTGTAGATGTTGTAGTAGTCGTCTGTCTCCCATGTGTGTCTAAGCGTGCAGTATGTTTGTCTCGCGTGTTCCCTTGCGCTTTCCCTGATGGAGCTACGCCCCCTCCCCCACCCACCTCGTCTTTCTCGCCCAAGACGGATCCTTCATGTCTTCTCTAGCCCCTAGACCTATCCACGCGCCTCGCGGGCCCTACGACGATGTCCACGACGGACACAAGTGTCGAGCCTCGACTGGCGTTTGCCAAGCTGTCATCGTTGTCATTTTGATAGGTGGGGGTATGTCGGCTTGGTCGGTCGGACCTCGGACCCCCTTTTTCGGATGTCCTCGTCGCATGTCCCGACCCCAAGAGATGGGGAACAACGGCCACCGAAGCAACGGGTGTTCTGGCTGTTGTGGTCCTGGCTGACTGTAGTCACATCACAGCAACAATTGGAGCAGTAACATTGGAGCAGCGGTAGCGCAGAAGGCCCAATTCGATCGAGAGGCCAGAGGCAGAGGACATAGGTCGTTTGTGGCTAAAGGACAACGTGCCCTGCTTTTTTTTGGGGGGGGGGGGGCGAGCCATCTAGAAAAGCGAGGCGATGAAGCTACACCAGATGCTAATATCTCGTCGCTAATTTCCTTGTACTTCGCCTAGCCCATCGTTCGGCGCTTACTCGCGCCGTCGTGTCGAGCTTTGCCCGATGTGTCCTGCTATTCTTGGTGTTGGGATCACATGGTGCCTCTGACAAAGCGCCAGGTAATCACACAGACGGGAGTCCCTATTGCGATTCGAGTGTCTACGTGAAATGAAACTGAGTTAACCGGCTTACAAGCGGTTACGTTTGAAGACGCGGGGCCAGTCAATGCGAGCCGCTGGTAAACCTTTTCAATAGCCAATCCATCATAGCTTGTAGGAACAGATCAAGAACAAACCAGACTTTGAAAAAAAAGAGGTCAAACTGAGCTCTTGGCCAGCCTCTTGCAGATTTTTTTTCTCCCTCCTCTGCTTCGCGACAATTCCGTACCCACCGCCTTAGCCGAATAGAGCGCGTCTGCCTATGCAACAACATGCGCACGATGTACTAGCTGTTGCTGTATCAGCTAGTACACCGTGCGCAGACCTACACGTGTCGCACACGTGAATACTGGCAGAGGCCTTTAGCGGACCACACTCTAGACGGTATTCTAAGCAACCCGTGTTCCGGAATCTCGCTTCATGAAGCTAAAGGGTTAGTAATGTAGTTGCTACATAATAAGCGGGCACTGCTTAAACATTTTAAATCTTCCGCCTACGTAAACCACAAGGCTTTCCTAAACTGCGTTATTTGCAACAAACACATGGAATTGACACACACGTGTACTAGTAAAGCAGCAGAGAAAAACCTATTTTTTTTTAATTTTTCCGTAAGGCTGCCTGTGTACGGTTTTTTCATGCCGTGGCATTTTTTTAATCCACTCCGGCATTTACCTTGTCTAAATTGGAAACCATGCAAACCAATTTAAGAGTGGCCGGTCTGGGTCTCGAACTCCTGTCCTCCCGAAGGCAAGGCAAAAGCTTTGCTACTAAGCCATCTTGCTCGGTATTTAAATGTGAGTTTATTGATGTAAGCACAAGATACGTTTCCACACACATGACTATATATACAAGATCCACCTACATATTCGCCGTGTGTACAAGTAGTCAGCAGTGCACATTTCATAGAATTTCGTGGCAGTGCGTACCCACATTCTAGTGCCGTTCATTTTGCTATTACGAATCATGTTTGCGGGTTTCGCGTGGCGGCCTAACTGTTGTCAGGGCACCGGGCACACCGGACGCGTATGGGCACCCTATGAACAGCTTCGGCACGGCTGGCGACTAGTATTGTGCATATTGGTTTGAGTTAGAGTTTGAACCACAAGAGTTGAGAGCACTGATATCGTAGTTGGCGAATTGAGCACTAGAATGTATGCTGTTGGAACCAGCAACGACAATCATAAAGTTGCAGGGATTGCGATATATTCGCCGCCAACATTATTACTACCGAGAAACCAAGCAACAGCAGCAACAACAACAATAGCAACAGCAGCAACAACAACAACAACAACAACAATGACAATGACGACAACAACGCCGCGCACAATACGAGTAGCAGCAACATAACAGCGACAAGACACGCAATGAAGAATACGTTCGAATAGCGAGCGTTCTGAGTTAGTGTCGTCCGAGGCTGGCCAACCGGATAATGGCCAAACGGGCAACTAACCGACTCTGATTTCAGAAGATTACACGTTATTTATGATCTATTTAGCAAGTCTGGCAGCGTCGTACTCAGCGTCGCAGAGAGGGATACTCACTCGTTCGCAGTGTCACTATCGCAATTGCTGCTGTTGCTGCTGCGGTTATTACTGGTCATCGTCGCCGATTGTCGCCCCTGCCGCTGTCTTTTGCCACCCCCTGTCGCCCGCACATATAGATGCAGCATTTAACATATGGGCTTGCTGTTTGTTTCGATAACTTGTTGTTGTTGTCGTTGTCGTTGTTGTTTGTCGTTGTTGTTTTTGTTGTTGTTGTTTTCGTTGTTGTTGTTTTTGTTGTTGTTGTTGCTGTTGTCGTTGTTGTTGTGTTCGTTGTTGTTGTTGTTGTCGCCGTCGTCGTTGTTGTCATTGACATCCGTACTGGCTAGTAGTAGGCGGGATCAGGCCGCAGAGAGGAATAACGGATCAACACATACAGTGCGCGTATGTGCTGCGCTCTGTAGGCGGGACACACTTAAGCTATAATAGAGTAAATAGGCCCATGAATATAAGGGTAGTGGTGGTATTGTTGTTGTTGTTGTTGCTGTTGTTGTTGCTACTGCGGCGGGTGGTGTTTCTGCTGTTGCTACTGCTTTTCTTCAAAAGGAGAAATGAGAACGACGCGAGGCCAGCTGTCCAGTTCATCGCCAATCTTATCTTCCTATCAGGCCGTCCTCGAATGTGACGTTTGTGATGGTGGTCGTAGTGGTCGGTAGCAACGCTTATGGCCGTCGACCGGCGCGATTTCGAGTCTGCAGTGTTCCGAACTCGAATGACCACTGGTCGCCGAATGAATGTGCTGCGTTCGACCGAAGCTCCTCCTGTACCACTTCAACTTCAACAGCAGCTCGTAGAGGGTAATTGCCGGAACAAAATGGCTTCGCCAATATATATATATATATATATATATATAATATACGTGAGAAGCTTCTCTGACTATCGCTGCATACGTATGCAGAGCTAGGCGCAGAAAGGGAGCGAAGAAGAGGTGTGGAAAACGACTCGTCCACTTTAGATAAGGACGCCTTGAAATCAGCAGTTTTAAGCCGGTTTCGCCCGAAATCGAGATCTGGCCGGCGCTAACTCACCCGGCCAGAACCGTTGCAAAGAGTCTCAGTTCTTCGTATATTCGTTGATGTGCAATCAACGAATGCGCTGCGAAAACGGAGCTCGAAAGACAATCCGAAGCCTCCGATGCAACGGAAGTCTACGGCGACGAGGCGAAGTGTGTTTGTGCTCTAAACAAATTCCGACCCCATAGCCCTGAATACATGCTCACGCACACACCCCAATACAGAGACCCACCGGCCCGTCTCTGCCACATCTCGATACTGTCCCCCGACCACCTCCGCAGTGCTTGTGGTAAAACTGGTGGCACAGACATGTAAACAGACACAGACGTAAATTCGCCGCTGCTGGTGTCTGTTTGGCTGCTCTTCTATTGTCGCTCTCACTCGCATCATCACAATAATGCGAGCGAATGCGTATACATACAAGCATACGTTAGACAGAGATATGATTGTATACACGCGCATGTGCATGTATGTGTAATATGTCTCTTAGTGCATTGTCTGCATACGTTATATATATATATATATATATATATTTGTGTGTGTGCTTTTCTATGCGCGTATACAGAACGTCTCGATGGCCACCAGGATGCGTGACTGAGGCCGCATAGGAACGCACAAGTCACAAAACGGTAGTCATTGTATATAGATATAGTTGAGGTGACGGTCGTCCTGGTGGTGATGCTGCTGCTGCTTGTTATGGGAGTAGCAGCAGCAACGGGAGTACAACAAAATAAGCAATAGTGTCATGCCATACACCTACACACCCACTTTTGTGGCCACCCCGAGATGGCCATCCCGGCTCCGGTCCGGGACAATTGGACATCAGCCAGCTTACACATCTTGTAGTGGCAGAAATTGCCATCGAGACACTCAGAGCAGTGGTAGCTCGTATCGCGAAGCAGCAGTCATAACCATAGTCGCGTGGCAGAAATAGCAATACTGCCGCTTTTAATTGCTGTGACACTGATTAGAAATTAGCCGCCTAACCAGGCACCCGGCTGAGCGACGGCTCCTGCCGATCGTGTTGTTCTGGTGGCATTTTGATGTGACCCCTATTCAAACCAAAGCCTGCGCCTCACAGGGAATGGAGATCCGGGATGGCTAAGAACGGGCTGCTAAAAGGTGGGGTAATGCTGGGCGGGGGGGAGGGGAATAGCAAAAGAGAAGGGGGTATTGTTGCTAGTAGTGCGTTTGAAGGTAGTGGTAGCAGCGGCGGTTGGCAGAAGCCGTGCTTGGTTAGTGTTTGACCAGGAGGGCTGAAGCCTAACCAGCTAAACTAGAGAGCATACGTGTATGTACTTTTCGTATGACTGTATGAAGCTGGGTGGCCATAAACATGGCGCCGGCTGTGGCGCCAGTCATAATTTCTACTCTGTCCCTTATACATATATATATATATATATATATATATACCGCCAATGCAGGGTTATCGTTTCCAAGAAAGCCTGACATTAAATATAGTAAAATTGCGGTCAGATATGTGTGATGCGGCACATTTGATTGCCTCCACTATGTTCTAAAATACCAATGGATTAAGTAGAAAACATTAAACCTATTATTATTAAGACCTGAATTAAACGTATTTAAAATTGAAGACCAATGGCAACACCATACTCCAGTATCACATAGTTTTTCTACAGATAGTCGCTTGAGAAAGCGTGATGCACACCGCATGGCCTCGCTTCCAAAAAGCAGCGTTCAAAGCAACGTTTATAGAAACAGCTTTTCTTCTAAATTCCTCTATAGGCTGAAGGATCTAACACGATTAGAAATCACGGCCAGTATACAGTCTCGCCAACTAGCTAGTATATCGTCTATGTCCAGGCACCTATTAATTAAGTGAGTAATCGCTGGTTGCAACAATTCCGACTGCTTGATATGATCGGTTCCATTCATATCTGGCCCCGGTGCCTCAATTCCACGTTTAGGTGCAAAATTGCAATTGCAACATCTTTTAAAGTGAATCGTTTGTCGATCTGGGCCCGGAGGATGCTGGGCCCAGATCAACAAACTTTGCTGTGAGGGCTTTAAAGTACTGGCACTTCATGAAGGTTTGTGTTCGCTGACGAGAAATATCTCTGAAATGTTGTACAAGAAGTGTAGACGAATTGGGCCATGCAATTGATTCCTTTGTGTGGCAGATACGTCTATAAACCTGGCATTCTGTTGCATCTTTGCTTTGGCTTCAATTTATACAACTGGACTTTACAATTGCAAAAATCGGTTATATCCGGACGGTAACAAGCGAACAAAATTACTTTACATATTTTTGAGCTTTACAGCACTGTTCTGCTAAACCACGGGTTTAAGCGCCGAGTGGTGGACGGAGTTACGCAACTCTGGATTTTTCGAAGTCAGTCATTCGCAGAGACTCTTTTTGCCGAGGTTACCTGACTTAAGACTCAGTGTCCTAGACTAAACAGTTGATAAGTCTTGTATCTGGCAAGTTTGCTATGTTAGGGTTAAAATAAAGCTACATTATACGGCGACTACGTCGATTTCATCTGCCTCGAGAACCACAAAAGGTTTCTAAAAGTTAACTATAACAGATCCTTACTCCACCACTGGGCCAGCTTCGGCCGTGACGTTTAAGAGCAGAGCTATTAACTCAGTAAAATCCTAAAGATCGAACTTATCAGACCATGCCTCGGTGATAACGATAATATCAAACTTAATTATTTTCGATAGTGCCAACAGAAGTAAACCGTTACCTGTGTCTTCGAGGTTCCACTCAAAAATCTAAGGGTAAGGAGCAGGAGCAAAATTACGTTTTCGACTAAAGCAAATGGCTGCTGGCGACTCTAATAGGATAGCTGCCCATGCTGCAGTTGTTCGGGTACATCAACAGCATCTGACGAGAATTCCATAACCCATATGAAGCTGACCCATATTGGGTGCCTGAACTGTTCAGTTAGTGTTGGTATTCTCTTGCTGGGCCGATTGCTGCATATGCGGTGGCATAGGTTGTTGTCTGCTAAGTTACATCTGTTGTTGCGGCAATTGTCCATCGTGGGCGCACAACGGACGACAATCGCGCCTCCACCTCGTGGACTGAGGTGAATTGAATCAGAAAGCCACGTCCGTTCTGCTGTTTCATTTGTTGCGCGCTTAGAAAGTGAGTCCCCAGGAGTTGCTAACGATTGTCTTAGTCCCGCTGAGTTACGCGACGAATATCGCTTCCGCTCGATCGAACGCCATTCCAATGTGGCACATTGCGGTTTCGGGATGCACAACCCGAGGAGCGCTTTTTAAAACAGTTTCGCGCTTGCTTAATATGTAAATACTGGACTTGAGCGATAAAACCCTGATTATACAAATACAGAAATATATATTGCCTGACGCTGCGCCGCTTAGTCGGAAAAATCATAAACAGGAAGAACATGCCGGACATCGTCGCAATGGTCTCTCCGCATCAGCTCGGCTGCGGAATCAGAGGAGGTGCGGAAGCGGTCGTGCATGCAACACGGGCGTTCGTTGACCACAACAGGAGTGCCTCAGAGAAGGTTCTCGTCAAGTTAGATTTCAAAAACGCATTTAACATGCTCAGACGAGACCACCTGCTCAAGGCTGTTTGCTCTTACCTTCCCCGGCTTTACCCGCTGGTATACCAGATGTACAGGTTTCCAAGCAAGTTCATTTGGCAGGGAGAGTTTATCGAGTCGTACTCCGGCGTTCAACAGGGTGACCCCTGTGGGCCCGCGTTATTTTGTATTGCACGCCTTTCTTCCGAACTTCGACCTTGGTTTCTGGACGACGGCACTCTCGCCGGAGAAGCCCTGGCGGTCCAGAGAGACATTGTCCAGGTAAAAGAGTTCGAGGCGGTCTCAGGACTCAAGCTGAACGACGCCAAGTGCGAAGTTTTCTTCCCCTTTCAAAAGGACCCTCAACTCGGCTCCATGCTTCAAATGGTGCGCAATCTTCTTCCAGCTGCGAGGTTGATTCCCGATAACGAATTCGAGCTTCTAGAGACGCCAATTCTGGTCGAATCTATTGGCTTATCGTTAGCTAAAAAAGGCTCTGACCTTGTTCGCTGGTGCTCTAGACTGTTGGACGCTCACCCAGCCCTCTACCTGCTTTGCGTGAGTCTGTCAACTCCGAGACTGATGTACCTCATGCGATGCTCACGAGCCTATGATGAACCGGAATTGCTTTAATCGTTCGACGAAACCTTGCAAAGTACCCTTCAGGGAATCTTAAACGTTCAGCTTAGGCAAACCCCGTGGTTACAAGCTTCGCTTCCAACGTCCGCAGGGGGAATGGGGATTCGCATGGCCCCACAAGCTGCCCTGTCTGCTTACCTCGGGTCTCTAAAAAACACTGAGACTCTAGTGTCAAGGATCACACCACCCGATGCCTACACCAGCTTTCTCGCCCAAAGGAACAAGCTCGCCGCTATTACGCAGAAAAGTGGGGCCCATTGCCCAAACGCATTTCACAATCGACTTTGGAGCTGCAAGTAGTTAAGTCTATCCAGGAGCGGTTAATGACCCAGGCAAACAACGTTAAAGAGCAGGCGCGAATGAAAGCCGTGATAGATCCGATGAGCGGAAAGTGGCTTCAGGCCATTCCCTCACCGCAGCTGGGGACGATGCTGGACAATACCACATTCCGCATCGTCTCCGGCCTGCGCCTGCGGGAATCAGTCTGCTTCGCACATAACTGTGCAAGATGTGACCTACCGGTGTCTTATACGGGTGAGCATGCACTCGCTTGCATGAGGAGCGCCAGTAGGTTCCCAAGGCATTCAGCTTTGAGCGACGTAATACACCGAGCAATGCAGTCAGCCCACATACCGGCAGTCAAAGAGCCGGTCAATCTATCAGCCAACAGCCAACTGCGTCCAGACGGCCTGACTCTAGTTCCATGGAGTGAAGGTCGCTGCCCTGTGTACGACGTCACCGTGTCTTGCACGTTGGCCGCTTCTTATGCTCGACATACCAGCCGAGAGGTCGGAGCAGCCGCTCGCCTTGCTGAAGACCACAAGTTGGCAAAATATCCTAAGCTGGAACAAAACTTTATCGTTTAACCAATTGCCGTCGAGACATTAGGCCCAATGGGAAAAATCACAAGGAGCTTTCTGGCGGAGCTGGGATCCAGAGTTGCTGCATCAACCGGCGATAGAAGGGCATGGCAGTTTTTGCTACAAAGAATATCAGTTGAAATTCAACGCGGAAACGCCGCGCCGATAATGTGTTCATTGCCCACGGGCAAGGGACTCCCTTTTCTGCCGTAGCCGAATCAAGTCGGCGTTAAAAATGATATGTGCATTTTAAGAACTTAAATAAATAAACAGAAAAATAAAACATCATAATACAGAAAAAAATTGGTAAACTCTCATGTTACGTGCCCGCGTATAGTCGTTGGCACCCCACAGTGCGTTGTTGGAAACTTGATCCGTAGTAGTCTAGAATTATAGGTTAGAATCACGGCCTAGCTTAACACCATCTTTAGCGTAGCATCCGGCGTTTAATACATTTGTAGCGTTTTCAATCTGTCGCCACTGAGTGCGGTTCAGTACTTTGCCCTGCTCTGAACAAATTGTCTAAGCTGAGCTCGCTTTAACGCGCGCGCCGTCAAAAGTTAAGACCGTGGCCTACTTTGCCAGGCTGCATGTCAGGCTTAGTTAAATGGGCCCGACTTAACGATCAGATGGAAAAAAAATGGGCCCGATGTCGGTGTTAACTTTTCGAATGAATGATGAATGAACGATCGCACCTGCGCGATTGCATCGTAATGTGTTCGACCTACGTTTCTTGCACGTAATGCGTGTGTCACAGACTTTGCTCTGCGGTGAGCCCGATTTACGTTGGCCAGGGGTCGTCCATTGATGTTTCTGCAAATATACTTACGTCGAGCATAGTAAAAAAAAAAAATATATATATATATATATATATATACATACTTGTGCGTTTATCTAAAACGTTTGCTCTTTATGATACTTCGTCACGTAAAGTGTACGTGACAGCAAACATCGAACTAATTTATATCTCACACATAAGAGATCCTGTGCGCAACCGTTGAGTAACCTAGTGTATCAACTAGTACAACTGCTATTATTGTTACAAGAATATTTGGTATCATCGTTACTATAAAATCCCGCCTTAACGCTTTTATAAGGCACGCTTCTGGTAGCCTAGATAGTTCGTGATATGATGCCAGCATGTATAGTGGCGAGCAGCACGGAAGAAATGTAAAGGCCAATTAATCAGAGGTGCAGGGCCATCTTGACCATCAGTGCTAGCCAAGCCGATACACATTGTTTGATTTACGCTTTTCGCGGGGATTCGTATCTTGTCTCTGGGCTCTCTTACTGTACGCTTCCGCCATATGCGTGCTACTCTCTTCTCACATATAAATATCTCTAGCTTTGTCTCTCTCTCGCTGGCTCTTTTCCACTTTTCGTATATATATATATATATATATATATATATATATATATATATATATATATATATACATCTATACATATTATTCTTTCTACGTGTGCCGCGCACCCACGAACGCCTATCATCGGCTGGCGCCGATGATTGGTGGTAGGTCGTCTTTCCACGCCAGAAGAGTTAGCCCTAGCCTGGTTCTGCTTTGTCCGGATCTGGCTCGACACTGTTTGGCACTACTCGCCGCTAAGCGGAGGTGTCATCCTCAGAGCAGAAGACGGGCGAGGGCGTGGCATCATCGCATCGTCGTGAAGGACGGCCAAGGGGGGAGGTAAGAGGCAGCCGCTGAGGTAGTAGGTAACAATGTAGTATCTCTAGTCGGAAAGGTAGCCCCCGCCTCCCCCCTTCGATGAACTTTGGCAGCAGATATCGGCAGCCAACAGCAGAGAGAGAGTAGATCACGGCCCGATGTCGTCGTCGTCATAGATTACCGTGGTCATCGCCGGCGCCTTGTCCGCCGTATTGTACTAGTAATATCCCTGCAGCTTTGCAGCCAGTCATCTAGGCGCGCGCGGTATAGCCATTGGCTTTTGCCGACTGGTGACTGGTGGCTAATAATGACCCCCCCCCCCCCCCCCCCCCCCCGCCGCCTCCCAAGACCCATGTGTGCTTGCGCTGCATTTGTTCACTAGCCATTCGCCGGCTCGCTTGCTTGTCCATGCTGTTGGCGAAACCGTCGACGTGCGGTGCGGGGGCGACGACGGACCTCCTGTTTCTTGCCCCCGGCAGGTCTATGTGCCGTTTGTCGTTCGGGCCTTACCGTTGGACCTTTTCTCGTTTCGACACGTCGTTCTCCTTTGCTTGCTCTTCCCTTTCCTCTTTGTCTTTTTCCTATTCCTCGTTCTCCTTCTTCATCATCGTCGTGTCCGCCACAACCACTAGTGATACAGAGCAGCCAGCTACCGTTTACCCGGCCAATGTCTCCCGGGCCAATGCCCCACCCTCCGTCCCCCCCGTTTCCCTTGATCACCCCTATGGGCTTGCACCCGTTCATCGTCGTCGCCATCTGTTAGTTTTCTCCGCTCCTGGATATGACAAGAAGAGTCTGTAGTTCTACCGCTGCACTATTTCTCTTCGGATTCCTTTCACCCCCCCCCCCCCCCCCGCCCCCTTTTGCCCCTTGTTTTCTGCTCTCTAGCTTTCTTTTTTCGCTCGTTCTCTCCGTTCTGTGCATCTACACCGGTCGTGCTGCTGGCGGCAGCAGCAGCAGTAGATTCAGCACGAACACACACTGCCATCTATTGACACGCACACACTCTGCCACACAAGCACACTGATATATATACACACAAAGCATACAAGAGCACTGCTCTATCAGTTACATATGGCGCTTGATTTAAGGCCGATATTCTTGTTGTTGTTGTTATTGTCAGCGCCGCGCTGTTGTTGCTGTTGCAGCTGCAGCTGCAGAGGCGCCTGCGACGGCTGCCGCTGCTGTTGTTGTTGTCCTGGCCACAAAAGCACTGCAAGCAAGGCGACAAGCACCCACCCAGCCAGCCAACAGATACCCTCCCGCCAGTGGCCGACATCTCGATGGCGGCTACAGCAAGCAGGCAACCAGCAGGCGGCGGCGGCGGCCGATCCGCTCAGCTTAGGATCCATCGCCCTAGAAGACAGAACTGCGTAGCCAGCGGGCGCAGAGCTCGCAGCGGCGATGGAAGCCGTACAGCGGGACAGACAGAGCGAATAGCGGCAGAGCGGGACATCCAGGACGACGCCGACGAGCGGGGTGACAGAAGAAGAGCGCGAAAGATAGAAGAACAAGACAGAATAGGAGGAAAGCCAGGGGCAGGACCAGGACTAGAACCAGGACGACGACCACGACGACGACGAGGAGGAAGAAGAAGAAAGGCCAGCCGGCCAAGGAAAACTGAGCTGCTGCTGCTGCCGCCGCCGCAGGAGAATGAGCCAGGCGGCCAGACAATGGCCTTAATGTCCCGCAGGATTCGCCTCCATGCCCATCTCTCCGCTCTCTGTCTAGCCAAAAGATATCGAATGGCACGCTGGTGATTTAGAACGACTCAAGTGCACTGCAGTAGCTCTGTATACTCTCCGCACCTCGTCGTTCGTGTAAGAGGAGGAGAAGGAGGAGAATGATGGGCCGCGGCCCGCCTGTTACCGCACCTCCTACCACAAGCAAAACAACCCCACCACTACAGAGCTAGCGTCACAGGCAGCAAGCAACGACAGTAGCAGGCAGCTGCCAGTTACCTGTCTGCCAATGTCTTTTCGCGCTTCTTTCTCAATGCCGAAAACAACAGCAACAACAACAACAAAATATAGCACGCAGCAACAACAACAACAACAACAACGACAACAACAACAACAACAACAACAACGGGAGACAAAAGGAGAGAATTTGACCCCAGTTCCCCCTTCATTTAACATGCACAATCCTTTGCGAAACGCCTTCCCGCATGGGAGAAGGCGACGTCAATATGACCAGCAATCCCACCAACGCCATTGCTATCAAGCGTGTCAGCCGCAACAACAACGACCGCCGACGACAGGCAATCGCAAAAAGGGGGGTGGGGGGTTTGTGGTCGGCCATTCGTTCAGCATAGGCCGCAGATTCCCAAATAAACCGGTATGATCGGCCGTATGACAATTCGATGCTGGGCGAGTTACCGCGTCCTGTGTGTTGGCACGAAAGGCAGGCAGGCAGGAAGGAAAGAATAAAAAGAGAGCAAGTGAAAGCGAGGTGGTTGGTGACAAATCCGTGGAAGGAGGAAGGGGACGTGGACGAAGTAGTCACGTTACGAAGAGAAACGACGCACAAAGCATTTTGGAGTAGACACTCGCTTTATCATCATTAATACCTATCATCAAGGCGCCCAGAAGGATGGGCGTGCTCAATAAAAAAAGAAGATTCACAGCAGCGGCGGCAAATGGCATAGACAACGGCCCACAAAAGGGGCGTGGGCATAACTGCGGCGAGTCAATACATTTACCTTTTGTTGTCTGGAAGCGTCAGAGTGCAAGACCGTGAATACACACGAAGCGGTTTGGAAGATGTGGCAGTCGTTACACACGTAGTCGTGATTAGCAATAGTAACCTGTGGCAATAGTGACTTTCGGATCAACGGTGTGTGTATCGTTGCGTAGCTTGGTATTTCTTAATAGTCGCTAGTTGTAGCAGCATCTGTCGAAGAAATTCCACGCGATCCCCAACCTAGCGCAGAGAAAGCCACAACGGATTGGAGTCTTGCCTGCGAATTTTGCTACACTAATCGCTATTAGCTGTTGCTAGTGACGCGCTTGTGTGTTATGCGTTCTCAAAACCTCTCATATAAAAAAAAAAAAAAAAAAAAAAACAGTGTCACGAGCAGAATCATCAGTTGCCAGATAGACGGTTATCTGCAGCGATTGCAATCCCGCGACTCGTACTCAGCACCTTGTAGTTAATTCAGAACGGAAGTTGCATTGCACATAGAGCTACGACAACATTTGTTTGACGACACCGACGACAACGTTGACCGCCCTATGTAGCTGATAGCAACAAAGCGTTTGTTCTCTGCCTGATTGGTTAGTTGGTTAGTTTCCTCCATCAGCAGCAGCAGCGTACAATGATCTGATACGTTTACCGTCATACCTTCTGTATGGTACCAACAAGGGTAGCAGCATATGGCAGCTATTGTAAGCTCGTAACAACGACGACGACGACCGTAGTTGAGACTGAACCGCGTCGCCCCCGCCAGCACATGCGGGTGGTTTCAATGGTCAGTAAGTGAGACTGACTGACTGGTTTGACCGGTCGTTCGGTTAGAGGGCGTTTGCCGCTTTATTAAACGCAGCAATAGCAGTACGAACGCTCCATAAAGCCATCACGCAGACGTCGCACACATAAATTCGTCACACGGTTTAATAACGGCGGTCGCAGCGGCAGCGGCGACAGCAACAACAACAGCAGCAGCAGCGGCGAAACGTTACTGTTTAATCGATATAAAATATAATCCAACGACCTGCCGCTATTAGGGATGGGACGGTGGCAACATCTGCAGAAGCTGTACTGTACGGGGTTCAAGCGGCAGCGTTGTTATTGCTTTTGTTGTTGTTGCGGTTGTTGTCGTTGTTGTTGTTGTTGTTGTTGCGGTTGTTGTTGCAGTCACATACCCAAGGGCACAAACACTTACACACCCGTACACACACGCATGTTCAGCCAATGTAACTACCACCTTTATGCTTGGCTGCTGCTGCTGCTATTGCTGCTGATATTACTGTTAGTAGGTAAAGCAGCGCTTAGCCAGAGAAATCGCAGAACCCGCGGGCAATCAGTGGCCGCGGAATGGAAGGAGCGACGGCGGACTGTGTGGGTGGGTGGGGAAAGAAGGGGTCGTGTGACAAGCTCAGCGTGCTTATTTACTTTTACTTGTTTACGACCGAAACACGGGGCCTGAGAGTTAGAGACTCTGCAAGCAGGCGACAAAACCAACGAGTCTTGCTTTGGCGGCATCGTAACTTTGGCACCTCGGATACCCGGGCCCGTCCCCCCCCCCTTTACAAGATGACTGCTGATGGTCCTGCTAGCTGCCCTACTCTGCTGCCCTGCCTAAAGCTGCGACACACGCACATGCGGATTTGCGCCACATGTGCCAGCGCCAACTGCCAGGAGACAACCCCGGGGCATTCCCGTAAGGAGGGGAGGGGGGTAGTTTCATGCAAGTGCCCCGTGTGATCGGAAGATATGTGAGGTCAAGCTTCTGCGCACCTTGTAGACTACGATATTCCGCAAACGCTGCTATCCTACAGCAGTTATTCAGACAGTAGTGGATGGTTAGCCATGGATGACGATGACATCTCACAGTGGCAACGTTTCTAACTGAGTTATTTTTTGGGCATGACCAGCCCACATTTATAACAACCATTTACATTCACCTCTTCTAAACAGTTATAATTGTCAATCGTAGCAGCTTGATTAGTATTGCTTAATATACAAAGTCTCATTAAAATGAATTCATTCATGCATATATGTAGATATTCAAGAAGAATCCTTAAGAAAATGCATTCTGAGGGTACTTTCTTTGAGTGCTCTTCAAGTTTGTGAATTTGTGCAAGTTATTTACAGAGGTAAGCAGCGTGACTCATAAAGCCTAGACGTAAATGTATGTGGTTTTTGTGACATGCAGAACTGCCTCTGGCGCGCAACGAAATTGAGAATGCTCTGCGGCCTCAGAGCCAAGAATGCTACTTTTATCTGTTACTTTCAAATGCCGGTACCGCCCTGCGCACGGGAAGACTGTATCGAAATACCTCAAAACAAACGAAGAAGGATTGCTTATACAGGCGGAACGGCAGACCTATAATGAATTCGTCGGCAACGGTTCTTACTAGCTCTGCATATCTTACTAGCTCTATGAACATTAATTCCTATTATAGCGTAATACAGACTGACTTAAATATGAGTACCTCATTGTTCTCCTCAGCGCTCTCGCACATACAATGTGGAACACAACGGGGTGAACTCATATGGAGACCGTGCTCTATCTCGGGAAATGTGGTTGCGCACGAAGCGAGCCGGCTTAGAGTGCAACAGACTTATGCTCTACTATATAACGCTTCTGAAATGTGAGGATTAACCTAACAGAGACCCAGGTAATGAAGTTCTGCGAAGGCTGTATTGGAGGTGATGTTAAACTGTGTGCCACCACTTGACGTCAACAGCTTCCCCTGCGTTGGCCTTTATCAGCAGTCTATGGGAACCCACTCTGCTACACCTCCCGTATGATAAAATTGTCTTCACTAATGATGTTGTACTTCAGTAAGCTCCTGCAAGGTCTTACAGGAAATTCCTCCATCGTAGGAGCTTCGCATAGGGAAGGTCGTCGTACCAGTTATCTTTTCATTCGACGTTATCTGCACAAGGTGCACATGAGTTATTCGGTACATAGAATAACCACGTGTGAGTACAAATGTAAGAATGGCATAATTATACTACAAACAAGCTTAGGACGTCCTGCACTAACACCTAAAAGCTCGGCTTGCAGAGACTTTGGCAACGTGTTCCAGACAAAAGGTAAGCGGCGGAAAAGACTGTAGTCAAGGACTACCGATTTGCACTGACAGTCATGACATTTTCTCTCGCTGCGGCCTATCCTGTGAGGATGGTTAAAATGCAAACGGGTTATATGGAACTATTATTTTTCTAACTGTTATAATATCCATGGTGGCCTACCTCATATATATATATATATATATATATATATATTTTTTTTATATAACCACCCTAAGTTCGGAGTGAAGACTAGACGCAGAAGTTTTTAATGAGAGACTATAATAGTATTGCTCTCGATGATCTGCGCTGCATAGAGAATATTCTATACGAGATATCCAAAAGTCTAACACAATAAGCTCGCACTGTCGCAAAATAGCGTTTTGTACCCTTGTAAGAAAATGCCAGAACTTTCATCAGCGTTTTAAAGCCAGGGAGGTCACAGTAACACTTTAAAGCAGTAGACCCCTTAACTGACGTTGACTACGCTGTCCGGGACCAACAAAGAATGCTGCAGGTCACGACCGAATTCCACACTGTTTAGATGTTCACTAGCCGGGTATTGTCTAGAGTTTGGTCGTTTAGACTGCAAGCGAGAGAAGTCCTGTTACACCGCGTCTACGGCCACCGAAACCCGACCTGAAGCTCTGTTTTTCGAGGGAACACGCGGACTTTCTAGCATCCAAATGCGTCTCCGACATTGAAGCGGTTAGTGATATGAGTTTACCTCAAATCTGTTAGCTCTAGTTTGTCAAAAATAAAAGAGTAAGGCTTGTGCAGATAACCTAACCAGGTATTACTTCTCACTCCGTGGCGCCAATCCCTAGGCTACATCGACGTCAACTTTTATTCGCGAATATAGCACCAGCTGACCTAATGGCAACCGTATACGAACCGTTGCTAAGCAACGAGATAAGGCAATAGGAATATGATCGCATACCTTGTCATCGATATGGGATATAAAAAAATACTACAGCAGTCTAATCATAGTTATGTACAAGTATCGTATGAGGATACTTAAACGTGGCTGTGCGTCAAGCGATCTTCGGCCACTAAGTCGAGATCAATCCAGGAAAATCCCATAGAACGAATTTAGCTCTGCAAGGTTTACGATTGGAACATGTGGGTACGTCGTTAAACCTAGCGCTGGACGGCCGCCCCGCCCGCTTCGAAATTCTTTACTAGCATAAATACTGTCGTTTTGTGTTGCCTTTACTGCGACGAGATGAACTTTTTCACACAAACCACTATACGGTCTGCACCAACTTATAGTCCACCGACCACGAGCCTACTGTCCGATGGCGGACAAACACGGATGGCCAAATTTCGGCCAGTCCATTTTCATCATCGTAAAGGTAGTTGGCGACAACGAGGCGGATCCCGAGACTTGGCGCGCCTCGGGTTTTTGCGCGGCAATGCTGTTGGGTCAACGCGCGATTCACCCCGGCACCAGTCGATTTCGTTAGATGAGACGCATCGTAATGACGAGCTTATCAGATAATCGTAATAATAAAAATACTAATCGCTTCGTGTTTAAGCATTCGCCGCCGCCATGCCCTAGTCACCAGCGATGAAAGAGAGGGGCGAGCAGCGGAGGCCTTGGGGGATGGGGACGACGACTACGCCTGGATATCCCCGAAGCGTAAAAAAAATCACACTCGACCCCGTGGGGTTGGAGAAGCCGCATAGTGGTAGAAAGTGCGTGACGCTTAGGGAGCCCGTTTGACGTCCGCCGCGACGTAGCACTGATCTCAACCTTGATATGCAAATGGCAAGCCGCGACCGACAGGGCGTCCAATGATGGGTTAAGCGAGATGACCTCGGTGTATTCTACGTCCGTACATATATGTACGCATACACGCTTATATACACACTACACATATACGCAGTATATATATATATATATGTTTGGGCGCCTATATGGAAAGTGTGCCTTACTCACTCAGCTGTGCTCACTGCCTCACTGTCTGACCTGACGGAAGTAGAGCGTTTGTACATATCTTTGGCCGAGATACGGACTGACTGGGGACAAGGGGAGCAACGTAAAGCCTACCCCACGAAACTGGCATCCAATAGAAAAGCACCACGTGGACGTGCGCATATAGATGATACGTGACTGAGCGTGCATAATCGGGCTTCGTGCGATCGAAGCACAGGGCGATTCCGACCGTAGATACGAAACAAAAAACGGCCACCAACGAATGCCTCTAGCGTTGACGAGGTAACTAGTGGATACAGCTAAGAGCATAGCGGTTCGATCGGGCGTATTCGACCTCCCATCCCATCGCCGTCTGGGAGAAAAATGAAGAAAAACCAACTAATCTTAGCAAAAAGTAACACGTCCTAATGACTAACAAAGGCTATACCTATCGAAGAGAAACGCTGGATTCCGAAAGTGTCAGGTGAATACCTATTAAAATGAGACTTTTGTTGATATATAAAATATTTAAATACAATATTTCTAAATTTATTTTTTAAGAGGGACGCTTTTAATGGTTTGCGTCGCGCCGAGTCAAATGCTTCCGAATCAAACATTCTACCCAGGCGTGTGACCAAAAGTCTTCCACAACTGTTAGTAAGTAACAGGACACACCTACGAGCATATGTTGCTGACAATAATTAAGTAGTCTTTGTTTTTGATAGTCGGAAAGGATAATCTTATTAATAGCTTAACGCCTTAGGCGGCAGCCACTGCAATTTTAGGTGGAAAGAGTTCTGCATGGAAATCTAAGAAAAGACCTTTTCGGATTTACCTGCATAGTGTAGCGTAGCTCTCTTAAAAAGAAGAGAGAGAGAGGCTTAGCTTGGGTGGTGCTTCTGTAGAATTTGTCTGGGAGTTTATCTAGCTGAGTGTTGAGTTAACGCCAAGCCGCACGTCGTTTTCGGACTACATATCTCGGCGAATTAATTGCAGTTCGAGCCCCAGCCTTGCTGGATGTATTTGTTGAACGTGGTTGTCATTACCCTGCTGCTGGAGAAAGCCTATATATTTCCAGTACGAGAACGCGATGACGATAGATGACGCATGTAGACGACATCGTGCCACAGGCTCTTTAGCCCATTACGAGCGTCTAAAATGTGGGTGTCACAGCGTTAAAAAAAATCCAGCTTTACAGAAGTTCTTATAAAAGACAGCACATTTTGCGGCCTTGTTTGTGCCAAATATCATCATGAAACGTGTCTGTCAACGCCAGCTATCCCGGTGTTGGGTCGGTGATATTTTTTGGAGATGCATATTCCACACAAGCTATAAATGTTTAACATTAATGGAAACAAATCGATAATAATTAAATAGGTGTAATATAACGTAATTAACAATACTAATACCTAAATGTGAGCTAATAATATTATATAGGTTCATCTTTTACTTATAACCATTTTACCGCCTTGCTTTGTTCAATCGGCATACGCAGGCTCCTGCGAGGGTTCCTATGCTTAACGAAGTGCGCTTTTAAGACTTGTTTCCGGTACTTCCTTCAGCCTCCGCAATCCCGTTGGTACACCAGAATTTTGCCTTTCATGTCCACGCAACCCTGCGTGAAGACCTAATAACTTCCATAATGTCCCGATAGTCCGAGTCAGGGGGTTTCCTGCAGCTCCGCCGATTGTGAGCTTCAGTCTCGCTTTGTTCAGCTTTCTGGGCTTTGAATCGGCGCTCGTTTTAGCTTTCCTCCATAAGGCGGGTGTCTTGCCTTGACTTGCGGGCATTCTCTTGCTTCGAGTTTATAGGCTGTGTGCGCGCTAAGCGTCTCGAATTTTTTCCGCAACGTCCTATCTCCTCACCCACCAGGTTGACGTGCAATCGTCGCGTCAATGTAGGCCTCTTGTCTCGCACCTAGAAGCTAGCCTTTTACTTGTCACTTGTATATGAAGGTATGAGAGTGCTAGCCAGCCGAGGCTCATGGTTTTTATTGTTAAAACACGCTCGCTACCCCAATCTATCGCAGCTTCAAATTGCCCGCGATCAACCATTTTCGCGTCTTACCTAGTCAATGCTTTCTGCAAGCTCACCTAGGAAGGTTAGGAAGTCATTTTGGCTTCCATATAGTGGCATGCATAAACTATATATTTACATGTTTCAAAACTACCAAAACCCTTGGTGCCTACGTTGTAAGCAGCAGCAGCTCCTTACATACACAGATAAATCTAGCATCCGAACGTCATCTTACGAGAAGTAGGTAATTGGCAGCAGCAGCAGCAGCAGCAACAACAACAACAAATCATCTCGTGAACATCGGAGTTGCAGTGCTGCAATTGCGCAGTAGCACACACTGCCGAATAATAATCGCCCTGATCAGAAACAACAAGCGACAACAATAACAATTGCAATAACAACAAATTGCAGGCAACGCAATAAAATCGACTAGTAATCGAGCGCTTATCGATAGGCATATCGGCAGGCTAATTTCGCCAGCGATAACGGCGTTTGATGATTTTGCCGAATTGTGCTGCAGAGCATAACAGACACGCCGCGACAACTACCACCATTAATACGATACTTTACGACATCCAACCACGACGTTTACAGAACTAGACCGTCTGCTAGCGGGCCATCATAACGCCGGCTAGTCGTGAATTGTACGATCGTGGGAATTGTGTACGTTTCCTGCGCACTCATTGACTGCTCATTATCCATTGCGGCAAATAGAAGAAACACAAACAGAAAAAGGGCAAGCGAAAACGCAGACAGATCAGAGGGAGAAAAAGATCGCCCGTGTCATCATAAGCATGTGGCAGTCATGGCTTTGGTTTCCCGTTGACGACAATGGCGAAATTGGGCCCTGCACTGGCGTTAATTTTTGACTTTACCTAAAGTCCAGGACGACCTTGAAGTCGCTTAATCGATATCGTTGTCTGCTTTGTTCGTCTACGTTTTATGTCTGCACTGCACGTAAGGCAATAACAACAGCAATAACAACAACAACACCGTCAGCACAAACTCGATAATATGCTGATACGGCCGAGCCCGGTAGCGTGGTGGGTGCATTCGTCTGCGCCTCGCGATCGGAGGAGACACATAGGTGCGCGGGTTCGAGCCCCACCGTTGCACATTTGTATTTACGGGGGTCCGTCTATTAAGCAATGCGAAAAGCAGTCCCATGGACATTAAATCTTGGCTGAAAGTCAGCCCTATAAAGTATATTTTTTTGTATGCTGATACGAACAGGTCGGCAGACCATAAGTGCCAAAATATACGAAATCAAGTACGACCTATTTAGTCCTTGCTTTTCGGCGAAAGACGAGAACAAAACGGAGTTGGATAGGAACTCTGGCACCAGCAGACGAGGGTTTAATCCGGGCATGAGACATAAGGCGATCCTTGTTAAGATCAAGAAGTGGAACTGGGCCAAAGCTACATATTAGGTGCGGCACCGACAGAAGCAGCAACAGCAGCATCAGCACCGCCCGCCGCGTCTTAGCGGAGACTACTTGAATGACAAGGAACTTGTATTTGACCAACATCGTTCTTCATCTCGCTGTTTTATCGGCAATAGTGGCCTTAGTTAGGACCACGCGGCAGTCGAAAACGTGACGTAAACACACGCAGCTCTTAAAACAGCAATCATTTGCTAATAATTTGTGAAAGTTTGGCAAGGCGTAGTCGTCAAGTCTAGCTCTCAGTCGAATTATGTAATTTGCTGCATATGTAGCCATAAGGGCCTGGGCAGGTAACGCACCTTTCGAAACGGGGTGCTGCCATAGCAACTATGAACGATAATCGGCCTGTTGACCGATTACCGTGAGGGCCCGGGTGTCAAAACGGCGTCGAACAAGTTCGTCGCCTCCCTCCATGCCTCCGCCGAAGTCATCATGTAGGCGAACACCTCCCTTATGGGACTGCTAGGACCACTGCTTTTCCTAATGGGCAGGCTTCGTTGTACGGCAGCGACCTCCTCACCTCTGAACGGCAAGTTGGTGAAGTGCTGTTCCAGTGTCAGCAGCTGCTCGATCAGAGTATCCGGAATCGGAGGATACTCATCCAGCAGCAAAGCAGGCAGGTGCTGCAATTATCTGGAGGTCAGGGTGAAGAGCCCTTGCTTGTTGCAGGAGCTCCAACAGTTCCCGACATTTTAGGTAGCAGACCTGGTTGAACCAAGGCCGACGACCGCCTTGGCCATATTTTTTGTTTAACAACGTGAGGCGTTCAGCGCCTCCCCACCAGTGCGCTTCGGTAGGAACCTACGGGTCAGAATGGCATGCACTAGTTTTCATGTGTACACAAGATACATTGTGCACAGCTATCACCACCTGGTGTATTCCAATTTCGGAATTCACCTGGCGGGGGTTAAGGCCGCTGCCATTTTTGCTCGCAAAAATGCGCTTAGTATCACGCCACAAACTGCCAGACGCATTGGCGGTCTTTGCACTTTCTCGCCCAGCTAAGAAGCCCAAAAATAAAATCTATATATATGTATATTCCCCAGCCTAAGCAAGCCCTTGAATAACTAAACGAGTAAAGTTAACATTTGGAAGCAATGCAGCCGGGCCGTCGTGGATACTGATTGAGATTAATACTCTCTAACCTTAAGAACGGTACGGCCTTGGACATGGAGTACTCACCTACTCTACTCGCGCAATTGATAATGGCAATGTCACACATAGGATACTGAATCATACCCATGCGTTGCTTATTCATAGGGACATAACACCCTGTCATCTCTTCAGCAAGACACAAAGTCATATAGGTCCCCCCTAGATCGATTGTCTAGAACTTAGAAGCTAAATAACTGAAATAGCCCGAGACAGCGGTACCTAGTCAATAGAAATATAATTACCCTGAACGATCGAACGATTAGCAATGTGAAGCAATACAGTCGGGCTACCCTCAATACTAGATGATAAACGAATATTCTCTGACCCCTACAACTTTATGCTTAGTCATGGAGACGAAGACTTGTCTGTCTAGTCTCTACGAAAGTTACATTTAAAAAAAACGGTGGTGACGAAGGCAGTCGAAGTTTCCTTGTCGTACCTACAGATTGAACAGCTCAGTCACCACTCGTTAAAGGAGGCGTATTTTCAAATAGCTTTCGTCGTCGGATGGGCTGCCAAGCAGCTGCCGCTGCCATCATTCAATGGCGTTTCCACGTACGTCTATCAAATTTGTGTATAGACGGCAAGACAATAACAACAACGACAATCATGACGATGATGATGGCTTTAAAGATGGCAAAGATGATATTTACTACTGTCCGCTGCTACATCGCGCTGCTGATCATCACAACGACAACAACATTAGCAAGAGAGACAACAACAACAAGAGCAGTAACGAGTGCAACAATAACAGCAACAGCAGCAACAACAACAGCAGCAGCAGCAACAACAACAACACGAACAACAACAACAATAGTGACGGACACAATGCAACAGCACGAATGGACATACTGGTGCCGCCGTCCAGCCTTCGTCGCCTTCACAACCATGGTCGTGCGTTAGAAGCGTACGAAGTATTACCGCGCGCTCAAAACGTAGAAACATTTGTACAATTTACGACCATTGCCATCGGCTTCTCGGCAGTCATCATCATCGATGAGAACGTCACCGTAGCCGGTTGCCGTTGTCTTTGTGGTCGGTCGTCACCGGCGTCAGACCGGCGACAAAGTCGACGTCAAACGTGCTGCATAAGATGATAAACGCTTGATGTTGTCTGGCAGGCTTGCTGAAACGATGACTCGACGCAAATATTGGTTTCTATCTCTATGTGTTTATTTAATTCCTTCTCGTGTTCTCTTTCCTTACATACTTCACTCGTCTTCTTTGGTCGCTTTTTGCCCTATTCCTTCTCGCGCGCGCTCTCTATCTCTCTCTCTCTCTGTTTCGCGTGCTCGTTTCTCCTAGCGTTGTCTCAATCTCTCGACAACGTATGTTACGTTTAGTATGTGTTTTCCGCTGCTACCGTCGAGACGAATCTCGTGGAACGAGCGATCGATCCCACATGCCTATCCAACGGCCGCGTCGATCACCCGATTCGGTACGCTTCGACGACAACGGTAATGATGATGATGATGACGCGGAAAACGAACTGTGACGTCGCCTACGTCGGTAGAACTTGGCCTGGTTGACGATTTCGCAGCTCAGTCCGCATCATAAGGTACTAGACATAGTTCTCCAATGCGTTCGGGAAGGGGGTGGGCAAGAGGCGGCGGCGGCGCCGGCTTAAAGTCGCGCGGCAGTCGGCCTGAATATGCCGTCCTCTGTTAAGCTAGCCAACGTTGCCGATAACCCTTGGACTCTTTTTCTCTCCAATTAGATTTTGATATCCTGTGTTGTATCCTCGATGACTTTAACATCATCACCATCTTTGTGCTCCTTGTTCTCGTCCACCACCACCACCCTTCTCTAGCCAGATTCTGCTTGTGATAATACACAATCTCTATACTTCTTGTCCGTTTATTGATTGTCTTAGGACAAATCATATTGCGATATGATTTAATATAACAACATTCATATTGCGATTTTAATATAACAACATTCATAATAACATTTGAAAATCACACCGCAACCTCTTCAGAAGAATCTGGCCACCTCCGTGGATCACAACAACAACAACAATGGCTTTACGTTGGCATTCAACTGCTATCTTCCTAAACGAACCGGCGGATCTCCGGCATTCCTAGAAAGGTAAATTTAAAATAGTTACCTAGAAAGGTACATTAAATAGAATGTGCGTGTATGTGTGTTCGCATTCTATTATTTTTTTATAATTCTGGCAGCAGTAACTTTAGTTGAGCAGGCTTCCTTCGGCCTGCATGAAGGCAGGCAGAGAGATTTCAACATCCATAATCGGCTACCAACGATTCTGTACAGCCTATAGCCTTCATGCTGGTGGTGTTGTTTGTGAAGTCTAGTACCTCAAATGTGCAGATAGCTTGAACATCTTTCATAGAATCCTGTTACTCTTTCTTAAGACTGCTGCACGCAGTTGACGGCATTGCTTACTAGTATTCTGAAAATCAACCACGCTTTCCCCTAACGGGTGTGTCGACTTGAAATTTTGCAACCGAGATTGCCAAAACTTCATTTTTTCATTTTCATTATATTTACCAACTCAGTTTCATTTTGACGAATGATGCCTTATGCACCTGCCACAGTTCGTCCCACGTTGAGAAGCATTTTAGAGACAGCGTCTCACAGTTATTGCGTGGTGTTCAGGGCAAGATTGCAAGCATCACCGTGCACCATAAATCTTGAGTATACGAGACGGCTACAACATGCGGCTTCATCTTAACGATTCTGAGGAATATAGTTGTCAAGATCTCAAATCTAGGTAGTACGTAATATTAGTAAAGTACCCGACAGAGTAATCGACAGACGGTGATACTGCTCTCCAGTGCGACCAAATGAATATCTGAGTTTTTTTGGGGGAATGTAAATGCACTTTGGGCAACAATATTAGTAAAGGTGCTCGCCAAACGGGCTTGAGATTTGTTGTTCTATAGCGAGCCTCATAACTCGTCGAAATATGCAATCCTCATTTTAACTATAAGGTTGGCCCACGTGTTTCATTACTTTTTCAGTGACCGACCGAACAGTCTGAGAATTTTGGATTTTGAAATTAGATTTCCTTAAACGGCCCTTACATTCATACGTGCACCTTACGACGCAAGCGGATTTTTTGTTGAATACACACTTAGCTCGTTTACGTTAACCCTTAGGATGCACCACTACCTCTCCCTTCCCTTGCCTTTATGCAAATGAGGATGCATTATATTCCGATATGTTATTGCTGCTTGCAATTCATACTTAAACGGCAAATTTGTTCGTTATATCGTTTCAAAGCTAAACTTTTGACCTTTTGATCATGTGTTGTTTTTGATGGCATTGTTGTTGTTGTTGTTATTATTGATGTTGTTGTTGTTGTTGTTGTTGTTGTTGTTGTTGTTGTTGTTGTTGTTGTTGTTGTTGTTGTTGTTGTTGTTGTTGTTGTTGTTGTTGTTGTTGTTGTTGTTGTTGTTGTTGTTGTTGTTGTTGTTATTGTTGTTGTTGTTGTTGTTGTTGTTGTTGCTGTTGTTATTGTTGCTGTTGTTGTTGTTATTGTTGTTGTTGCCGTTGTTGTGTATAGTGGTGTTCTAATCATTGTTGTTTTTGCTTTTGGTGTTGTTGTTGTTGATGTTGCTGTTCCTCTTGGTGGCGGTTGTTTGTTAACGTTATCCGTCTATATCTCGTCTCGCGCCTCTCTTGTCGATTGGCGTTTTGATTTAGCAGCCTGTCAGTTTGCGAGCTGCCTCGCCAGACGCACGCACGCATCTTGTAACTAATAGCTCGATTGGCTGTTTTCTTTCTACAACTACCACCACCACCACTACCACTGCTAATACTACTCCTCGCCCGACAACGACGACAGCAACAACAACAACAACAGCAACAGCAACAACAACAACAGCAACAACAACAACAACTCACCGACTAACCGTCGTGTCGTTTGAACATTGGCTTGGTGACCGGGCGCCGGCGCTGTTTGGGGCCAGTCGTTCCTTGGCTTTCCCTATACCTTCTTGTGAAGCTCTCTCTTCCCCCCCTCTCTCTTTCATCCCCCGTTCTCCCATATCTCTCTCTCCATCTCTCTCTTTCTCTCACATCTGTTACGCCTCCTGTTTCTCCTCTGGCGCTCTATCTATCTATGCCTGCCCTAGCTCTCCTCGTCCTCCTAGCTTCGTCTCACGTCACGTCGATGTGTGTGTGTGTGAGTGTTATTTTTGTTTCTATCCGCCTGCCACAGTTTCTTGCCATGTCGCCGCCCCTATCTATGCACGCACGCACAATCTCGAGATGAAGCTCACGGCCATGATCTTCACTAGCAGGAGCAGCAGCAGCAACAACAACAACGGCTGCTGCAGCAGCGGCATCAACATGATGATTTATTGACAATTTTTACACATTTCACGAGTTGTTGTTGTTGTTCATGTTGTTGTGATGCTGCTGTCGATATTATTGCTGTTGTTAGTCGTATAGTTGTTGTGGTTGATAGTGTTGTTGCTATTGATGTTGTTGCCGCTGTTGTTGCCGCTGTTGATGGTGGTGCTTTGATGCCATTGTTCTTAATAGCGCTGTTGTTGCTGCCGGTGTTGTTGCCGTTGCTCTCCTTCTTGTTGCTGTTAACGGCATAGTCGAAAGTATCGAAAGTGTTATTGTTGTGTTGTTGCTGTTATTGTTGTTATTGCTGTGATTGTTGTTGTTGCTGCAATATTGTTGAGGTACGACTGGTTGTTGCTGTTGGTAATAGCGCCGTTGACCCTAGTGATTGGTATCCGACTGTTGCTGCTGTTCCTTTGCTGTCCTGTTGTTATTTAGCAGCAGCCGCGACTGCTTGATGTTGTGGGTTCTCACTGCGGCGATGTCGCCTGTAAAAAATAAGTATCATTACTCGGGCTTTAATTCACTGTAGACGGTGCCTCGCATGTTGGACGCTGATGCTTTAGCTGAAGCCGAACGATCCATATCTGCCTTTGTTTCCCTCGTCGCTTTAGGAAACGTCTCTGGAATCTTGCCTTCACACCTTTCCTTCTCCCCTTCTCTCTTTCTCTGTCTGTCTGTCTGTCGGTCTTGCTCCCTCCCGTTATTTGTTATTTTGGTTGCGCGTGACTTTGCCATCTAAGCATGCAGAAATTTAACTGTTGAAAAAGGTCCCACACACGCACACAAACAGAGAAAAAGGTGGGGAATATACAGAAGATTTGTTAGACTACTGACACTAATACAAGAGCCATTATGGTCGCTACAACGACATGTTACAGAGAGTGCTGTTGGCAACGCAGAGCTCGGCTTGACGACTGTTTGCTTTAAGGAGTCGAGGTTTTGTTCTCTGGCTGCTGATCCTAACTCTAACTAAGCGCACATCTATACTCACCTTTCTATGTATCGACCCGTAACAAAGCGACCGCCCTAAGCTAGTATAGAATAAACACGCTGCTTCACTTGTACGTCACTGCCGACAGGTCGGGTCATTGAGGACGAGGATTAGACGAGTCTTTTTGCCACCACGGTGAAGCTCGCGCGTAACTGCAGAACCACCTCACCCCCTCCCCCCTCCCCCGCCGCTTCATACCCCGCCACCGGTGCGTCAGAGATATAAGTTGTTTACAATGATCATGGGAGAGATCCGGCTTAGTTCAGAGCGGACATCTCAGACCGAAGGTTAAGACGTCCAAACTGCAGAACAGTAGAACACCTTCCGCATTTTAGGCGTGTTATACCAATGTATATAATTGTCCTGGGGCCTGATGGCAAACGACCTGAATGCTAGAAAGCAGATGACCAAAACTGAACGACGTTATCATGTTAGAGACATACATAGTATCGTAACTTCAAGTCCGCAGAGACTATTCGAGGTCTTTTATTGTTTTTCTTCGGTGCTTTCGGTATATAAGTAAGTTCCAGTTTACACAGAGTTATTCTGTCCAACCTTGAAAACGACACAATCTGGTATTGAAATCTGTATTCCGTGGTCATTTATTCATCAAGTTACTGATCCACAGATGATGGGCATTGTCTGCATCAATATGTCTATATATTTTGATATTATCCGCGCATAGTTTACGCACGTATCCAGATGCTCATTTGCAGAGCGCTGAGGTACGCCAAGCGGACAAAAATAGTGAGTCGAAAAAACGTTGATTACATTTACTAATCAAAACTAGGCGATTTCGAAGGTAAGCCTCACATTATGCCACAGTATTGTCACGAAATCCCAGGGCCTTTCGTTTGTCTCTTTCGAGACAGGGGACAACAGAGGATGAGCTATTTTGTTAGATGCCTGAGGGAAAACATAGTACATACAATGCACCTAGTGGCACGCTGAAAAGGCCAAACTCCAGTCCTCGAGCATCTCCAACAGCTGCGTACCTTTGAAACGCCCTTTAACAAACCCATATTGATTGAGATTGCCTTGATAAGTCCCAGAGATGAATTCAGTCAAATACTCGACAATAAGTTTCTGTGCCACGAAACGAAGAGATCCATTCCTGGACGACATGTCGATAGTTGTCGACCTCTGTGCAATCTTGTGTTTGAAAGGTTGGCGTGACAACGGATAGCTGAGACGCAGTTGAAGCTTACGCTTCAGCCAAGAAACGTTTGAATTGCAGGTTTAGTGGTTCAGACAGTTAAGCGACAAGTTTCCTTTTGTCCACAGCGCTTCTGGCGTGATATAACATTTTTCTCAAATTGGCCGGAGTTTTTCAGCCACATAGCGACGGTGGCTTAGGCGGTTAACGCACCGTCCGAAACGAGGTGTTGCCATGGCAATCATGATCATCAAAACAATCGGCAAGTTCGAGCGCCGGCCTTGCTGGTTGTATTTGTTGGACGTGGTTGTCATCGCCCTGCTGCTGCTACATACCTCTGCTAGAGAACGCCTATGAATTTCCAGTACGTGAACGCGATGACGACAGATGCATTTAGACGATAACGTGTCACACACAACTTAGCCTATTACGGGCCCATCAGGGATTCTAATAGGTAGCGGAGAGTGCAATCGAGCAGCAACAGAAGTTGCAACAAGGGCCGACAGAGAAGCTGACCTAACATTAGAGACAAAGCGATTACAAAACGCCTTGGCCTGGTCGCGTCGAAAGCACAGAACTTCGCTGTCGATACGCATTATACCGATGCCTTGTTGATTCCAGAGGCGCCCGCATGAATCCCTGACGTTAAGTGTCGATTTTCTAATTAGACAAAAAGAGTTTGACGCAGTAGGAAGTTTTTTTTTCTTCTGTTCGTGAAGACGATCACGAGAATTGATGTCGGCAGTTAAAAGGAGCTACTCGAGGTTCCGTACGCAGTTTTCTAGACATCCGCATGGTCGTGACGAGCACTTGGACAAGAATCAGAAACGTCGGCGCTGATAGTAAACCTCGCTTCTGTCAATGAACGAGAGAGGAACAACACGCAGATGCTTGTACTGTGATTAGTTATGCTAGAAACGTTTCTCTCTCACAAGTAGTTTATTATATTGTCGACAACAATGATTGGTTACTAACAACTATTATTTATCGCGTTGGAGAGCAATCAATCCGAGTAGCAAGTAGTGTTAAGGTTCAGAACGCGTAACGATATCAAATCCCTCTATTTGATCCCGAAAGTTGTTGTTGTTGTTGCTGCTATGCTGTACTCTAGGCCATCAATTCCTCTGCAGTAATGCTTAGTAGCCCTA
>QVRM01003817.1:0-87500 GCA_003439945.1 Dermanyssus gallinae | reverse complement strand
AATGAAGCAGCGAACAGTCAGAAAAAAGACGAGATTCATCTCGGCGATTGAGAAGACGAAGAAAACGACGAAAAGATGACGACGGAGAGGAACAGGAGATTTATGACGACTCACTTAAGTTGCTCGTCTTGTAATAATCGCCATGCGGCAAAAACGAAATGGAGAAAGCGAGATAGATTGAGAGAGGACAGGGAAGATACATTCGGAGACGGTGAGGTCGAAGGAGAAAGAGCAGGCAAGATTTCAGTAACGAAAAGTATCATAGGAAACAAGAGGACCTCCTCTTCGGCAATTTGCCATTACGGCGTCGAAAACATACAGAGCCAGCCAGACGGCAGGGTGAACAGCCAAACTCCTGTAGTACAGGCAGTGTTTGTGTGAGATTCTCTTACTAGAGCGAGAGCACAGAGAACGAACGCAAAAAAAACACACACACAGAGACGAACAAACGGACGAACAAACTAACGAACAGACTGCACTTTTGTTTGAGCTCGGCAGCATACGATTTGTTCCCCCGTTTATCGTTACAGGGTGGATCAAGAAGAACGAGAAAAAGGTGACCCGACGACACAAGGCTGTCTAAGCCCCTCACGGGGCCGTGGTGGGCTGAGAGGGCACTAAGATGTCACCGACACGGTTAGGATTATCAGACAATTCTATTTCACTGTCTTGAGACGGAAGTTAAACATCTAACCGTGATCGACGTACAGCTACGACCGTTTGATTCCTGGGGGCTGCCAAACCCGCCCCCGAGGCCCCTCTGTGCCATCGAAATATAAATGACTGCTCTAACGACGCTAACTGCAAAACGCCGTTATTTGAAGCAGCGTTTTGAGGTAATCGGTCGACATTTCACCTATTCATGATGCTTGTTTTTTTTGTAAACCATGTTTATATATCTCTTTTAGAGCTAACTTATCAACTTGCCAATTACATGTGTGGCATGGCGGGTGGCTAAATGGTCCCCACGGTGTCTATTCAGTAACTGCTACTATTACTATTACTACTACTACTACTATGCGTTTCTGAATA
The DNA here is from genome assembly GCA_003439945.1 of Dermanyssus gallinae. Taxonomy (NCBI): domain Eukaryota; kingdom Metazoa; phylum Arthropoda; class Arachnida; order Mesostigmata; family Dermanyssidae; genus Dermanyssus; species Dermanyssus gallinae. The sequence continues at coordinate 86,468 of QVRM01003817.1, read as the reverse complement.
CATGTCAATACTTTGTGTTGATTGCTACCCAAACCCATTGTGCTATAAATAAAGCAGCTTTGATCTAATCCCGTCCTACTTTAGCGTCTACCATATAATAGAACCTGAAATGTTCTTTTATCCTACGTCATGTCGTCCTTGGGAGCAATTACAGTAGCTGTAATAACAGTGTCTACGTAACTAGGACGTGTGTTTTTCGTGTCCTTTAATAATGTGGCATGCCGTGCAAGCTGTTGCGGAGAACATCTTTGGCCAAAGTCAGACTGATCGCGGTAAAATGATCTGAATTCTTCTTTTTAACTGAAACTATAATTTTGAAAAAAAAACACAGTTCAAAACGCATTACTCGAATGAAATAAACGAAAAACGTATCAATAGAGAATCTACTTTGTCGTTTCCTCAGTCAAATAGAATATCAACAAACTGTCGCCTTGGACTGATAAAGGATTAAGGAAGAGATTTAAAAAAAATTAAAACGTTATGTCTGTTTATTCTTTATAGTGCGTTATTAGTGTTTCAATTGGTCAAGCTTGACCAACTTTGTACCGTTGTTTACAAAGTAATGGAAGATAACGTTAAGATTTTCGGACGCTGCCACAGGTGTAATGTTGCAATCCAATATATATTCTTTGATGTGCACGCAAACCGTAATGTTGTGGTAGGTTAAATGCGGCAACAAACGCCTTGGTTCTTCGGCAATTAAGGTATGATCTACGTACAAACAAAGAAACACGCCTAAAGACGAGACGTATGCCTACTAGTGCTTGGACCATAATTATTTTAAGGAAAAGAGTACAAGCGTTATTATAAACCGAGTTCCCTTGTGACCTGAAGAACTTTATATATATATATATATATATATATATATATATATATATATACATACATATGTACATACTTACATTGGTAACGATAGCTTTTCCATAAAACTTACATCCAATATAAATGAATTAGTGTGTAATTCAAAATCAAACGAAACGCGCGCACATATTATTTATTATTAATAAATATATCCTTATCAACAACAGCAGCAATTAACCAGTCTCTGCTTGCGTATGGGTGTTCGCCTATATGTGTCGTGTCCAACAGTGTTCAACGATTTTACAATAATACACCGTGAACAAACTAAGAAAGAGAGAAAGAACCAATAGACAGGTAGACATCGCACGACAGCTGGCGTTGTTATTGCTGCTGCTGCTGCTGCCGACGCCGCCGCCGTCGTCGCTAGGTTCATCGAGGTTTTTCTGATATTAGCAGCCACGCGCCGGTGCGCGAAAAACAGGTATATATATATATATATATATATATATATATATATATATATTTATATATATATATATATACGAGGTGTGTTCAAAAAGTATCGCGACTTTTGAATTTTGGCGGGTTACGTATATTCGAATTTCGATTTTTTGTGGCGTTATGTTGGTACTCATGTCTCTCACTTATGCCGACAAGCTCGGCCATTTTGAATGTTCACTTAATTGTTGACAGCTGCTTTGCTTGCACGTGTTTTGGATCGTCTTCGATTTTTACCTATTCAAAAAAATGGATCAAAGAACCTGTATCAAATTTTGTGTGAAAAACGAAATTAAGTGCGCGGATGCATTCCGAATGTTGACTGTGGCATACGGAGAAGCTACCTTGGACCGAAGCAACGTTTATCGGTGGTACAAAATGTTCTCAGAAGGCCGAGAAGATGTGAACGACGAAGAGCGTGCCGGACGCCCGAGCACTTCAACAAGAGACGAAAAAATTAATGAAGTGGAGAAAATGGTATTGGCCAATCGTCGAATCACCGTTAGAGAAGTTTCTGAGGACCTAAACATATCGATTGGCTCGTGCCATTCGATTTTTATCAATGATTTGGGCATGAGACGGGTCGCCGCGAAATTCGTACCAAAATTGCTCAATTGCGACCAAAAACAGCATCGCATGAACATTGCTAATGAGATGTTGGACTCTGTCCGCGACGACCCAAATTTGCTCCAGAGGGTCATAACTGGTGACGAATCGTGGGTTTATGGTTATGACGTGGAAACCAAAAGCTCAATCATCTCAATGGAAGCTGCCGCACGAACCAAGACCGAAAAAAGCGCGCTAAGTTCGGTCGAATGTGAAAGTTTTGCTGACAGTTTTCTTCGATTGCAGGGGCGTGGTGCATCATGAGTTCTTGCCACAGGGTAGAACGGTCAATAAGGAATATTACCTGCAAGTTATGCGCAATTTGCGCGAAGCAATCCGCCAGAAACGCCCGGATTTGTGGAAGAACAAAAATTGGCTTTTGCACCACGATAACGCCCCTGCTCACACATCGTTGCTTGTGCGCGAGTTTTTGGCCAAAAACAACACACTAATGATGCCGCAGCCACCGTATTCCCCAGATCTGGCCCCCTGTGACTTTTTCTTGTTCCCTAAACTGAAGAGGCCCATGAAAGGACGACGTTACGCTACGCTTGACGAGATAAAGACGGCATCGAAGGAGGAGCTGAACAAGATAAAAAAATTAGTTTTTTGAAGTGCTTCGAAGATTGGAAAAAACCGTTGGCACAAGTGTATAATATCTCATGGGGATTACTTTGAAGGGGACAAAATAGATATTCATGAATAAATTAATAATTTTTGAAAAAACACAAAAGCCGCGATACTTTTTGAACACACCTCGTATATATATATATATATATATATATATATATATATATATATATATATATATAGATATATATATATATTATATATATATATATATATATATATATATATTATTATATATATATATATTCCTCACAGTGCTAATTAATCGTCTGGGTAGTACCGTTGGCGAGATGGCGCAACGCCTCAGCAGATTCAGGAAGAAACCAATTGGGCTGCTTGGTTTTCTTCCGATGAGCGAACGTCGGTCGTCGTCGAACTCGATCGACGCACTTAAATACGTGGTCGTTTATTTTTCGATCGTCGAATTGTTTGTGTATTCATTTTGTGAGATACGTGGAGAGAGACGCACACGTCGTCTCCAAGTGACAGAACATGCGTACTACGCGTTCTGATAGAACTGAATTCGACATTTGGCGGCTTTGAATGGTGATTCTAATGGACGACTTCATAACGTCGGCTTTGAATGGTGATTATAATGGACGACTTCAAAATACAGTAGTCGAAATAATAAAAACCTTATTTGACCGGTGATCTCTCAACATCGGCACACTGCCCGGCAGCCAAACTGTGCATAAATGCAATTTTCACCTATAAAACACAAAAATGAACACAAACAGGTGGGATCCTATCTGCACGACATATGCAATTTCTGCATCTCTGTATTAATCTTTATTTTTCCCTGCCCCTTCCTCTTTGTCGCTTTCTCTGAGTGAGAGTTATATCTGTTCTGTCTGTATCACGAAGCAATATCATTGTAGCAAGCTCAGTAATGTATTATAGGTAACTAAACGAATTAAAATATAGCTATGCTTGCAGTGGTTGTAGTTACAGTTGTATTGGCCGTTGTGGTGGTGGTGGTGGTGGTGGTATACATTTTAGTCTAAGAGAGTCTAAGTCTAAAATTAACACGTTTACTTACCCAAGATTGCAACATGAATCTTTTTATTGATTTATTGATGAATTCATTTATTGATGAATAAAAGTTTTAGGTCTAGGAACAACATGTCTGATGATAACCGTTACAGGTACTGGTTAGCGGTTATGGCGGCAAAGCCTGTGGCAACAACTGATCTGGGTACGTTTGGTAGTTGGCCACAGCATCATTAGGCGTTTCGACATGAGAACGCGTCTCTGCAGGCACCCTGTTTCAACCTCCCTGGCCGCTGTTCTTCGCCGACAATAGGCCGTTGGGTGGGTGGCCTCCATATCGATCTCAATCCACGCACGGAGCTCCAAAAACGCGGGGTAGCTTGAACGTAGTAGAAGAAGAATCGATAGAAGGCCAATCTTGTGGCTATCTATATCTGAGCGACGAAGACGCTGCAGATGAACAGCGGATGAGGAAAACCTCGAAGAGAGCCAAGTCGGCGTTGAAGGCTCTGCCTTGTAAAGTCAAGTCGGTCGGTAAGTGGTCGAACGCTTGATCGAAGAGGCCAACAGTTGACTAGTTACAACAGACCGTCGGTCAATCAATCAGTCATTGATTGATTGGTTGGTGCGTTCGTACTTCGTACGGTCGTTGCATCGGTAAATCGTTTGTTTATTTAATCGTTTACTTCCTGTCTGCTTGACAACAACGTGACACAATGTGCATGCAACGACATGCTCATGACGAAATAAACCGAGATAGTGTCGTCAGTGTTGTTGTTGTTGTGTTGTTGTTGTTGTTGTTGTTGTTGTTGTGTGTTGTTGTTGTTGTTGTTGTTGTTGTTGTTGTTGTTGTTGTTGTTGTTGTTGTTGTTGTTGTTGTTGTCGTCTTTGTTGCTGTTGTTGTTGCACTTGTTGTTGTTATCGTTCATGTTTTTTTTGTGTTTACGGTGTCGGTCTTGTTATATATACATATACATGCACACACAGTCAAGCCATGCGGCCTTACATATACATGCTAACATGCATGCTCATACATGCTATCAGCTGGTCGGTTACATACAAAAAGCATGCATTCATTTCAGCGCACTACTGCGACTACTAAGTAGGCTATCATCAAATGATTTGCAATTAATGCAAGTGGGACGCAAAACTTTTCGTATAGTAACGACGTAAAACACGAACGTCAACATGTGCACTTTGGACCGTCAGAACAATACACATATGCATACACACACACACACACACTCATAACGTACACGTGGGGTTGAATATGGCAGCACAATTTTTTGCACGAAACCTGTGTGCCCCCCATTGACGAATGCCGAAGGGTCGGTGACAGTTTTTGGCCAAATTTTCACCGCCGACAAGCTTTGCTGACGGCGTCATCACGGCTCCACTTTTCTCGTCGGATAGAGAGCGAAAAAGAATTGTTGCTGTTGTTGTCATTGTTGTTGTTGTTGTTGTTGCAGTAAATGTTGTTGTTGTTGTCAATGTTGTTGTTGTTGCTGTTATCTGTTTGTCTGCGCTACACTACGCGTGCGAGGTATGCCGGCATAACCTCGTCGTCATTGTCCACTTCACAGGTGGGCCACGAGACTTAGCGGCCTTTCATTGAGCCGAGTCCGACCGCTGAGCAGCGAGTTTTTGGAGCGCCGCAAAAGCCAGCAACTCGCGGGCCACAGCAACAACAATAACGACAAGAAAAACAGCAGCGACAACCTTTTTGCTTTTTAGCCATCATCTCTACTACTACGGTTCCCGTTGCTACTACTTCTGCTACTACTACTTCTGCTACTACTACTACTATTACAACTACTACCACCCCTTGGGACTACTGCTGTGATGAGAGCTATCAGATTGCCCATAATCTCATCATCATATTCGTCATCGTCTTAAGTTGCTCACGCCGCTCGTGTGATCGCCGCTCAACGAAATATCGTCGTCGTTGCTGCCGCCTTGGTTCTTGTTGATGTTGTTGCTGTTGCTGCTGAGTGGGTGATCCGCCGGGTTGTTGTTGTTGTTGTTGTTGTTGTTTTCCCTTCGTTTTTCTTTACCTCTTCTTCCTCTACACCTTGTTCTTCCTTTCCTTCGTTGTCTAACCTCTCTTGGCGGGCGGCCTGATCCGGGCCGAGGACCACCAACAGCAGCAGCAGCGCCAGCTTTAGTATTAATAACAACAACAACATCAACAGCAACAACAACACAGCATCAGCAGCTGTTGGCAGAAGCAACAGCATCTGCAGCAACAACAACAACAGCATCTGCAGCAACAACAGCATCTGCAACAGCAACAGCATTTGCAACAACAACAACAGCAGCAGCAACAACAATAACAAAATCAGCAGTAAACAAAGAAAGCCTCGGGCTATCCTCCTTCTCCTTTGCCTCCTATTCCTGCTTCTCCATCTTCTCTCACCGTGGTCGTCGGCATCGTAGTTCGGACGGAAGGACGAACGGACGGACGGACGGACGGACAGACATCGTCATGGCGTCTCCCGAGTCGTGAGCAATCCATCATGAGCGATGAGCCCTCGAATGGCTGGTTACATGATTGACTAGCAGCACTTCGTAGCGGTGGCTGGCAACGCCGACTCATGAGGAGCCCACCTTGTTCGTGGCCTGCGACGACGACGACGACAACGCCGGCCGTTTCTGCTTCTGCTGCCGCCGCCGCCGCTGCCACCGAAGTCGCCACCAGCCGCGCTAACAGTAGACGACGGTACAGCCGTGTTCGGCCGAAGCCACCGAAGTCGCTGCTGCTGCTGCTGGCGGCGCGCCAACGCTTCGAATCTGCACGGAACGCTACGCAGCAAGCATCGCGCATTCATTGTCTATATACTACGCTAAGCGCACCTTACCCACCTCCGTCAGTCCGTCCGTTCGTTTATTGGTCCGTCCGTCCATGTGTCCGTCGGTCGGCCGGTACATCTGCCCGTTTGTTCATGAACGAGGTCTGCTGGTTTGCCTTATCATTGCTTCTGCTGCTGCTGCGGCTGTTGATGAAAATAATCACACTAGTGTTGCTACTGATACGCGCCGTTGTCGTCTTCATCCCCGACCAACCCCCGTGACGTGTTGCTGATTACTGGAGCTCCCATCACCCACGTATTTCCGTCTGTAGCTCTTCTTCATGCAATTCTATCAGTCTATCTCTTAACATCCGTTCACCTCTCTCTCCTTTTCATTTTTCCTCTCTTCCTCTTTTCTCTCTCTCTCTCTCTCACACCTATATATATATATATATATATATATATATATATTTCTCTATATCCTCCGCTTTTCGCTCCCCTTCTTGCTGGTTTGCACAATATATACCTTCAATATCTTATCACCACCGCTGCTACCACAATGAGGCGTTCGGGATCACCACCCCGGCACACCCGTAACAGATACAGTACGGGTATTTTGAGGACGGCACCAATTTGCTCTTGACGTATTGTTGCACAGGCCGTCACAATATACTATCTTTGATGCCATTGTTGTTATCGGTCGTGTTGGTGTTACTGTTGTTGTCAGTAAGTCAGCTGCTGCAGCACATCTGAGGCTGTAGTTCTGCTCCCTTCTGTACAGGCTGCATTTATGGCCTGGCTGATGTATGGGGCTACATTGCGTGGAAATTCGCAGCGTTACTGCTAGATGGACATCGTTGCCTGCTTGTGGTTCGCTAGCCCCAGAATGACTTGACTTCTGTCTTGGTCATGCGCCTTTTTCTTGCGCTCACTGCGCTACCTTACAGAACAAACAGTATACATAAAATAGTAATAAAAAACACACACAGAGCAGCTTTGCAAATGACTCCCGTGAAAGCCGTCCGCTGACGGCAGTACCGCGACCCACGGTCGGGGGGTGTGATAATAGCCGCAACTTCAGCCTAGTGACGGGTCGTCGCCACAAAAGGCAATGGTGATCAAAACCAAAGACGACAGAAGCCAAATATCAAGGCTGAATATCCCTCTGAGTAAGAGGCAGCGCGCCCGTGGAAAGAAAGCAACAGCAACTACGAATGGGAAGTGCAAATAAAGGTTTGGGAAAGCTTATACTGTGTAAAAATAATGTGCTCCCATGGAAACTTTTCCTGAAGAGGGTTTCAGCCTATCAATGTCGGCAACGCAGATATGTAGTTGACTAGCTGCGAGGCTTAAATGTTGTTTTTTCAAACGACGGCTGAAGGGTCTGCCATCTCAGCCAAGAGTTAAGGAAGCGGTTACCGATGGGCAGCGTTCAGCGGCTCTGCAATGACGCCCTCAACCGCGGAGGAAACTACATGACGCTAATGGCGTTTGCCAAGCACTGCTGTAGAATTGCAAGGCTTTATCTGAAGCACTAGATGTAGCGCTAGAACCTTTGTTTAGAAATATGGACATTGTACCCCTAACAGAAATCTTTCTTCAGAAGGAACCCCACGAAGACGAGATGCGAGAGTTCCACTGTTAGCAGGGCTTCCCGATGAAGGGCTAGGTGGGCCGGTAGAAGAACTACCAATATACCTACGAGCATAAGGTTGTGCCCGTGATATGAAGTTTGCCCAATAGAAATAGCCCTGGACTAGATATGCGCGACTACAAGCACTGGACAGAGTCGGCAGATGCCTTTAAAGGCCATCTTTATTATCAGTTCACACAGATAATAAACATGCGATCCCCCAGATACTCTGAGAGAGTCGCATAGCCCACGACAGGCACAACGCGTTTTAAGGGATTTTTTCAAGGAAAAAGCGGTGATGATATGAACGATCCAAGTCTATAGCGGGGTCAGCGCATTATCAATAAAATCTTCGTCAACACAGTTATAAAGAGAGTGTTTCTAACTGTAGAGGAGGCCATTTTACAGAAAGAGTCTGGGTTTAGAAAAAGCCGGGATACACAGAACGCAATCTACGTCCTCTAATCTTAGGTTGAAAAACTATCAGATTAACAATCTAAGGTTGAAAAAACCCGCAGGTCACATATATGTAGTCTTCACCGATCGTGTAACATGTTTCGATACAATTCTAACGTTAATGTCGACATGTGGGGAGGCGAGACTACAGCTGAGGCAAAACTTAGGGACCCCGCAGGAAAACTCGCTTAGTTGCTTTGCGTTTGCCCTACTTATCGCATCGCTGACGTAGTCCGCCATGTGCACGTGGAGGTTAGAAACGCAGTCGTTATAATAAATGCTAATGATGAGAAGAATAATGTCGTGGTTGTACACAGCGACCTCGCGGCCATCTGACGTATTGTCGGCGACACTGAAGCTTACCCAAACACTAAAAAATGTTAATGAATTTATATTTGTTTATTTCACAATAACATTGCATTTCAAGATGTTATATAATTACAATACAGTTCATTATATACAATTTGAACACTTTAGCAACCATCCTACCGGGCGAAAAAGTGCAAAGACCGCCGATGGGTCTGGCAGCTCGCTACGTGGTATTTAGCGCATATCTGTGAGCAGAACCGGCAACGACATTGATCGCTAACTTGGTGAAATCCTTGGGTCGAACATACCATACGAAATTTTAAGTAAATTCACGGAAGACGAAAGCGATCAAGATTTGCCAAAAAGGCTACGGCGGACAAAATTTTCGGTAGTGGTCAACCGCTTGAGTTTGTCAACGGCTTTTTGTATATTGGTCTTAGGGTCGACCATGCGGGAACGAACTAGTGATAAATATATTTTTCTAACTTCGCACAACTCAAGAGATGTTTTGCCGTAAACATGAAACGGGTTTTCTTTCGGCCGCGTTCGGTACGAATTGTGCTCCTGCTAGTAAGATGCGACCTAGTAGTGAAAGTAATTAAACTCCTTTGCGGGCTGGCTTTCAGTCAGCATTTAACAACCACGGAATTGATTTCGCATTGCTTCGTAAGATGGACCCCATAAATACAAATGTGCATCAGCGTGGATCGAACCCGTGCACTTATGTGTCTCCTCCGGTCGCAAGACTCACGCAAATGCATTACTCCACCGGACTCGACGAGCAATTAGAACAGGGCAGTACTCACCAGCCGCTGAGGCTTCCCAGCAATGCTTGCGGCAATGGTGAAATACACTGGCAGGTTTGACGAGTCCCACAGTAGTCATTATCGAGACCTTTAAAGAAAACAAATGTAAAGAAGTACACAAAAGTAAAGAAGAGATCGTGCAGATGCGCACCTCAGTAGTAACCTTTGGAATGAAAGGGCATGCACTACTACCACATGTGCACCGCTATCGCCATTACCTAATACGTTCGACTTGAGGATTTCACCAGGTAAGCGACAAATGGCGTCTCCGGTTCCGCTCTCAGAAGTCCTTTATATAACATGCGGCAAACCTCCAGATACATCGGTGGCGGTTTTCGCCTAGTGCGATGCCTGCTTCGGAGTTTCGAGAAAATATATTGTTGAAATGAATGTATATACATGTCATGCTAAATATTTTGCAAATGCAAATCACCTGCAAAATAAATCAAATAAAACAATTCGCGTATTCCACTATTACTACACGTAAATACAATCACCTGTGTGTATGTGTATTTAAGTTGTGCAAATCCAACAAAAAGGGTTGGATACATAATAGACCCAATGGGTGTTGTTAACGTCACAGGGTATCGAGACTGATTCCAGGGAAAGCGCAAAACTGAGACAACTCCATTAGAAAAGGAAAGACGCATCTTTGTCTTCGCAACGCAAATATTTCTTTCAGCTAAAGATAGCGACCTTTCAAAGCACGCCACATCAGTAGTCCCCGCGTAAAAACTAGATTGCTTTTACAGCATGCAATATGATAATATCATAAAGTGTTGTCATAGGAAGTCGCACGACTTGATTGACAAGATTCGAATCAAACGATAAAAGAGCACTTCCTGCTGTGTGATGACAGCATCGTAAACGCAGACTTGAGGATTCCACCTTTTAAACTGACCAATTAAAACGGCGTCCAGCTCAAATTTGCAGTTTCACGAGAAAAACGTACAAAAACGAGCCACACCTCTTTCTTAGATGCTTCTGATGCACATGAGTGAGGTGAATGCCTGTTGATGTTTCTACTGTTAGTGCTGTTGCACAGGCAAGAGAACTGTTGGTGTTTCGCTTGTTGGTGCTGTCGAGTACGATGACGACTCAGGCCGGTTAGGTGGGTTAGCAGCCGTTACTGGCCACGCTGAGAAACGGGTGGTCTGTTTAACAGGCAAGTGATTGCCATGACTCGTTTCATTGTCATAATGATAGTTGTAGTGGTAGGTATCATGATCGTCATAACAACGGTGTTAAGATTAGTGTTTGTGTGTGTTTAATTATTTGTGTATGTTTGTATGTATATGTTCTTCATAAGCATTATCATTTCCATCTGTCTCTGATCTGACCAACATCATATCATCACGGTCCTCACGTACTAAGCCGTACGTGATGGCCGATGGACGGCTGAAACGCGGCGCATACCTGGCCGTCAGGTGCCTCCTCCTGTGTCGAAGGGACACTCGGCTTGACTGATTGATGGAACACGATTTGTTCGCTATGGCTGGCTGGCAGTATCGTCGCTCCAGTAGCGCGCGTCAGCGTGCCATATGTACGCTACGCCGTCGGCGTTGTTTACGTGCGGGCGTCTAGCTGCGTTCCGAAGTCCCCTGCCGATGGTTGCCCGGAGGCTGGGCGGCGAAGGGGGCAGATAGGGATCATTATTATCATCGTCATCGTCATCATCCCGTTCATCATGGCAATCAATGTATGCCGGATATGCGACGATCAGTACAGCCCGTGGTGGCGGGAACGCGTCACACCTGCTCGTCGCCGGTGAAGGAAGACGACGTCACGACATCAACATAGCAAACAAAGTCCACAGCGTCAGACGGCACTCTCAAAGTCCTGCTTTCCTTCTCTCCTTCCCCCTCTCTCTCTTTACATACATATATATATATATATATTTATATATTGCCCTCTCTCCAATTATCGCCCGCTTACTCTCTCCAATTCTCTTCCGCTTTCTCTCTCTTTCTCTCCCACCCTATCTCTTCCTTGTTGTATTATTTTGTTGCCTCTCTACCGTTGGTCACTATCGCTCTTCCATACCTCATGTTCTTGCAGCTGACGCATCTGCTGGTACTTTCTCAGATGCATAGAGACGCAACGCACATACAAAACGTTAACGGTGTGCTTGTTCGTCGGTCAGAAATACCACACTGCCGTGTTAAATGACCATACATGCCGAGAAGAAAATACTAACAACAAATACTAACTATGACGATTCTACTATTACTAGTACTACTACAGACGTTGCTGTCAAAACAACGGCATTGGCAACAGCAGCAATTGCTACTTGTGCTACTACATTAGGCAACATCAGTGTTGTTGTATAAGTATATATGAGATATATATAAATGGTAATAAACAGAAACAATAGCATCAGCTAAGACCGTGCTGGCTGCGGTACTGTTCATGTCTAGCATTGTTAACAAAATGTTCTGCAGCATTTCAGACCCTACGGCTACAATTGCCATTACTGGCGTTACCGTAGTAGCGGCAGCAGCAGCAGCAGAAGCCGGTTCCGAACAGAATACACAGACAGGATGGACCGACCGTGAAATTACGCCAAGGATAGATAACCCAATCAGGACAAGCTAGCAACAACGGACGATCTACTGCGACCTACCCGATGCGCGCTGTGCTTGGTGTGTGCGAGCGACCAGAGTATCGCTCGCAAGCCATCATCAGACGAGATCTGTTCTCTTCTGCGTTCTTCTCCATCTTCTACACGTTTGGCCTCTTGTGGACCACCGGTCGACTCAGATCTCTCAGTTTCGTTCTCTCGTCTTCTTCTCTATCTGTCCGTTTCGCTTGCTCTCTCTCTCTCTCTCTGTCTGCCTCGGATGATGAAGTCGTCCTACGAATTGCATTGTTTATCATGGCTCGCTCGACCAGTTAGGCCAGCGAGCAGAAACAGTCGGACATCTTCGTTTGTGGATGGCCCAACATACGGTTAGGAATAGTGGAGAAGGAGGGAGGAGGGGCAGGGCGCAGGGGGTATAGCCAGGACCAGGGCCGAGGGGCGTCCTGCCGTTCAGGGGCCAAGACGACGCCACTACTAAGGAAGTCAACTGTATCTAGTAACAATTGATGACACTGGGCATCGTCCATTTCCTCAGCATAATCTGCTTCTTCTCCTGGCGGGTTGCCGGTCCGGACTCGCCGCAGTCCTACCGTCCTCCCACACTCTTCCAAGTCCTGCCGTCGTTTCAGCTCGACGGTACGGAGCACAGGGTCTCTGTCTCCCCTTTGGGGGTGGAGCACGGGGGCAAAGGGGTTGTCGTCGGGGGTTCGACGGCTTGGCTTCACTAGATGCCGGCTGCTGATCAGCTGAGCGTGTCGTCGCCGTGACCGTCCTCGTCGTCGTCATCATCTTCGTCGTCGTTGTTGTCGCCTGTTTCAGTTGGAACCCGATCTGTTCCATGGATGGAGTCGTCGTGCTCCATGGTCCTCAATGTCTTGCAACAAACAGCAAAAGCAGCGCCGACATCAGTAACAACACCAACAACAACATGAACAACAACAGCAGCAGGGCGGCCTGCCGCTCTTGCCAAGACGAACTACCGCGACACCAATGGCAGTCCAGCACAGTACAGCACACCACTACGGCTCGCACGGCCTAGGTCCATATAGCCAATGGATCGCAGGAGTATATGTATATATATATATATATACGGTAGAGAACATGGCATAGTGGCTTCGATATGATGGTGGCTGCGCGTGTGCGTCTGCCGCCCGCGCATGTGTCGTTCTTCGTATATGGATGCTGGTTAGGATAGCTTGCGTTCTTGGCGTCCGGGCAGCTGGCATGTCGAATGACTCCTATATGTCTCAGGAGTGCCAAGATGCCGCCCGCGTTCATGTCGTAGGCACACGCACACACATATATATCTAGGGAGAGAAAGAGAGAGGAAGGGAGAAGGAGAGAAAGACCGAGAGCGAAAGTCCGAGAGACAGATAGAGAACGAAGTGTATGACGGTGTCCCTGTGTGTGTGTGTGTATTCCGTTTGGAAGCCGATACACTAGCAGCCATATGGCTCCATTACCGTGTAGGAGGACAGCACCACCAGCTGCAGCAACCGCACCAGCACAGCAGCGGCAGCAGCACAGGACAACGTGAATGAGTGAACGAGTGTGCGACTGAGTGAGAAACGAACCAAGGAAGAAGAACGAGCAGAAAAAGAAGAGCTTCTTGCTCCCCGAGGCCGCCGCAAGGCTGGACGGCATCTCGCAGCAAATCAGCTGTTAACGATATATTGTCCATGTCCTCCCCAAGGTTCATATCGCACAACACCGAGAAACACAGAGAAACGGTCGCCCGACCCGCATACGCCCCCCGTGCCCCCGTGCTCCTTTTGCGCGCTGCCTTCTCGTTCTGTTTTCCCATCTCCAGCAACTCAGCAGCCCGGCTGTCCGGCCGGCCGGCGACCACGATGACCATTACGATCTACCATGAATGACTCGGGCCAAACCCGTTGTCGGTCAGTTGGTTGGGCAGCGGGCCACCCGTTGGACCGTTGTCACGTGATGAAAATGACGACAACGACGACGACTGGATCGGGCCGCCGCTCGGGAACCACGGTGTGCTGTGGTTTGATCCAACTGCGTTAGGCGCTTGCCGCTTGCTGATACGCTGACCATTCGCTGTGTCATTCGTTTGCGTATCTAAGTACACAGAGACACAGGGACAGAAAGAAAGAAAGAAAGAACGAAACGAAAAGAAACAACGAGAGAAAGCGAGAAACAAACAGAGGCAGAGGCAGAAGGGGGCCGGGAGAGAAGAAGAACTAGAAACACGGCACGGGGTACGGCAGATGCCTTCTTCAGTTAGACAGCGCGACATTAACAACATCGCCGGGGGACGACGATGACAGCGACCATACGTTGCCGCCACTGCCAGCCAGGGCACGGATGGCGGAACGCCGGCTCGTTCCCGCTGGCTGGATGGATGGGTTGGGGCAAATGGTGGCTGGCCGTGATCGAAACAGTCGTTGTGGGGGCACTGCTGGTTAGTTAGAGTCGTAAATCGAACGTAACATGGTTGTTCCCGTTTGCCTCCCCCGCCGTCCCGCGCCAGTTCTCCCCTCACAGCGCAATCGATCGAAGGAAATGAGCTGAGCGAATTCCACACATTGAACGGTGTCGTTGTCGTCGTCGTCGTCATCGTCGTAGTTGTCATCAGTATCGTCGCCGCTGTCTGTGCCTATTCGTTCGGTGGCTGTGATGAATAGCGCGTTTATATCGTCCCGCTCCTCATTCTTTTTCTCTTCCTCCTATCAGACGATCGTTTATGTTGGCCAGATCGCTCATCTAGCCGACCTTTGTGATTAGACTTCGAACATCGGTAGATGTAGCAAAAGCATTGTAGCCCGAGGGTCGTCGCTAGCGGGGGAGCGCCATGGTTTGGGAACGACATTTGGAAGCCATAGTTGGGGGGCATTTATGGTCATAGAGCTGCCGATTGCTCCTTACTGCTCCTTTAAAGACTAATCGCCTACTAAATCGTCGGATGACGCGATAAAAGCACACATAGCTTGCCGGTTCCGAAGTTACATGTATAGTAGTTGTTAATTACCCGACAGTTAATGGTGTCGTTTATTTGCCCGTTTGGATGGAGGTTACTGCAAGCATATGCAGACGACATACAGGACTCGGCGGTAGCAGCGACGGTGGCCGCCGCACAGAGCGTGACAGGTACAGGAAGAAGAAACGTGGGCGTCTGCCAACATTGATGGCCTCCAACAGAAGCGAGGTTAGACCGGCGCACCTACGAAGGGGATCCGGTCACCGACCACCTCCGCCGACATCAAGATATGCAGCTCGTCGATCGCAACGCTCAATCGGGCTACGACGCTCCCTCGTTAAATTCAGCAAAACGTTTTAAAATTCAATGGCTAAAGTCTTTCTAGAGTAGGTTCTTCTTGGTTTATTAAATGGGTCCCATAGCGATATGACGGATCGGCTCCACCGGATAACTGTGGTAGTTCTAGAGCTAGCACATGCTTATATGTATAGCTTCGGTTAGGATGTGCTTTTATTCGTGCAAACAATGTCTTCTGCATTTGTAGTGCAGTGGCTGTGACTAACTTTGCCAAGCATTTCAGTCTGGCGCTGGTGCTATTTCTTTAAAGTATCTGCTTTAACAACTATCAGTGGTATATTATATGCTTGTTAGATGTCGTAATTATCCATAGTTATAGTCTGGATGATGTCGAATGGCGCTATGATGAGCCGTATAAAACTGTCGGTTAAATTTGCCACTTCATTGATAGCATAGAAGAAGCTATGCGTTTGCTTCAACTCGGGAAATACTATTCGCCGCTGCATGTGAAAATACCAGAACGACGACTGTTTATTTTGAAACTGTTTTTATATTCAATATATATATATATATATATATATATATATATATATATATATATTAGGATGATTCATAAGTCCGTTCGGATTTTTCACCCATTTTTGAAGGCGCGTCGTTACAACGGAAAGGAAATTTTATTGAATTATGTATTGCCCATTTTGTTCAACTACCTAAGCCCAACGTTCAGGCAAGCTCATGATTCTATTCATTCAGAAGGTGGCGTCCTGGCCTTGGAAGTAATAGTCTATATACGTTTAAAACCTTCTAAAGTATCGAATTCTTTGTCATTAATGAAATTTAGAAAGAACCGAAACAGAAAATATTCTTATGGGGCAAGGTCATGACTATACGCAGGACGTGGTGAAAAATCCCATCCAAATTCCATTAACTTCTTGGTGTTGAGCAAAGATGTGTGCGGTCTTGCGTTGTCGTGGTGAAAACTCACTCCTCGTCTGTTCGCTAATTCCGGTTGCTTCTAGTCAATTGCCCCCTTTAAATTGTCCTATTGTTAACAGTATTTTATCGTATTGATCGTTTTATTTGGTTGTAACAGCTCATAAAAAAACGACCCCCTTCGCATCCAGCCAAACACTTAACATAATTTTTTCTTGTATAGGTCCGGGCTTGGCAGTTGCTTGGGGCTCACTCCCTTTTTAAGCTACGCCCTTCTGCAGAAAACGTTCTTATAGAGTATCCACTTCTTATCCACTGTCACTACAATGCGGAGAAAGGGGCGATCCTCGTTCTTTTTTAGAAGCTGATTGCAAACTAGCACACGGTTCTCCAGTTGGCGATTGTTGAGGGAGTGCGGATACATCCAACTTGTTGACGAATTCCTCGGCATTGAGATGCCTTTGAAGGGATGTGTATGTACGTCGACAATGGCTACGTTCTCGCAAACTGAGAGGTTTGGGTTTTGTTTAACCACTGTTGTTAATGCGGCCGTGTCTACTGCCAAAGGCCGTCCGGGACGGTCTCGGTCGTTAACGTCCAAGTCGCCCTTCCTAAGTCGCACAAACCACTTTTGAAATGTCCTGTGTGTTACTTTCTCTCCGCCATATACTTTACATATCTTATTTAGGACTTGGGTTGCATATTTTCCTTTCCGGAAATAAAATAGCATTAAATGACGAAAATGCACATTTAAGTCTGCCATCGGGTGTTTTTGATGCCATGCTGTCCTCAGCATGGTATCCAAACAGTATGGTGCCCCGGTCATCTGGCCGCAAAGCGCAACAGTGCACCAAATTGTGTAAATTGCAAAGGTTTACAAGTTTCGCGCTCTTCTCTGTAACCACTGTGTGCGTGCAAAATCAAGCGGCGTGAGACATAGTAGAGAGCAAGTTTTTGCAGGAAGTAACTACGAAGCATGCAAACGCTATAGCTGCCAAACGAAAAAACTACGCCGGCGTCATGGAGTCATTCCTTAAAGCCCAATACATTTTTCGCATATTGGGCGTCTGTACCAAAAGTTTACGCCTCGATTAGAAAATCTGTAGTGGTCAAGACCTCATCTGTATTGTCAAGTCAAAGTAAATGTATTTAAAGGTCACCTCCGTTTTCTCAAAACCTGGCCAGTTAGTTAATACTACACCTACGAACTGAACAAGGTCGCCCCTACATGTGAAGTCGCTGCTGAAGTTGCTGCCGCGAAAGACTTCAATTTCTAAAAGGACTGTGACATAAGCATTTAACGTAGCCTGTCCTATAGCTCTTTTATTTAAGGGCAAAATAGGTGATGACAGACAAGACCCAAACTTATACCGCGGTATAGCGCCTGAAATGATGCTGAAGAATATATTCTGCAAAGTAGTTATAAAACGGATCGAGTACGTTGTCGACCAGACCTTTCCGCCGGAGTAATTTGGCTTCCGAAGAGGTTGAGGAACGCGTGATGCAATACATCTGCTTCGTCAGAGAGAGGCAAAAACCCGAAGGCCATTTATTATGCATTCTATAGTACTTTATCATATAGTCATAGCTTTCGACAAAGCCCCTCAAGATCTCTGGTGAAGCCATTCGACAGCAGGTAGGGGCCTTCTGAGCGTAATTCGAGCTTCTTTGATGAGGACACCTTCCTGGTACAAGGTGAGCAGGAAGTGTTGCAGGTAAGGCAAAATGTGGGATCCCCGCAAAGCGACCCATTGAGCTACGTCTCCTTCACTCTTCTGCTTGCCGATTTTGTCGAATATATTCGACAGGAGTTCGAGAAGGCCACAGTTGTGATGTATGCAGATGACGTAGTGGTCGCCCATCACGACCTGGGTGCCAGCAAGCTCATCACTTCTCTGGCGAAGGTGCTCCTTGTCTCAGGGGTGTTGGAAATAAACTTCATGAAGACCAAGGCTATGAAATTCGGAAGAGGAGGTCGATTGGCTGCTAAGACGTTATACGTTGCGGCGGCCAAACCTTAGAATTCGTCAACTCTTTCCGGCATCTGGGGCATCGGCTTCATTATACTGGGACGACCTTCACTGCTCACATCGTCGAGACAGTGCGCACAGCCCTAATCTCTCTTTATGGAGAGGTAGGCGACGTCCGGCGACTGTCTGTCCCGACGGCAGTGACACTTTTCTCCCTCAAGATTGTTCCAACGCTAATGTATGGTCTTGACAGAGTATGCGAACACCTCAACAGGGCAAACTTTAGTCTGCTTGAAAGGTGTTTCACAATGTACATGACTACAAAGCCTATCAATGCGGGCAAGGAGCCGCTTTGTGTACCTAATGTCAGGCTGCGCACCGGTTATTGAGATAATTCAATTGAGGTTAAAGACCATTCGAGAGCTTTATCTCGGAATGCGAATATAAAGTTGAACAAGTCCGACGAGAGGTTGTAGACCTGGATATTTTCAGTGCATCTCATCTCTGGTCTGGTCTTGAAGGTGACAATCGCCACGTCTATACTAGATACATAGTTTATGCCTATCAAACACGAGCTTTCACGAGGACTACTCCGAGTGCATCTGTCGACTGTACTCTCAGGTGTGTACGAAACTTCATGCGTCTGCCTGTCTGGCCCTTGCGAAGAGTTCACTGCACTGCCTCTCTCGAATATCATGCCGCGAGCAGCTGACTGTAACATTGTATAATTGTCAATGTTATATGCAATACTCAATATGAGTAAAATAAATATGATGATAACTCTTAGATGTTTTGCGTCCGGAAGCGGCCGAGTGTCCAAAGATAGGTAGCAAATTGGCAATAAATCAGCTTACTGTAGCTGTGTGACTAAAACATTGACAATATTTAAGTCTTTCTTATTTACGTTAAACAGCACTCCGATTGTGAAGCGCACCTCGCAGGTTTTTATTCTAGTCACGTGATGTCTACGATGCTACGGACGTGATTTTAGCTTTTGAAGCATTAAACGTACGATTACTCCGTGAAGTTGATAAAATTGTTGATTTGCTCTTGGCTGCACGTGCAGGCCTTAGGACTTCATAAAGCAGGATTAAGATATCTTGGAAACTCATCCTTAATGCTTGTGATAGCGTCAGTTGCAGAGCAAAGCTTGCTTGACGTGTCCCCTGAAACAGGCTCAATTTTTAAACACCTAGTATACGAGCCTTTACTTCGCTTTTTGAGGAAGGAGAAGAGCTGTCTTGATACTTAACTGTTCTCCAGTACCTTCAATGACTAGATAACTAAAGTCGTAGTATGAAGTAGTGTGATCTGGGAGCATCTTAGCGAGCGAGACATTCAAACACTCGACAGAGCTAAATCGACGTTCTTAAAAAAAGTTCTTGGCGTCCACACAAATACGCGAAATCGTATGGTCTACCTCCTGACGGGAGAAAAGCGATTTGTGGAGGAGATCCAACAAAAGTTTAAGCTTGAGGAGACGACGGCATTCGTGAACTTCATGAACAGGAAAAGAGAGGAGATCAGCGACGTGAGTCCACAGTTCTTCACTTCGCCAGCAATGACAGACGACACATGGAAGAATCCGGATCGGGCAAACAGGCACGTGGTGGTCAAATTCTCGACCCACGGATATCATCATGTGGTCTGTCGAACGGAGTCGTTTCACGACCCAGTCGAGTCGTGTATCTGTAAATATTGCGAAGGCCCTTGTGATCTGTATCATGCCCAAACTTGTACATACACACAGTCTCTGAATCAGCTCGAGAGACTTAAGAGTAAGCTGGGGGGACTTTCTTGATTAGCCTGAGTACTTGTGTACTCCAATTTTAACTAGATAGAGTATTACACAGACAGTGTGAATAAAAGAAATTGAATAACTAAAGTCTTCGAAAAGCTTGTGCTTTCACATGTTGATCGCCACTCAACGCTCATCAGCTTTTATTAAGGCCAGCCAGATCGTTCTTCATGACACACTCCACAAATGAACGCACATGCGGCAGGTGCTTGTCAACTCAGTTAAAAATAAACAATTCGATTGTGACTTTTTTCCGATATGCCGCTGTACTCTGCCTACTGCTCTCATTCGTTTCTTAATGTCTTGCTTGTCAGGTAGGTACAGTCGACTGGCTTGAGTCATATTTCTTTGGTAAAGACAGGCTACAGAGGTTAAAGAAGTTGGGTCTGCATGAATGCAGACATATCAGAATATTCAAAAAATCAGTTTTTAGTCCTATAGATTTTCTCAGTTCAGGAAGAACCTTCCTTCTGAACTTCTTCTTTCTTCATCCTCTTAAAGACTTACGCGCACAAGTTTGGCACGTGGATGGTACCGATGTACCAGTTTGTTTATGAGGGATGTTTTGGGAGGGCCTGTGGCATATGCTTCAATAGCAGCTAACCGTATACAGCCCACTAAACTCGTATTCCTCCCCCTTATTTTCAGGCTATTCTTTCTTGACAAAACCAAAGTGACTTAGAAAGCTGAACTCATCGTCTGCCCAAAGAGTGATTCGCGTACAAGTACCGTAGCGTTTTCAGGAACTGCTAGGTATCTAGAATGAGAACAGGAATTAGCGGCATCGGGCATAGTCGTTAAAGCCATGGTAGTGTAGGATCCACAAATCATGTATATATATATATATATATATATATATATATATACGAGCATATTCCACATCAACCTCCTTGGTGCTGTAGCACTGCAACTTAAACTAAGGATTTCCGTAAGTGCAGAACCGATCTGACTAGTTTCTGAACCCGGCCGCTTTACTACCTACCACAACTCTGCTGGCGCATGATGACGCTGCGTCTAAGACTTAAAATAAATACAAATAAATTGGGGATTAAACACACACGAATACACACAATCAAACACACACGCACACTTTATATATACACATTTATATAGATGGGCGGTAGCAGACCAAACAATATGACGATTGTTTGCTTGCTTCCTTAGCATTTGCGGTGTGAGCGGGCCAGCGTCGGGCTTCACTCGAGCCACGATATTGGACGGAGGCGGATGATGGCCTGGAACAGGAGATGCAAGATTGAGGTTGGTTCTCCTGCTGCAGGCTGCTGAAGCTCGCTCTTTGGGGGGTGGTGGGTGCTGGGAGGTGATGGCGATGTGCGGGCCAAGGATCGTCGCCGTAGCCTCTACCACGTTGACGGGATGGCGACCAGTGTAACAACGAAGCCAGAAGAGCTTCTTACACTGGTGGGTGGTTCGTTGTGGCTACGCCACGACACGCCGGGGCACCAAGGAGAACAACGGCGACGACGATGACGTCGTCGTCTACCAGGACAACAACCTGGCGGCGGCCAGGAGAACACGGAGGATGATAGGCAGGAGAACAGAAGGTTCGCGCGAACAAGCACGACGACCCGCCGTGACGATTCGAAGATGTTTGGCCTCAGCTTAACTGGTGGCGTACGAAATCGTCGAGAACAGAAGCCTCGTGAGCTTGAGCACGGAAAGGAAGACAGGTATTAGTATAGGAATTATACTCGTAGTAGCAGTAGTAGTAGTAGTAGCACTGGGACGTAGGTGTAGTCGTAGGAGTAGGTGTAGATGTAGGAGTAGGTGTAGACGCAGAAGTCGACCTAGTAGTAACAGTGGCAATAGTAGTAGTCATTGTGAGAATCATACCCGTTCCAACAGCAGCAGCAGCAGCAGCGGGAGCAGTTCTGAGGCAGCAGTGTCTGTAGTGATCTCAAGAACACGAGGATAGCGAGGAGGCAAACAAGAGAAGGCAACCGAGGAAACGTAGTCTCTTGCAGAGGGGACTGCAGGCCATCTTAGATCAATGTAACCGCTAGTGTAAGCAGTTGCCGCCGCCGTCGCAACCTCTGTATGTGCGTGTACATGTGCGATGGCCAGTAGGCGACCGGATCGTCCGCGAGAGTGGCTGTCTAGTCAATGTATACACGACACAGCTGTATGTACATGTTAGCATTCTGACGTATCGACACGATAGATATATATATATATATATATATATATATATATACGCTATCTTAGAGAGACAGAGAGAGCTGTATGTTGAACAAATATCAGCTATGGCACTGCTGGTAGTAGAACAATCATAGCTTGGGATTAAAATTGCGCACGACAACGACGGCCAACGGGGCCGCAGCAAGTCTCTGCTCAACCAAATCTATACAAACGACTTCGAAAACACTTGTGCTGCCACCAGCCCTAGCCTAACTAGCCGGCTAGAGTTTATTATTTGCCAAGAAATGAACGAGAGTTGGCAGGTAGCGGAGAGCACTCCACTCTACTATCAGCAGCGAGCGATGGCTGCTTTCAAACGCCTGTGATCAACATTCCGGACGCACGGCGATATGGTTCGCCGCTGTGTTAAGCCGTGACAGAGGAGATCTAGTTAGACTTCGAGCTGATGCGTCCTTGTGCCATGTGTATCTAGGTTAAGAATAGAGCTTGTAACATTTACAGGTACTGAGACGTATATATATATATATATATATATATATATATATATATATATATATATATAAGGAATTGGCTTCTACAATTTCCCTACTGAAACATACGTAATATCTATTCGTCGGCAGTTCAATTGGTAACCAGAGACGGCGTACTGGCACGAATCGGTGCCAAAACCTTATGGCGCAACTTCGAGGAACTTCTCGTTACACTATTAAAAGGCATATGTATATATATATATATATATATATATATATATATATATATATATATATATATATATATATATATATATATATATATATATATATTTGCACACAACCAATATGCATTACAAATATTTACGTTCTACCAACATAACTACCACATACCATAACGCACATGCTCTGTTAAGAAAATCTTACTGTTCTTTTAAGAGAATGAACGTATTCTATTAAGAAAATGAGAACGTTTGTTGTAATATTGCACTAGAGTAAACGCTAGATAATATTGCTATTGTCTATTTGTTATCGATCATCTATCAACATCTTAAGGTCTATGAAAAAATCTATTACTGTGAAACTAAGAAGATTTTACCATGATTGTAGGATCTTCCTTTTGTTTGGAGTGTGGGTGTGGGGGGGGGGGAGTACGCGTTGTGTCGGTTCGTGAGTCCCACATTAGTCGTGCTGCTCATGTCATATGTGCATCACGCATTCCCAAAACCTTTTAAAAATGGGGCCGTCTACATTAATTGCACTGAGGACTTAAGGTCAATTTAAAAATCATTATTGACTTTGGTAGACTTCTAGTTTATATGTGTTGACACATTGGAGCGGGCGTATTATTATGGAAAGGGACTTCACAGCGCCGTTTGATATGTGATCTTAGAATGGTCCGTCGGTTCTGCGAAACGTTTCCTTTGTTACTGATGTGCATAGAGAAACTAAACATCCAAAAGACGAAAGCGCTGAAGTCTCCGACAAGAGCCTTATTAGGGGGCATACAGTGACTAACCTGCCTTAAAAAGTCCGTGATGTTCTTAATCGCTTAGACATTGCAAGCAGTGGCTCCACTCTGCGGGAATCCTCCCTCAGTAGAGTATTAAGTGTTGTGACCATTCCGTAGTCATTATAACTTCTGTTTTTGCGGAAGTTCGTTTGACGTAAGAGCTGTATCATTGTCTCGGATTAGTCACGAGGGACCCATGCGCTAGTGATTTTTTCCGGCAAGGGCTGTCATTGGATATACAACGCGGTAACGCCACGGCGGTGTTTGGTACCCTGTCCAGGTGGTCGACACCAGGCACCGGCCTAGGGCTGGTGTAGTTTGTCATCACGTCATCACTGGGGGAAAATTGTCTACACCCCGTTATGAGTTAAATATGTATGTATATGATCTGCCTCGGCGCACTGTCCCTCGGTGCACTGAAGGTATACTGGTGCTTTAAGCGCCCTTTATATAAAAAGCTGACATGAGTGTTGGCGTCTACATGTCAAGCGAAGAATAAATCATGCTCCCTGTTCCACAATGCAATAAAATGCCGATACATTTTAGGCCAGAAGATCAGCTTCACTGGAGTCAGTGGGAACTTCGACAGGTCCAAGCCTGGAAACTGACAGAATCTACAACTTTGAGGCTTCCATTGGCGTGCCGAGAAAATAAGCGAGAGTCCAAAGTTAAATTTAGTTCGGCAATATGTGCGGAGGCCCTCTAGTTATTTTCGACCATCTATGTTCGAACCAGGGGAATTTTGATTATATGTGTTTTAAAATTTTACAGAAACGCATTGCTCCTAAGCAAGGCATTTGCCGCCACTCTTTCTATTGGGAAAATGATTTTCTTGCCGAGTTCCAAATCTTAATATAAGTACGCACGGTTATACATAGACCCTGTAGATAAATATATATATATAATTATATTATACCGCATGTGCTTGTATGCTTTTTCAGGATGATAACTCAATCAGTGGTAGATAGAAGCATGGCCTAGATAGATAGATATAGTATATAGACTATAGATATATATATATAGGATATATATAGAGATTAGATATATACATGATTTAGGTATAATAACCTTACTTCTTTTTGAACTGTCAAAGACCAATCAATAATAAGGGCACTCTTTGACAATTTGCTCATATTTTTGCTTCACTGCCTATTCCTCATTGTCATTTTAATCTGCTCTTTCTTTCTGTCTCTTTTTTGCATTCCTCCCATCACTGTGTTTTACTCTTCTGCATCTGATTTTGCTGTTTGCTTGCTTTTGCCAATATCTGAGCCTCAAGAGCTGAAGATTGTTTCGCTACTGATTTACCATCAGCACTACTGCTATCAGCATCATCAGCATCAGCATCATCACCGTCATCTTTACCGTGTTTCGACAAAAACACAAAGATCCTCCTAATTGAGGAGGCTTGTTTCCCTTCCTCCCTCCTCCCTCCCAACCTCCCTCCATCCCTCCCGTTTTGCTGAGTGTGCTGCTGCTGCCATTTTGTGCGTTGTTTGCACGACACGACAATCTGAAGCTGACAGCTCGTACCACTCGTACGAACGGCTCGCCGAACGGCTGGCTATCTGTCGGCCGGTGTATATCTAGTGTATGCCTGCGCTGTGTGCTAGATGTGCCCGCCGCTTGAGGCTTGCCCCGTCGTTCCGAGCCTGCCCAGCCTCTGCGATCCTAGATACCTGCCTATCGAGATACCTAGCAAACGCGTCACCGCCATCACCACCACCACCACCACCACCATTTCTTGTCGCGTTCCCAGCTCTCCTTTCCCATTCACCGCCATGTCTTCCTCTCAACCTGATTTTTTCGTTTGCCTCATTTACTCTCCCTCCCATTTCTCGATTATGAAGCAAAAAGCATCGTTTGCAGGATTTAGCTATCGGCGCCCGTTCATCCGGTAGGAGCCAGCCGTCACCTCCATCCTTAAACTGTCCGACTCACAACTTCCCAACTGTGCGGTGAGTCTAATAATCAGTGGTAAAGGGTCGTCCGAACTACGGATTGGCAGCGCGAGCGTAGCGTTACGGCCCGGGCTGCTGCAGGCGGTTCCGCCCCCGCCATCTTCACGTTCACCGGCTCATGATCGTTGGCCGCCGCTTCTTTGGCTGCTCTGACTGCTAGGGCGGCGATCACAGTGGGCGTCATTCCGCGAATGAATCTGGCTGATTTCCGTCGCTTACACTAGTTAGTGCTTTGGCGACGTGTACTCAGCGAAGTGAACTCAGCCTCAGGTGAACCTGTCAGATCCCAGACAAAGATCTATGAGCGTAGCGGCGTACGAAGCGCTTTTGGCGTATCGACGAAACAGATTAAGCAGAACCACGAGTCGCAGGCTGCAGCGGCAGCTTCGGCACCGATATTCCTTCAATGAAGTTGTCGAAATTGTCGTCGACTTCCACAACGTCGCAACAACCACCTCCACCGACGCCAGCGTCCTCCTATCTGCCTCATCCGCCTCTTGTAGCCCCGGCCAGCCCAGCTCTTCCCTAAGCGTCTCTGTGTGTGTACAGTTACGGTAAGGAGCCCTAAGCGAGCTTGGGGCGTGCCAAGAGGCGCGCAAATAGGATAACAAGCGCCAACAAACGTACGGTTGCGTACGTATGGTGTCGCGCAAACAGAAGCAGAAGCCCATGCTAACAGCGCCAAATGGAAGAGGAGAGCACACAAAAATTGCCTTTGTGATTTATTTGCGGGATAAAATATTTCCTGCATTCCTGCTGCTCATATGACTCTCCTTTGATATTCTCCAGCGGTTTCATGTCTTGTTCTCACCCCGGATTCCGCACTCTTCAGCCACAGATGTTCCGCCCCCGCAGTGGAGGCCGGCCTTGTGCGTCGTAGCCTCGATGAGGAACGACGCGACATAGACCAAGGCTGCCGACCGGCAAACCATCGCCGACAATAATTCCCAAGTCCGCTTTTGCGTTTTCGATGATGACAATATTTGCAATGTTTGGTTTATGCATCACGATCGATCCTAGCCGCACGATGTACTCGTTTACTCTAACCCGTGTCACAATTAGTCTCCTTACTCGACCCTTTTCTGTTATCGGGCTTTTGTAGTACCCATTTACTCTAACCCGTGTTACAATCATTCTCCTTACTCGACTCTTTTCTGTTATCGGGCTTTTGTGGGGTCCAAGTTAGTGCTACAATTTTTTATATTAGGGTTTTATTGATATAACCATTTTTATTGGTACACTTTCGTTTTACATCACTGAAAATGAAGATTTCTTCCCCTGCATTCTTTACTACATTTCCCCGCTTGCCACTGGCTGCTCGCTGTGGACACTCCTTGTCGTCGGCTCGCGGCCTCCCGTACTCGTTCCAGTTCGCTCTTCAGCCTCATTGCGTCTTTCACCAGGTTCATCCCCTGTTTCCATTTCTCTTCATGTTCGAGCATGGCGTCGACCAGGAAGCCGGTTACCGTCATGCCCGGGGCCGCCTTTGCCCGTCTGCCTGCTCGTACCGCTTCAAGTGCTGGGCAGAAGAAGACGGTGTGAGTAACAAACATCGTCAACCTCGCCAGTGAAGTTAGTGCTAGTACAACCACTGCTACGATTAAGGCACTCCTCCTTCTTCTCCTCGTCCTCAGGTTAGGTCATGTGCTGGGGGTCCTAAAACAAGTTATTCAAAGGCATTCCTTGTTCGTACGCGGCTGACACAACTATTAGATGACGCTTTCTACACTTTACTTACTCTAATGACACTTCTGCTTCGTCCCTTCTAGCTCACTCCCATAACCCATTCATGTATCGATTATTTACTGTTTATTTATTTTAGGAGGCGTCGTCAGTAAAATTTAGCTATTCGAGTTCAATGGCGATGTTGCGTCGGGTGATACTGACAACTGACTCATACCAACCCAAACACAACCTGTAGCTTTGGGTTAACCGTGAGTTGTAAGTTTCATTTTGATAGGGCACTTAGTCTGCAGATGTCGGAGCTGTGTGCCTTATGTAGGTCAGTCAGTTATTATTAAACGTTCATCCAACGAACTTTGCGATTAAGGCTTGCATGTTACTATCTTCTACCTATATGCGGGACCACTAAACTGAAATAGCTACGGCAAAAACTTAATGTTATGGGATACAATCGCAAAGTCCAATGTGGGAACTCATTTAGCTTACATAAAAGGCCTAATCTACGAGGTCAGGTTTTCTAATGAATCAATCTAGAATATTATGTATACTTAAGTGCCTAAAAAGACAAATCGATGAGCTAATAAAAAAAATTGACTCGATCGCTTTTCTAACAGGCTGAGATATGCCAAGCCAACCCTCCAACTAAAAACCATGAGTTATACTGGACAAGACTACAACGCCAATCTTGTACTTCTGCAGCGCAATTGCGTGCGAATATATTTACGTTTTCAATCAAAACCAATTAATACTTACGTTGGTCGATACCTCTTACAACACACACGGAATAGTGTATGCGCATTGGATCATTCCGTCAGTTGTGCTAATGGCCACATGTCGGCGACATTTTTTGTGCGCTCGTGTATCAGTGTACTTTTGGACAAGAATTGCAACAAAAGCCATTCAAATTTGTGTACATGGGATCAACGGAGTAAACTGCATAAGGCAAGTGTGTGTACTTTAACTTGCCCCGTCGTAGTTGCTCTAAAGCACATGTACTGAGAGGCTCAGCCCTGGTCCTATTACTATCTTTCTGCGGAGATATTGAAGAAAATCCCGGTCCACCCTACGCAACATCACAACGGGAAAGAGGTGTTTCAACTGAAGTCGAGAACAACTTGCAATGGCTGCTGTAAGCACAATGCTGCTTTCAGAAACCGAAGTGCAAAAGGGCGACACTTTTTGGCAAATCATGTTTTTGTCCGAGGTATCAATAAAAGTGAGCATAAAGTTCAGCTGCGACTGCCTGAGCAATTTCCAAACCCGGCAATGAGCTACAGACTCATCAGCACGCGGTGCCAGAGTTGTGCACGATAGATAGAAAAACCAAAGATGTAAGAACCCGCGTTGTAGATTTCTGTTTGTGAGTCGCCTCTTATTAACTCAACGTAAGAGTACCGTGAAACAATATGTCAACCGAACTATAGGTAGCGGCGCCAGGATAAAAGTGATGAAATGAAACGTATTATAGTGCTTATCGCGTACAGGCAAGCGTAGAGCATTTTGCGCAAACTATTAGCTCCGGCGGGATTTTATATACCCTCCGGAGACGTTTGTAACAAAACCACCTAAGATTGTATTTTCACACCACAAGGTCTATCATTCATAATATCATCAAAACGAGCGTGCGAGATAGATCAGAAACGGATATTGTTATATCTATGCCGATAAATGCATGATCACAGGTATTATGAGCTACGGGTAGGGACCTTGTAAAGACTAAAGAAAATTATTGCATATGTCTATGCAGCCCCCTGAGAGAGCGGTGCGACTAATTTTGTAAAGCATTGGCAACTGTCGGCTTTGGTGCCCGGACGGAAAAAATATATTATACTGGGATCTCTCAAAACGAAATAAACAAAGCGCACTTTTTACGTGGGGCGTTGAAAAGCTAAGACCATTATAGATCGAACGCGATATGCAAGAAATCACGTGTACGGCGTGTCGTCGACCTTGTAATGACGTCGGCTAAACGTGGTGTTGGGGAACCGCAATTTGCAAATTGACTAAGAATATGATTAGTACATTTAAGCTTAAAATCGCTTCGACACTCACGTGTTGTCTCAGACCCACACCAAGCTAACATAGGATAATCTGAAAAATCTCGACAAAACTATGTTTATTTTTAATACGAGTAATGGGGCAACAAGCCCACATTAAAACAGAAGCACTCGAACACCGCAATTATCAGCTCGCGCACCGCGGCGCATGCAAACAACAGAGAAAAGCCGAACTAAAACGCTGTGACTCAACATTTTACTGAGTGACCCGCTTTTTTTTAGCTGTAAGGAGAAAGAAGATCTGCAACAAAACAGAACAGTTATCTGCAGATAATCTGCCACGGGTGCCACCAGTATATCTGGCTCAATGGAAAATGTTTTCAAAAAACGAATGCGTATGTAAATACTGTAATGAATTCGAGATCGACCGACATCACTTTATGGAATGTATCGAAATAACGAACACCAGCCCGTTTAATAGCTGCTGCAATTGACGTGCTTGAACGCCACATTTCCTAATTAATATGTGGATCCACCACAAATCACGTGACTAAACGAGAAGATCTGCATTTAGTAAGTGAACTCTACTCTTAATGTACTGTTACGAAGCGAACATAGAGAAATATTAGATTTTTTGTAAAGTAGACCGTGACCGGGGGAGCAACTTTTTGAGGCAACTATAAATTTAAAATGTGGATAACGCATTGCCCCGCGGAGCCCTGCTACACGTAATTGCTTAACGATGCAGCAAAAAGATGATTCACCTCGAATCATCCACAGATGGCAGATAGTTTTTCGACGCATATATTCACGTTAAACATATTCGGAGCTTTGTACATCAGAGAGCCGCAAAAAGCAGTCCCCCCACCCCCTCCTGAACCCGATATATGTGTATGCACCTACATACACCTATATTCCTTTGTATACACAGCGAAGCTTAAACCCCTCGTGTTCTATTCAGGCCATGTGCCGCGAGCAATACCTGGTGCAATAAAACAATAATTTTGCTCTTCCCGGAGACGCAGGGATCAAAGCTTCGATGTTGGACACATGCCACCTAAATGACAGGTTTGCTCTGCTTGCCGACTACGTTTATGCGAGCGCTATTAAAGAGTAGGCGCTAAGCCTTCAATCCCTTTCTTGCTAAAATATATATATCAAACAGCGTCGATTTACAATGTACTGTTTGCTTTGCGCGCACCCTATTCTAGATGAGCTTTATATATATATATATATATATATATATATATATAGAGAGAGAGAGAGAGAAGAGAGAGAGGTAAAATGTTAAGTTATATTTCTTACAGTCGACGGACCCTTTCCCGATGCATTCTGCGTAACCTAACGGGGCGTGGCACAAGTACTCTTTAGATAAATACGGTATAAATACGGCAGCACATAAATTGTGCTTCCAACGAATGTATGGTACTTCGTTAAATGCAACAATATTTTAAAGTTATAGATGTAATACACATTCCAATAGGCGGCAACACCATTTACACCAACCACGCAGTTCAAAACAAAAGACTTTAAAAGTGCATATATATGAGATTGCCAGAAAGTAAGCTTCTGGTAGCTGACTGTTTCCGGATTTAATCGGTGAAAACACGTGCGCGTTTTATTTTACAAATAAGTCAATCTCTTTAAAAGCGTGACCACCGACGACAGTCGGTCAGCACCACACCAATATCAAGGGTGAACTAAAAAAAAAAATTGATAGGCTAACTACGAAATGATTTGCTATAAATGAGTTTGATTTTTTTGTGACTATAAGTAACTGCTAGTACTAGCCTTAACCGACTAGTTTACTTATTGGCAGGAAGGCCACCATCAGCGATCGAATCATAATGATAAATGGCCCACGAACGACATTTTAAACAAACGTTTGCGAACAAACGTTTTGCTGAATGCTCCGTGCAGGCCTGATCCTATATTACAAAATGATACAAGGGCATTGTTGATTAAGAGGCTATTGCATTCCGAACCGCCTTTTAATAATCACTGCAATTGAGTTTTGTCTTAATTAGTTTGGGCGCACGCTCAACAACGATTAGCCGACGTCGACCGAGCATGTCCCGAAATAAGGATGTTCTTGATTTGCCATTTATCTTGCGGGCCGGCATATGCAGGCGGCAAGCAAGGGCTGGACCAGTGCCAAGCCCGTGTTGATCTATCGATATCATAAAGATCATCTTCACTTTCAGTTCGAGTCCAATCCGTAGCGGCTTGGGCAAAACAACGTAACGAACAGACGAACAAACAGAATAAACAAAAATACAAAAAACGCATCAACAAACACGCCGGCTTTATGTGACGTTCTACCGCAAAACAAAGAGAGACAGACCAGACGAACGACAATCGACTGCCCATTGGTGCCGCCCCCTGCGACGACAACAGCTGAACAATGCCAAGAGGTGGGGGGCGCGACAAGAGCAAGAAAGAGGCACGGAGGGTGGCAAGGAGAGCGGCAAATACCCCTTAAAATAGGCATTGGCCTAATGACATTCCCTGAAAGACCAGCTCGTACAGCACGCGTTGACGGCTTAACCGCAATTGCCACGCTAAGGAAGTCATTTTTTTATACTGGTTAACTGGTAAAATGCATAATGCACACCGGGTGTCGCTGTTAAAGCCACGGCAGTGTGGGACTCACAAACCCACTAAAATCCAACCGTCCACTTTGCCCGTTATCGGCGGGTGGCCACAGTACTGTCTTCTCGATATTACTTCACCAGTTTAGAAAAATAATGGCAGCACGTTGCAAGGTGTCTATTGCAAGCTAGCCGTTTTAGCAGGAGCAGCAACAACAACAACAACAGCAGCAGTAGCAGCAACACAACAACAACACACAACAAGCCGATTTCTGAATCATCGCCTTGAGAGCGGCACGGTCATCCAGTGAATGGTTTGCACCGTCGCGGGTCGGCTCTGTCCACAATAAAATTACTACTGGGCGTTGTATGATGCGGTAGCTCCCCCCCCCCGCTTCATCCCTCACTCTCATTGTTCCCTCCTCTCTCTCTCTACAACACTCTCTACTACAACAAGAACAACAACAACAACAGTGACATCATTAATAACAACGGTGACGAGTTGTCGATTTAATAACGATAAAGACAACACCACCAACAAACCTACTTAGTCAGAGCGACAACGAAGACGTCGTCGACAAAATAGTGTGCATAAATGTGTGTTGAAAGTAGCTTTAGCCGAGCAAGACCGATAGCCGATAGAGTGGTCGGTCGCAAGCTGACGTAGCCGAGTTCTGTGCAGTGCAAGCGCTGTTTGCGATGTAGTTGTGCCCTTGCAGAAGTGTCGTTGTTGCTTATCTGTGTCTGCCGGTTCCACCGGTAGCATTACTAGGGTAACGGCTTGCAACTTGGTGCGGCACCCTTGCGACAGCCCGGCTTGCCCACCCTGCTACGTTGATACCTATGGAATTCCCACTGGAAGAACTGCAAGCGCGTGGCCCGCCACCGTGAGTTGTCGGTCCGCCTGTGTGTCCTGCAAAGTCCCAGATTAAACATAAACATCATGTTGTTGCATTTATTACCCATCGGTACTCACACTATGGTCCCGCTAGCTCGCTCACGCAGACAGGAAGCACTCCTGCTCCTACTGTATAGCGCAGCAGCTTGCAACGCCTGGTCGTCCGGCAGAAGAAAAAGAGATCGACGCCATGCGCGCAGATTCGCTAGAGAGATCTATAGAGATAGGCAGACGTATATAAAGAAGGACAGACAGACAGACAGAGAGGTAAACAGATAGATTTTTATCTTATACAGAGGCACTAGAGTGAAGGAGAAAGAGATAAACAGATCAATAGATAGCGATAGATAACGTGCGGGGTAGAGTGAACATGAACATAGAAGGACAAATAACACGAGAACAACGAAAAGGAGGGGAAAAGCAACAAAAGCAAAACGTGTTAAATTCGTCAGGGTTTCATTCACTACCATCGGCCCAACTCTGATTACGTCTGCAGCCCAAAAACAGAACAAGGGGAGAAGGGAAATTATGCTAGAGGTAAATTGGGAACGTGAGTTGGAGAACAACTAAGGGAAATGGAGGAGGGAAGACGGGAGAAAGAAGGCAAAGGACGAGTCAAGAAAAGTCCTATCATGGCACCAGTTCGGAATCTCTAATCAGAGAGAGGGGGGATGAGAGTGAGTGATGGAGCGGGGGAAACTACCACGTCATACGACGCCCGGTGGTAATTTTATTGTGGACAGAGCCGACCCACGACGGTGCGAACCAGTCACTGGATGGCCGTACCTCGACTATAATTCAGAAATTGGCTTGTTGCTTTGTGCTGTTCCTGTTGTTGTTGTCGTCTTCGTTCTGCTGTTACTGTTTTTGTTTTCTTGATACTTTCATTATTTCATATTTCTTATTTCCTTTGTACATCATATATATGCATATATACTGCGCGCACACAAAAAGTCTTTGTGTTTAAATGTTTTCATGTCACCCATAAGTGTGTATGCATGCATACACACCACAGAAACTTCACCCGAACATCTTACTGATTTTAACAGCGGCGGGGGCGTCGGCGACCGCAGCGGCCAGTCGTCCTCGTATCGACGTCAATGTAGTCGATCCTCATACACGCATCACCAACGACGATCTCAGGGACAAGACGGATAGTTGTGAGGTAGCCAAAAACTCTCAGACAAAAACAACCAGACAAGCATCAGAAGCAAGAGAGAGAGATAGAGGGAGAGAGATGGGATAAGTGACTGTGTATGTGAGAGAGAGAGACGCTGGGGCAAAGTTGATTTGTTCATTAGTTTACGTGCGAGGAAATCAGCTGCTTCTTGGTTTTGCTGCTGCTGCAGCCGCCGCTGTTGCCAGCTGGCAGAGTTTGTCGTCTTCGTGTCGTCGTCGTCGTTGTTGTTGTTGTTGCTGCTGTTGTTGTTGATGTTGTTGTTGTTGTTGTTGTTGTTGTTGTTGTTGTTGTTGTCGGCGGCCACAAATGTCACTGTAGTTGAAGTCAGTTACGACTCAGCAAGAGTGGCGGCTGGGCCCTGACAGGGCCCTTGCGAATTCCGCTCGAGGTTGGCCGTTAGACGCACGAACATGATAGTCAAATATACGCCCAAACACCCCACTTCGAGGCTGGGTCGTTTGCGCAAAGCTTTTTCGTGTGAGTTTACCCCCCCCCCCCCTTGAGTCGCCTGTTGGTTCCCCCGCGGCTTCGCCATCATCGGCGTCGTCTTTGCTATCGCAGTGGCCGATGATCGTAAAATGGGCTAATTTTCAACATGACAAGTTTAGTAGATGCCAGTAGTGATGTTGCAGAAGCTGTAGGCTGACTGGGTCTTGGCGATGGTCATCTGGCTGAAGATCGCAAGATCTGCGGAGACTGCGCCCTTGTCTATGACAGGTTTGGGCGATGATGGCTCTAAATGTACACCCCCCCCAACGTCAAAGGCGAGACGGCACGAATGCGGTCCTCAGAAACATGCACTCACAAGCACTTGTGCACACAGATACGGGTGAATACACTTTTTATACGGCAATACGCTGATATAGGCTGTGCTCCTGGACCTGCTGCTTTTCTGGTGCTGCTGCTACTGATTCTGTTGATGAGGGCACTAAAACGTGAGGCGCGACAACGATCAACAGCAAACCCAAACAACAGTGAAGACAAATTCAATTCAAGTCAAAACCACATATAAAGTCGAAAGAAAAAGAAATAAATACTTATAGATATTATCATTATCGTTACTATTAGCACGGCACAAGTACATCTTCGCGGCAATGCCAACAGTGCTTTTATTGAGCTTTATATAAAACGACGGTTCTAATAACATCATAGTTGTGACTACATTTGCCGTGTTTGTGTAAACACGAGCAGAAATGTTTCATCTCCGTCCTAGGTAGAATTTAAGTAACCCGCGTAATTAATTTCCTCACAAAGTAACAATTGGTACATTTGCAAACTGCTACTAATTAAGCTGATTCTCGCAAATTTACATTTTTTTTGGTTATCATTCCTTCATAGTTAGACCAGCCATATAAACGACGCGCTTGCACAAAGCCAAACTTGACTGCAGAACTGCGAACAATGCTCGCAACGCCTCATTTCGAATTGCATTGAGCTGTCTACGCGGTGCAGCTACGTAGGAGCCACTCAACGTACAAGTAAATTATTCGTGAAGAGCAACGTGGGCACACGAAGAAAATAGCACAGTCTCGCGCCACAGTACAGTAGCTGGAAAATAGATACCCAGTAATCTGAAGACAGCTCCGAGCCTGCGCGGAAGGGAAAAACAAGGGAGTTAGTGGGTTTCCGAGCCTCACACTGTAGTCGCTGCTAGCTGCTGCTTCTATATACAACATAAAAGAAGGCTATCCAGCAAGTAATTTCAAAACAAGACCCAAACTTTATCTCCACTGAATTAAATGATGCCTTTTCCAAATGCTTGCGCTTCTGTATATATATATATATATATATGTATATGCTTTTGTTATAATTTTTCCCTTTCGATTGCCTCATCGCTTTTCTGATCTGTGCCCCCACCGCACATTGAGTGTCTTTCATCAT
Organism: Dermanyssus gallinae; assembly: GCA_003439945.1. Lineage (NCBI taxonomy): Eukaryota > Metazoa > Arthropoda > Arachnida > Mesostigmata > Dermanyssidae > Dermanyssus > Dermanyssus gallinae. The sequence continues at coordinate 50,597 of QVRM01003817.1, read as the reverse complement.
CAGAAAAAAACAGTCTTCTTCATTTTCGAAGACCCTATTTTACTTTTTCGATATATTTTTTAAAGAAATTTCACACTCCGGTATATCACACTCCTTATTGGTAAATTTGTCTCGATCAAGAGTTTCTGAGCGATCGGAATAGATGATATTTTGGACGTGCGAAGTCAGTAGAACATAGTAGACGCCCAATAAGTTCGTTATTTTTATAGGTCCCAACGGATGACGTGTAGCATAGGCGCTAACAGATGAGACGACACCACTACTGCTGTTGACGAGATGTGGCTTGTCTTCGGTAATTTCTGTCAGTAGTCCTCCTTGGAGTGGTTGACCAAGGATAGCATAACTATTATTTGTACCCAGAAGCCCAAAGCAAATGATGTCACTCTGATAAGCCATCAACAAGACAGCACACATGAAGGTGTGTGTGTTGTTCTGTTGGTGGCTTAACAGAATACCTTCTTTTTCTAAGATTTAACGTCCATGGGGCTGCTTTTCGCATTGCTTCATAGACGGACCCCCATAAACACAAATGTGCAACGGTGGCGGCTCGAACCCGCGCGGGTGTCTCCTCTGGTCGGGAGGCGCAGAAGAATGCACCACGCCACCACCGGGCTCGACCCTGTTGGTGGCTTACCAGACTTCTTCCTGTTTACCTGTTTCACTTCGAAGTCCAGAACATCTGTGGTACCTGGCTGCGCCCTTTAACCGGAATACTTTTCCGTTTGCGCTCTCGTACAAGACCTACATTCTATTGCAGACAACAAAACAAACGCAGAGTTACGGAGGGAAGGGGGGTAGCAGACAAAACGCATTTGGTAGTTTTTACCACTACCCACATGTTTCATTTTTCTACGGAATGACCAAGCTCTAGGTGACAATGGGGCCCGTCGTGAATGAATGTATCAAAGTTTTCTTCGGTAAAGGTCAACTGCTGCTTCCTTGGCAAGCGTGCTGCGGTGGGTTCTGCAGACATATTCAGAACTATGCTATGCAAGTTCTGAATATATACTTCAACAAGTATACCTTGTATTGTACCGAACAATCGTGGCGAACACCCGTAGTGTTGGGAAGGCGAATTGCTTGCTAGCGTCAACGAGCAAAACGAACAAAGCAAACCAAGTAACTAAAGACCTAAGACATAGAGCAGTGACGTCGTCGTAGCCGTCGTTGACGACAACACTCAATGTGTCAACGTTGCAAATGTTTGTCGTGTTGTTACCGCCTATGTTTTTGTATATTAGTAGCGGGATTGTTAGTATTGTTTCGTCGTTGCTGCTGCTGGTGCAGCGGCTGCGCCCGCTGGTATTCTTGCTTGTTGAAGATGTTGTTTTCTGCCGCTGCTGTTGTTGTTGTTCCTGTTTTTGTTCTTGTTGTTGTGTTTGGTGTTGTTGTTGTGTTGTGTTGTGTTGTTGTTGTTGTTGCTGAATGCCCTCTCTGCGGAGCTAGGTGTGGCTAGGCTGATGCGTGATCCACTGCTGCTGCTGCTGCCGCTGCCTCAGCCACCTAGAGGCCAAGAATCGAAATGTCTAGTCGGTGACTGGTTCACCGACTGAAGTTCTACCAGTTCGACGAGTGAGACTGTTCTATGCTGTCAATGCTGCCTTCTCAACTGTCCCCTCTCATCTTCACCATGATACTCGGCAGCGGCCGGCCGCTCATGCTGTTGTTGTTGCTGCTGCGGTGCTTGTTGTTGTTGTTGTTGTTGTCGTTTTTGTTCATGATGTTGTTGTTGTTGTTTTTGTTAATGTTGTTGTTGTGTTGGTTGTAGTGGTTGTTGTTGTTGTTGTCGTCGTCACAGAGACAAACGGTTAAACAGATCAATCCATCTGTTTACTGATTGATCCTTCACCGAACTACCGAGTTGTTTCGCCCGTTCAACTAGCGATTGCTGCTCTGTGTGTTTGACGCTCCTCGCTTTTGTGAGTGTGTAAAACCGCTCCGATTCTCCTTCTCATATCATGGTCTTCCTATTTTTCTTTTGCTTCTTCTTCTTCTGATGCTTTTTCCTCTTCTTCTTCTTCTCGGTTTGCCGTCGCCTTCTTCTATCTTTCCTACGGTTGTCGCTCAGTTCAGGTTCGAATCGTCCCGCCAAACCACCTCTACACCCGCCCGTCTCACCGTCAAAATTCTCCCGCTTTTCTGCTGCTGCTGCTGAACCTCCTCCTCCTCATCGCGCTTCGCGCCTGCCTACCCAGCCCCTACAGCTCTCCTGGCCGCATAGAATTCGCTTCAAAAATCATAAATCAATTTTGATATATAACTTAAACGTCATATCTTGTTGGCGCTAAATTCTGGCAAGCGGCCGCTTGCGAGGGGGTGACGCGGTCTGCTTCCACAACAACAACAACCACTCATGCAGATACACCGTCTCTCTTGCCTTGCCGTATCAGGCCAGTTAAAGGCGCACTTAAATGCGGTCACTTTCTACTAACCTCAGCCGAGGGTACATTTTTAAAAGTGAATATTTTTAGAAACGCCGCTCTTAGACCCGTGCAAATGTTCAATCAAGATGTTCAATCAAGACAGAACGCGTTTATATATATATATATATATATATATATAAAATTTATCTGTTTTTTTAAATTTATTTATATATATTTTTTTGTTTATTTAATAAATGAGGTGTGTGCTGATACGGAAAATGTATTTTGTCACATACGAAGTCATATATATATATACAAAAAACTTACAAGATAGACATTCTCCGTATGACTACTTACTTGAAACAAACCATAGCATTATTTGAAATGACACGTCCGTATTCACACGGGTACACCTGCTAACTTCTGTACAACAAAAAACAAATTTCTGCGAAAATGTTTATTCGCGTTCGACACCATTGATATAGATTGTTGGTCATGGAAGCGCGCAGCAGTTTCTAAGGCAGTGTTTGCGTCAGCTGGTGCAGTCGATGAAGACGGCACAAATAGTCCTCACGCAGCGGCATAAACGGCGGTGCCATTCATAACCTACGGGAGCGAGTGGACCTCTTGCAGGTCCATCTTTATTGAGACACCGACCAGTAGCGACAGCGTGGCTGCTGTCCAACATTTTATGTACGAGGCAACTCATCGCCAGCATATAGACGACGACGGTCCAGCCTATTTGGTTGTTGTAGATGTGGCTGTTGTTGTTGCTGCCGCCTTTGTTACTAATATTGTTGTGCGTGTTACTAGTGACAGTGATGCTAGTGCTTTGTTATTGCTGTTAATCTACCTGTTTATCTATTATTATTATTATTATTATTATTATTATTATTATTATTATTTTTTTTTTTTAATATTATTATTATTTATTAGTATTGTTTAAATGTTACAATTGTGAGGTGTGAACGTGTACTCCTTGTATTCTCCTAGCTCCTAAATATTATTCCATGGAACCGACAATACAGCCGGCGTTTCCTCGGCACACTGCAAGCGACAGCAGTTGCCGTAGAAACTCGCCTTCGTGCCGATTCCCTGTGAGATCTGTAATCTGTTGGCCCAGCTCACTGATGAATCTCTTGATTCCCTTGCTTACCGGACCCATTGTTTCTATAGATATTGGCACTACGATGTAACTTGCCTCCAGTTCTTGGTACTTGCGTTTTTTCCCATTATCTGCGCGCTCGGCAACCCATCTAGCTTCTAGTGAACTGTGGCGTATATATGAGGGAGCCACTGTACAGGAATTATTATTATTATTCTTATTAATATTACAGTACAAAGTGCATTTTTATTCTCAGGGAAGATAAAATAGTGTGACATAGTGTGGTGATAATGGCAACTCAAATAACTAGAGCGGAAAGCTTGCAAGATGACTATAGCCATAGTCTGGTCAGTCATCCATATGAGGGGCTTCGAACCTGAACATTTTTTTTGGAGATCTTTTATGAGATATATATATATATATATATATATATATATATATATATATATATATATATATATATATATATATTATATATATATATATATATATAATATATATTTATCTATATCTCATCTATTATATCTTATATATATATATCATTTATATATCTATTATTCTATATATTATTTTATTTATATTTATTTTTTTTTTTTTATTATTACTGGTGATTTGTTTTTGTCGTAACTCCGTAGGCTCTCGCTTCACTTTCTCGCACGTCGTCTCCTATGCTGTGTCTTTTCTCTTTTTCTCGTCTCATCTCTACCCTCACATATTATTCTTATTTTTTTTTTTTTTTTATTTTACTGGTGACGAGTTTGTCGACCTCGTCGCGTCCGCTTTTCCGCGGTTCCTGCTGTGTCTTTTCTCTCTTTCGGCTCTCCCGCTCGAACGGTTGCAGCGTGGCGGCGGCTCTAACTCCCTGCCTGTCAATCGCTTCTGATGCTTCTGAGGATTCATTAAACATTTCGGTAGAAAGTTTGTTGGCTGTTTAATTCGGCACATCCGACTCGATTTGCCCCGTATCCTTAGTTTTTTCTCTGACTATCTCTCTCTCTCTCTATCTTTCCCCTTACATACACAGCTTTTTTCGGCTCTGTTCTTTTCCTCGTACGTCTTCTTTTCTTCTCGGGTCTTGTTCTGTTCCTCGCACACACTTCCGTGTATCGGCATTCGTTGCTTTCCCTCTCAGCAGAGTCTGTGAGTCTCACTTCTTAGCCCATTGGTTTTCTTTGTTGTCTTCTTTCCATCATTTAATTTATCTCGCTCTTTGTCTCGCTCTTTTCTTTGCTTCCCTGGTCGTCGGTCAACTCTCACCCCATGCACCTTCCTTCCATCTCACCACATCCACTTTCCTAGCTCCGGGTCGGGCACAACGTCCCGTAAGCTGTATTACTCCACATAGCACCTTTTATCCCTCTCTCTCTATATATATATATAAATATATATATTGTTTAATTTCACCCTCCCGCCATTCTCTCTCCTCCTCTTTGCTACTTCTTATCGCGTGTTCGCCCGCAGTCTCACACTTTAAAGGCGAATTTTCTACTTAGGTTTACGGTTTCCCGCTCGCTGGTTCTTTGTTCAGACGGGAGCGCGCGAGAGAGAGGGAGAAACGGGTAGGGAGAAGCAGCGTCATACGATTGCGATTGTGCCGATGGCTCTCTCTGATCAGTTTATTTGCTGCCGAAGAGAAAGGGGCAGATCACTCGAAACACCACCAACATCATCATTGCCATAATCACCACCTTCTTGCTTAATTCGTGGACGCCGTTGTTGTTGTTGTTTTTGTTGTTAATGATGATGATAATCGTGTTGCTACTGTTGTTGATAATGCTGACAGCGATGTTGATAATGTTGTTGTTGTCACCGTCGATGTTGTTGTTGTTATTGTCGTCATCGTCGTCGTCGATGTTGTTGTTATTGTCGTCATCGTCGTTGTCGATGTTGTTGTTGTCATCGATGCTGTTGTTGTCATTGTAGATGTTGTTGTAGTCGTCGATTTTGTTGTTGCTGTCGTCGTCGTCGTCGATGTTGTTGTTGCTGTCGTCTTCGATGTTGTTGTTGTCGTTAATGTATGGTGAAGACGATCAAAAAGACGGTGGTGGATGCTATATGGGTAGGGTAATACTAGCTTCGCCATTGGTCAGACTGACGGACTTACCGTCTTACTGCTGGTCGCATGCAGAAACTGACCGACTAGCTGAATGAGAACCTACGATAGATCCACGAATAGATGGACTCATTTGCAGATGGTTTGTTTGCCCTGGACCGGTCCGTCTGGAGCTGGTCTGCCTGAGGCCAAGGCGAACACAACGTGCCTCCCTCATCCACCAGCGGGGGGGGACTGGTGAGGACCGGCTATAACGGCGGAGCATGGGCAAGCTGCCACAGCAGAATAAGGGAAACGTGCTGCTTGGTTTGGTGGTGACTGGAATACTGGTGGAGGGGTGCTGTTACAGCGGGAGGGCGCTGGTACAGCGTGATGTGTCTCAACGAGGAACACCACGAAAGCTGGGAGTAAAGGGGCCGCCCAGTATATGTGCATCGTATATGTGCGGCTCTTCAGCGAAGTTGCGGGGGGCACTACTACAGCAGCGATTGATTGGTCGAGGGGTACATCTTGGAAAGCGTAAGCGTAAAATGCAGTACCTCATTTGCACGTTATTCTACTAAGTAATATATATATATATATATATATATATATATATATATATATATATATTTATCTCTCCCTCTCTCTTTCTATATATATATATATATATATATATATATACACATAATATGGTTAACGTAGAACCCACGCGCCAGATTTGAGCAAGGAGGAGCAAAATAGTGAAGCTGCATGCTAATCAACAAACTCAACGTCTGATTGACAGTTACGGTTAGAACGACGGACGAACGAAATCACGCATGGACAGCCCATCTGCCAGTCGTCATAATTTTTGACTGACTGACTGACTGGCTGGATGGCGCAGAGGCTGCGCGGGACAGAACCAACCACTGACGAGCTACGTCAGCAGCTACACGCCGAAGCAGCACCAGCAGCGGTAGCAGCAGCAAACACGGCAACAGCAAGCGCAGAAGTAGCTAAGCAACTTGATGGGCGACTTCAGAGCCGAGTCGCATTATTATTATCATCATCATCATCATCATCATCATCATTGGCGTGCGAGCTGTCAGAGAGTGGAACACTCTTCCGGCTAGCTTGCGTTGTTTGAAATCCTTAAATAACTTCAAGAAGAACTTAAAGTGACACCTATTACCCCGTCATAATGAACCTAGTAATGACTTCAAGAAGAACTAAAGTCCACTATTACCCCATCAATAGTGGATACACTACGTCTTCCTCAATTGACTCTCGCAAGAGTAACAAAGTTTTTATTCCGTGACCACTTTACCACACGTAATATAGTGGTAATTACGGCCTTGCGTGTTGAAATTGAATAACTCAAGAAGAACTTAAAGTGAACCTATTACCCCGTCATAATGGATACACTAGTCTCCTATCTCTTAACCAACTATAACCCGTCACTAGGGATACACTACAGTCTCCTCAATGACTCTCGATAAGGTAAACACAAGTAAGTTTATTCCGGCTGCATTTTACCAACACAATGGTAATGTCGTAGTGTTTAAATTACTGTATCTCCTGGAGATATTGGTAAATGTATGAAAAACATACTATTGTAATTGTGTATATAATAAATAAATGAGCTTGTTCAAAAAAATGATCGTCGTCGTCGTCGTCGTCGCTATTTGCACCCTCTTTGGTCTCATGATCTTCGGCATCGACCTCACCTCACATCACCACTGCCACCAAAGCCAAGACGACAACATGCTGGAACATGACAAGCATCGTTGGCCGCTCAACGCCGCCCCGACTCTGATGACCACAACGACAGCCGCCGTAACTCCGCCCCATTTCGCGGCCGCACTCATTGCGTGTTACCACTCTAGGCAGCGGAATATCACTTATGCTCATTCGTATAAGTGACTGCGCGTAAATATGTATACACACACACATATATGTATATATATATTAATAGAGGAATATAATTAACTCACTGCACAAGGACTTGTGAACTACCAGTCGCTACCTATATACGTATAGTCTCCCAGAATTTGTTCAACAAACCTTGGGGTCTAATACAACTCAGCGAAAATCCATTTTTTCCAATGATACGAGGGGCGGAAATATATTCTTTCAAAAAGAAAGCGAAATTATCAAAAGTGGTTGTATCAAGCTTTTTATCCTGACATATCTTCACTAATTCCGCGATTGCAAGAGGCCCAGTTATCCTATCGACAAGCAAATCATACCTGCGTGTTTGGAGAAAACTGTGCACCTGTTGATTCACATTCTACGTTAGTTCAAAGCCGAACAAATGTTGTATTGAAGATAATTCCTAAGAAACAAAATTTACAATTATTATATTTTGGCTTCTACGCTCAAATATTCATTTTTAGAAGACATTTGCGTAATGCCCGTTATTCCATTAAAAAGCAAGATTTGGAGAGATGGACAAACTTTGTGAGACCCTCTATACTATTGGTTTTCATAGTTTCCAACTGAGACAAAACAAATACCAGAGTGAACTGTACTCTGGAATTATGATTATGATTATTGTTGTACTTGATTATATTGTAAACTTCATGTATATATATATATATATATATATATATATATATATATATATATATATATATATATATATAAAGCACGTTGCGGCAATGGAGGCATGCAAACTACCCTAGTTGTGCTCGTTCTTCTTTTCCTTAGGCTGCCAGGGTGAGTACAAGAGAAATGCAATGAACGTTCTGATAGGAGTTCTAATAAGTCCAGAGCTACGACTGACTTAGCTAGTTCAGTTCGCTAACGCACGTTAGAATTACTAACAAAAACGATTGCCTCTTGAGGATTCCTTCTAATTCGCTATCGTCGTCAGGTGGTGCCGTAGACCCTACGCCTTAGTGATTGCGAATAGAAGTCCAAATCTGGGAAGTAATTATTCGCCTACAATTTCGTTTAACCTTAAGACAGCAAGAGACCAATGAAATGGGCCTATTACGTGGCCAACGAAAATTCGCGGTGAGATACCCACAGGAGAGTTTGTTTCATATGTCGAGCTACAATTCTGCCGTGTTGCAACATTAATAATATCAAAAAAGTTAAATACCTTTAAACATTTATAACGTCAACGATTACAATTACAACAATAGGTAACCACCTAAGCGAATTTAGTAGCAGCATTCAGGATACTGCTACTAAATTGGTTTTGGCGGATAGGCAGGAATAGTCCGTTTATGTACAATATCCATTCTAGTTACACAAAATATGCACAAGCAGAATGTACCGTAATAGCGCCTCTGATGTCCACTACCGCCCGACGTGTAGAAAGTGAATGCGCTTATTTATGGGCTCTTCATGTGCCATGGTCGCGAATTAATCGCATCCTTGTTCCTAGCACGCCAATCGGCCGTTTGTAGTAGCCGACTTTAATTGGTCATATTTTTAACTTTAGTTTAATTCAACTCCGGTGATTCAGTTCGGACGAATTGTGCAGCTTCGGGCCTACGAGTTGACGGATTGGTACCTATGTGACCGCCCGTTGCCGTCGGCAACTACGGGCCTCTACAGCTTTAGTGCAAATCCACCCGCCCTCACGACCTCAACTGTGCCTATGGGCACCCCCTTCCCCGCCCGCCCTTTAGCATGGGGGGAACGTTCTGACGGTCTACTGCTCTCGAGAAACTGCTGCAAGCACGGCTGTCCGTTCGACTATACCTGTGGAATAGACAACGTACACATCGGTCGTCGCCCAGCAGTGTCGAATCGAATAGCCGCCACCGCACCTTCATCCTGACCACTTGACAGGAGAGCAAAAGGCAGTTGCAAGCAGGCAGGGTACCGGGCGAGCTGCCGCTAGTTTAAGCAGTTCGGCCGGCTGATGCTGGGACGGGGCGGCGGCGGCCGGGCACATAGCGTTCGGTGGTAAGCGTGTGGGGAAGAGGGACACCTTTCAACTTTTACGGGCCACAAGGCAGGGATTTAATTAATAGTTAGTTCGAAACTACTATGACTACTACACTACAGCAACGATTAGTACTGGTATTCTTTTTGCTGGTCTTCTGCTGCCCGCCGGTCGGCCGGCCCGAAAGGAGTTCTCTCATGTCGGTCCATTTCGATGGATGAATTCAGGTGTAGCGGCGGCGACGGCCCCAGTAGCAACAGTGCAGAAATCACATTTATAATTACTGCATCAGCGGTAACAACAACAGCAGCAGCAGAAGATGATGCCTATGGTAGACCTAGTCGGACTAGTCGTAGGCCAACATTAAAGGGATGTGTTATATATTGGAGACCCGAAGCGTACACCTGGCAAGTGGTTGAAAGGAAATACGGCCAAATAAGGCTGCTATGTTAAACCTAAGAGTACAATGTCGACGGTACGACAAAACGGCAAACAGCTTCGACCCGCCAGATGACCGAGCAAGCGTTTGTTCCTTTTGTCAAACAGACCGCACTAATCGGTAGGTTGACAGTTCCAAACGAGAGAAGGATGGCAAGGCTCAAAGCTCAGGCGAGAATTATCTTTACTTTTAATACCCGAATGAGTCGTTTACCGACTTCGTCACCGTGGGCAGTCAACCCAGCAGCCTCATTTATGCTCGAGTTTCGGCTTTTCTTATCGATTAACTGGCCTTAGAAAGAGGACCGCCAACAACTCGGCCAAACAAAGGGTTTTCAATTAACGCTACCTCTGCACGTACTATTCAAAATCGTATATAAATTAATTATATATATATATATATATAATATATTATATTAATATAATATAATTGATATATTATATATATATTATATTATATATATATTATATATATTATATATATATATTATACTATATAGATATATTATATATCTATATATATATATATCTATTTATATATATATATTATAATATGCTTCTCTCTATCTCTATATCTATATATATTTATATTTATATTATATATAGAGCTTAAATGGTAGTTCAAAATAGCGGGATGAAATCCCTTTTGTTTTGCTCGATGTGTTGGCGGCCGTCTACACTCAACTGATGTATTGAGTTTCGTTCTCTAGCGCTCCAAGGGTCTTTTATTTTAAAATATTAAGTTACTCTTAAGTGCAGCTAGAGTCGCAGCTTCGTATTTCTGTAGATGCATTTTTCTGTTTAAAATTCTTACGCCTATTTTACGACAGTCTTGTTGCAAATACGAAATTTCAGCTCCTAACACACACACTTCGACACCAACCATTCGACACAGCAGCTGAATCTATCGGTGGCGCACTTCCGGATAAAACCTCAATACAATTGTGTGTCTCCGTCATCGTACGTACTCACGCTACCTTATCTATGTTAATGACGTTTGCACACTAGAGTTTGGAGTAGTTAACCTCACTGGCGGCGTAATTGCTGCTCGTCAGACACTCACAAAACATATATACATATATACATGCAGGCATACGTATGTATAGAGATTCACACATCCGCACACGCACAGAAACACTCACATAAACACTCACATCAACCAACGATCACCACAGCCATCCCAACAACATTTAGGCATAACTAACTAATTCCTAGTGAGTGTCTGCTCTCTCCCTCTCTCGCGCGCGCTTTCATTTTATTTCTCTCTCGCTCTCAGTGTCATTTTCAAGAGTCAATTTTTGTTGTTGTTGTGGTTCTCGGTCGGTCAACGCCGTCTATGACAGCCCGACGTCTTGGCCGACGACGATCATTTATTTGAACGTTTTGCGTACGCGAAAACGCAACGTCAATCGTCCACCAATCATCACAGTTCACAGGCGACCGGTGGGCCTGATAGGCCTTTTGCCCTTTTTCTTGTAGGGAGGGCTTTGGCGTTCGAGGTCCTCGTCGTCGGCGGCGGCGGTGGCGGCGATGGCGGTTCGGAGGCAGATTCGAGCAGCTCCGTTAACGGGAAACTCGAGCTCGACTGTTAGCCGCTCTATTGGGCGGACCTAAATACTGGCCGAGAGAGAAGTGGCAGAAGTCATCGCAGCAGCAGCAGCAGCGGCACCAGCAAGCAGTAGCGTTTAGCGGGTGGCGACTGTGGTTGTGGCAATGACGTCGACGACGACGAGAATGACGACGACGATGAAGAAAACCGCGGAGATGCTTCCGTGAAGAAGAATAACGCCTTGATCTGGCTCAATCAAATTGGCCACCCTCCCTTCGTCGCTCGTTGGTGTTTCGCTCTTAGTCAGTCAGTCAGTCGAGCAGCCAGCCAGCGAGGCAGCCAGCCCTGTCCTGTCCCAACCCGCGCCGTTTTAGCAGCAGGCCGATTACACGCGCGATTATCGAGCGTCGGACTTCGGGTGCACTCGCTCGGGCGGCGCCCCGCTATGTTCGTACCGAGCCACCCACTTACGTTTCTCGTTCATCCAAGTTCTGCGGATTCGCGGGACCGGGACGACCGGGTCTGAGTGCTTGTCGTGGTCGGTGCAGTATACTGTAACAACAACAGAAACGACAGCAAGATAGCATCGCAGCAACAACAACAACATTAACAGCAGCAACAACAACACAACCATTTCGCCGTTAATGTTCTTAAGTTAATGTGCTGTCACTTCGCTTTGGGTTCAGGAAATACTCGAGAACAACAAGTGCTATTGGTCAGGGCGAACAGAGCGGTAAGGGAAGCAAATTGAGCAACTGAACCAGAGATGCAGTTTGTATTCCTGCTGCTCTACTGCTGTATCGTTGTACTACCGTCTCGTGTATAGGCCCTCTGACGTATTCTCCTTCTCTTCTGCTCTCTGTGGTTCTCTACTCCGCAGTATATATATATATATATTCCTTGTATATATGCACGACCCTACCCTGTTCAAACAGCGGTGGCACTGGCTCAGCGCCGACATAATGAAGCGTCGGAACGATGATCGATACACGTATTGTCGACCTTCAAGTGTCGGTTTCACCAGATTCAGGCGATCGCCCTTCACCCCCTCCCCCTCCCCGCCCGTAAATCAATTAGTAACGCCATCATTAGCCGATCGAATTTGATGTGCTTCAATTGTCGTTGCCATCACTGATGCTTGGCTGCGATTTTCTGGTCGGAACGCCTATGTTTATTGTATATACTAGTTTCTATCTATGTATCTATGCGTATATGATATATATATATATATATATATATATATATATGGACAAACACGAACGTGCGGCACATAATATTTAGTTATAGAATATCATAGCCCTAGACACCGACACTGTTTTGTTTACGCTACACATTTAAATGCACCCCACACTTACATTCCTCCTTTAAATAAAAAAAATTCTTACAAACGCTGCCAGGTGAGATACGTTTACTCCTAAACCACTTGCAGTTTGCCCTCTCTTCGTCGCTAAATAATTGCATGTTTTTAGAGAGACAGCGTTTTGTTCAAGTTGCTAGACAAACAACAATGACTTGTATGATTAACGTTGTGTAAAATACTTTTACGGTTGTCGTGTATTATTTACGAATGCCTCTGCACTGTCGATTATGTTGATCAATATCACGCACGCAAATAATGTCACCGTGCTAATACCATAACGGGATCTTGACTGTTTTGCAGAAACTCGCAAACTTCGCCCTTTTTTTGTAAGCCCGACCTACCATACCTCCGATTGAGAGAAAGAACGTAACTGGTGTATTGCGAATTATGAAAGGAATAAGCGAGCACGGCTCGACGTGCGATAAATGCTCAGACTTTATCGAGGAGTGTGCAAACCTGGCTGATTCATTCGTTGTTTCGTGTCAAATCCGCCAGATTTGGAATACCATACCGCCATACTTGGAACAAAAATGCGCTGTTATAACAACCGTCACAACGATGACACACCGGCACGCCGAACCTGTAAGTGAAAACCTAGCCTTTGTGAGATGAGCCTCGAATACCTTTGATGGTCGTTTTTGCAGTACCTTTCACACAGGGCATATCGCGAGGGCTTCACCAAACGTATTCAGTCTATGTTTCGAGATGGACAGAACTGTGGCATTGCTCGCTGCCTTATTAACATTACTTGTAACACCTCATATATATAATAATTATAATAATCCTAGATAACAGACACCCGCAAACCATACTTCTGTGTCGTCTGGTTCAATCATATGCGTTTTATTGTATTCCACAAAGGTTAGGTTCTCTTACTTACAGGTTCAGTGCCGCCGGTGTGTCGTTATTCCATCATATTGAGCAAAACAGATAGCTGCTGCATGTGCACGCAACGTGCACAAGCCGTTCATTTCACGGCTACAGTGGTATAGTTAAGTAGCCAATCGTGTTACAAAGCCTTGGCAAGTGTTGTTTTAGTATTTGCAATATGTATCCATTTAACAAGTCCGGCGCTCATAGCAGACTCGCAACTATTTAGTTTGTGAGCTCTCTTTCTCTCTCTGTGTTCATTGGCCAGCCCTTTTCTCTCTCTCTCTCTCCCTCCCTCGCTCTCTCTCGCTCTCGCGCTTCATATATATATATATAATGTTGCCTTAAATTAATTGATTGAAGCAGATCGATCATAGAGTCTTCTGGTGAGATCGTGTCTGTTTGCTCTGTCGAGGGGTTAACCATCCCCTCGCTCCTGCTGGGGTGCGGGGGTCGGCCTTCGACAGCCAACCTAGACGGCCTATAGACAGCTGTCCATTTAGATAGGTGCTGTTACAGCCATTGCGTCGACTATAGCGCAATAGTTCGACTACTATTACTACTTCTGCCGATGCCGCCGCGACGCCGCTACTATGACGTTTAGGCAGGGTGCTGCTGTTCCTCCTGCTGCCACCACGCACAAGTATCGTGTGGTAGCGTCACAGAGCGTCGCGTAGCTTGCACGCAGGCAGGCAGATAGACAGGGGGATATATGTACAGATGATGGCAGCGGCCGTCGTCGTCTTCAGAGCTTCATCAGCAGCGTCGTCATATTGATCGAAACGTGCCGCGCCATCGTTATGTGTCGAGTGGTTGCCGCGGCCGCTGCTGAGTCTGGGGTCTAAAAGCGAGCCCAGTCCAAATTTGGCGGGAATTCGTCCGCTCGAGGCTGAATGACATTGGCGCTGGATCGCCTACTACCCCACACCCCCATCCCCTATCCACTTCTCCGTTCGGGGGGGGGGGGAGGGGGGGTGTAGATCAAGAGAGCGAGCTCGTTCACCCGTGCGCGCACCAATCGTGATTGATGATTAAGCTGGGGCAGACGAAGAACGCTGCCGTGGCGGTCACGCAATGAACTCGCCTAGCTGGCTGGGTGATGTTGGCGGTGGAAGCTCTTGCCGGGAGTTGGATCTTCTTGGTTCATTGGGGTGTTGGTCGTGGTGGTAGTGGCTTTCGTTGGCCGAGATAGCTCAAGAAGCCAACAAGCCAAGGAAAGGTTTGATCGCTTGTACGCGGGAGCACGGGGCGAAGGGTGAACCACAGCTCGAGCCACGGGCAGCTCGTGCACACAGTGTTGGACGGAGCCGGGACTCGCGTTTATCTAAAGTTAATGGTCTCTGTCGGTTGTTGTTGTTGGTGGTGATGTTGTTGTTTTGTTGTTAATGTTGTTGTTGGTGATCTTGTTGTTGTTTTTGTTGCTAATGTTGTTGTTGGTGATGTTGTTGTTTTTGTTGCTTATGTTGTTGTTGTTGTTGCTGTTGATAATTAATTATTGTTATTGCTGGTTTTGTTGCTAATGTTATTGTTCTTGTTGTTGTTGCTGTTGATAATGAGTTATTGTTGTTGTTCTTATTCTTGTTGTTGCCGTGGTCGCAACTATCGTTGTCGGTGCCTTTGTCATCATAGTCGTTGTCAATTACTGATAGGGTTTTCTAAGACGGTAGATATTTCTAAAGACACTCGTCGTCGTTCTCGCCCTCGTGCTCATCATCCCATAAACCGACGCAGGCACCGCTGCTTCTGCTGCTGCTGCTGCTACCGGCTATGACAAGCCCCGTCATGCTACATACAACATCCGCGCATACAATCGAACATACAGAGAGACACGGGCATAGTCAGACGGCTTATACTATAAGACGACTGGTTTACTGGCACTGCGTATACTCTCGCCACTCCCGACGCTCGCCCGAACACATGCCGATGACAACGGCGCGCAAGCGAGCGATAGCCTGTGTTCAATGGCATGCAATTGATCAACTGCATTGGCTGCTGTTGGATGTTGATGGCGGCAGGACCAATCGCTGCCATCTTGGCGACCGGACCATCTTGCGATACTGGAGGCGGACACATGATGGGCCTGCTATGCGACCATAGCTATGACCACTTCTATAGTACTACCCTTACCCCCATCAGCACGTCAACCATCCGAATTCACCATCCGAATACGAATCCTACAATGTCCTAGAGTCCGTCAGACTAGCCAGTCAATCTATCACAGCCCCAGCTCTCCGCCCCCGCACCAAGGCTGCTTCTCACGTGACGGACGCGGCTGACAGAACTGACCATTCGGTCACACTAATGGCACGTGAGAGACTGACGGTCGCTTTTCCACCCTCAACCGTCTCGCTGGTGTTCATGTTCCTCACATCACCTCTCCGCCTACGGTTCCTGTCGTTACCTCCTCCCCCCTCCCTTTGCCCGTTGTTATAGCCCGTCTTATACTTAGCGCAATAGGAATAGCAATGGTTGGTATGAGTAACAGCTGTGGCTGCTGTAACAAGAAAAATAAACGCAGCTGTAACACGGACAGTACCCCCTTCTTTCTTCCTTCCTTCCTACCGCAGAAAGAAGAAACCAAATCCTTACAGTTGTCATCGGCAAACTACCTACTAAAAGGTTACACTTTTCGGGCAGACCCTCAGCCAGGATTTAACGTCCACGGGACTGCTTTTTGCATTGCTTCATAGAAGGACCCCCATAAATACAAATGTGCAACGGTGGGGCTCGAACCCGCACACCTATGTGTCTCCTTCGATCGCGAGGCGCAGGCAAATGCACTACGCCACCGGGCTCGACACCTACTAAAAAGTAAATTGGCTCAAGTTGCCGTCCCGTTGTTGTCGCCGCCGCCGCGGCCGCCGCACAGCAATAAACGGAAGAAGGACTTTAGATGTTGTCCGGGTTGAAATTTGGCTTGATCTAGCTTTCATCTACTCCTGTCAGGTAATGTCGATTTGGCATGCATAGCAGTCGAATGTTACCTGGATTTTGCTTGGGTTTTAATTATGATTATGGTTTATTAACACCCCGGTTGGGTAAAACTGTTCCGTGCTGCATAACACGTGATGAAACCCGTGGGCTGCAAACGCCATAGTTAAAGGTCTGCTCTTATATCCGGCTGCTCGCCAGGCCGTGCTTGTCATCGCTACCGTAGTATATATTCGTAAATCGATTTCATTCATTTTTTCCGTCCACTTTAAAGTACAGACCTCAAACGTTCTCTTCAAACCCCATTGAAGTTGTGATTCCTGTATCATTAAAGTCCCTCCCCCCTCTAAGATATGAACTATTCTATTTCTACAAGAATTGGCTAACCCCAACCCCCGTTCCATAAATAACAACCTGGCTCTTTCTAGTAACTGCAAAATTGCTTCTTCCAATTTTTTCATATGTGATATACCGAATGTTGCTATTGATTCTATTTTAATTTTGAAACGGGCGGACGCGGTATGTATTGACAACATTTGCGGGTCCTTAATTGGCGCTGCCGCTCGAATTGCTTTTCCCACTCTGCTTTCCAAATGCCCTCGGAAACGGCTACCATTCGACTCCCCAGATAAGTAAATTTATTTACAAAATGTACTACATTGTCCCTGACTCGAGCTTGGGTTTTAATAGTGTCCATCAAGACTGCGCTTGGGACCAACATCATACTTGGGGCAGGCTAAGAGGCTTTGGCAGCGGATCGAAGAATTTGTTTGGTCAGATAATTTAATACGTTGGAGGTGGCCCCTTTTTGACTACTCCTAATCGAAATAGATATCGCTCGATATAGAGTTGACCCTTTTTGGGTTAACGCGATCTTTGCCGAACTCTGTCGGATAATGGAGTGAGCACCGACAAATCCAGAAAATATTGCTAAGAGTTGAAATAGAAATAGAAAGAATCAAAAGACCGCGAGCTATACTTTATATTTGTTTCTATATATATATATACCATTTGAGCATTACAGTACCTAGGCGTTGTAATACAAGGGCAAGCGGTTATATATATATATATATATATATATATATATATATATATATATATACATATATATAACCGCTTGCCTTTGTATTACAACGCCTAGGTACTGTAATGCTCGCAACGCCCTGAAGTTAACCATCCGTGCGGATGTGTAGGCGTCGTAGCATCGGAGAGCCAAACTGGTTGCCGAAGCCGCAAGCTTCGTCGTCCTCGTGTTCGTTGGTTGCCCTCGGAAGCTGCGACACTAAAATCACATCCACTTAGAGCCGCCGCTCATTTTTCAATGATGACATACTTCGATTTCGATTGGCGCTCTGCGCATCTGTACACCATTCTGCCGCGAACGCGAATCGGGACAGGTCGACGCGCCATAGGGCGGCGACTGTAGATTTATGACGCCCGTGATTTTGTATTGACGCTGAACTAATTGAAGTTCACCTTTTGCACGTGGGCGTGTTCCGACATCGCATCGCCCGCGAGAGATTGTTGTTGTTGTTGTTGTTATTGTTCAAGCAATCGCACTGCGACAACAGGCACAACAGCGACAACAACGACAACAACAGCAGCGACGACAACAGCAACAACAACAACAACAACCGGTTGTTCTGGCTCTTCCGCACAGCGACACTATGGTTGTTTTCGCGTACAGGCAGAGCAGAACGCAGGGCGCAGCTTTATGCATCTCCGCCGCTCCTCCGTCTTGCCGTCGCGCGCTTTCAGCCACTCACTCAGGATGCATTAGTACCCATTAGAGATTAAGTATTGTTGCCAGACAGGTAACTGGTGCCTATCCTGCTCACCCGTCCGTCGATGAGCCGATGACGACGACGACGACGACGAAAGACCGACTCTCTTGGCCTCCTGGCTGGCCTAGCAATCTAAGATATCGGCCAAGCAGCAGTAGAATCAGGACGGCGTCCTGTCTCGTCCTGCTGGGCGGCTGGCAGGACCAAGTGAACAGGACGAGCAGCCACTCAATGTCAATATATCACCATCGCGGAGGTAGTGGTGGTGGTGGTGGTGGTGGTAGTGGTAGCGCTGGTGACGGTGGTACCGCGCCAAAGCGTAAGCGACTGCAACGCGGGGCCTTGCAATCGGGCTGGGCTGGACTGGATGGGGCCCGGCTGTGTCGCTGGTGCTGCCAAGATGCACTCGTTTGACGCCGGCCGCCGGCACGAACGCTAGCTACATAATTGTGATAAATATGTCGATTAAATCCTCCGTTGTTGTTGTTGAGTCGCTAGGTAGGAGGTAGAGAGAGGCACGGCTTCTCCTCTACCACGGCTAAATTCCACCACTGCTCCTGCGCTGCTGCCGCTGCGGCTCGAGTAAAAGATGCATGCGTGTACGTGTGGGATTGTGTCGCTTGAACGATGGACAACGCGCGGAAAGCTTACTCCTAGAAGATGAAGTTGAGCAAAAATCTCGTCGATAGTAAACTTGATAATCATCTGTGGTGGTTGTTGTTACCTATGCTGCGGTGGTTGTTGGCTCTGTTTTTGTTGTTGCTGTTGCTGCTGTTGCTGTTGTTTTTGACGTTACTGTTGTGTTTCTTGTTGCTCCTGTTGTGTTTGTTGTAACTGTTGTAGTTGTTTGTGGCGGCGGTGGCTTAGGCGGCTAACGCACCGTTCGAAACGGGGCATTGCCATGGCAACCATGGTTAGCAAAGCAATCGCAAGTTCGAGCCCCGGCCTTGCTGGTTGTATTTGTTGGACCTGGTTGTCATTGCCCTGTTGCTGCTACATACCTCTGCTGGAGAAAGCCGATATAAATCCAGTACAAGAACGCGATGACGATAGACGCATTTAGACGATATCGTGCCACAGGGAGCTCACGAGCCCATTACGAGCGTCTAAAATATGGTTGTGAGAGCGTAAAAAAAGTTGTTGTTATTGCCTTTATTATAGCTCCTGTTGCTCTTGTTGTTTCTGCTGTAGTTGTGAATGTTGCTGTTGGTTCGAGTGGTGCTCTAGTTGATACTGCTGTTGTTATCGTTGCTGGTGCTGTTGTAGTAGCACACTATAGTACCTGGATCCGTTACCTGGGCAAGCGGGCGTATCGTTGTCATCGACGTTGCCACGAGCCCTTAAGTGAAGAATGAATGAGGCGCTCGCAACACTTGCGGGGCAATTTCAGGGCAGCTTCAACATCAGCATAACTACTAGCAGTAGTAGTTAACGTAGTAGAAGAAGTAGTAGTTGTAGTAGTAGTCAAAGTTGTGAAGTACTACTATTAGAAAGAGCCGCCAGTTCCACCAGCGTAGTGGCCTAGCTCAGCCTAGCTGCACCCACTTGTGGATGGCGACCACAAGTTTGCCGTAGCAGGTGCTGCTGCTGCTCAGGTATGCATCATAAGTCATCAAATGGCCGGCCGCTAGAAAGAAAGAGGACAACAGCTTTAATAACAACAGCTGCAACAACATCTTCACCACCAACACTATCACCAACAACAACAACAACTTCAACAACAACAACAACGACGACGACGACGAAGAAGACAGCGACACTCAGACAAAAATTAATGTCTAAGAAGCAGGCAGACGGCGCGCGGTGGGCTTGAGGCGATTGCCTAGAACGAGCCGTCCGTCGCCGACCAAGACGGCCGAAGAACACCATGATGGCATAGCTTTCGCCTCAACAGCTAACCCCATAGCAACATAGCTGCTTGGGCGCCTTCACGGGCGCCTTTGTTCATTGTCTCAGTGGGCCTTAATCGAACAGGCACTATCGAGCATTAGGTGACAACGGCTGTGGTAAACGGAGCCTTCTAGCCGCCGCCTGGCGACGACGACATACACCGTTCGTTTGCGGCGGTGCGTTTGTTTCTGTTTCAGCCGTTATAGCTACCGCTACCGCCGCCGCCGCCACCACCACCACCGACACCGTTTTGATTTGACATTGCGGCATCGGTCAACACTGACCGTTAGCCACACGAGCCTCTGATACTGCTGAGTGTCGTTAAGTGGCTGTACGTATACTGTGCACGTTAACTACTTTCAGATGCCCGTTTCGAGCGGGGGTGGCGATGACGATGGCGATAACGGCGGGAATAACAACGACGACAAAAAAACAGCAACAGCAGTAGCACCAACAAAATCAGCAGCAAAACAACAATAACAGTAACAACAACAGCAGCTGCTGTAGTAAAACAGCACTAATAACAACAGCAGTAGTAAAAACAACAACAACAACAACAACAAAACAACAACAACAGCGGCAGTATCAGCCGTCGAAACGACAGAGCGCTTACACTTGATCAAATGCACTGCAAAAGAAATAGTGCTGAAACCAGAAGAAGATTACCTGGTATGCAGCTATAATCCACCAGATAGGAAACCCTAAAATATAATACTTAATTTTGGAGACGCAATGAACTATTGTATAAATACTAATAAGCATATTGTAATAGGGGCAACTTTAATTGCGACTCATTAAAGGATAATGTACGAAGCGCAGCTTTTGTATCCGGAACACATGAGCTTAAATTGCAAATTAAAAACAACAAGAATTAGGTTATGTACGCCGATACGATTATGTGCGAGTTTATGCTGACAACTTAGAAGTTCTTGTAATGGCACAAAACCGTCTGCAGTCTTATCTACAGGAAACCTCAGATCGGTGCCAAGAAACTGACAATCAACATCACCAGAACAAAGGTACTACGATTTTGTTGAGGCGAATTTTACGCCGTAAACGACCGGTGCATTGAGATACGAGGAGTAACTGTTGAGCTTGCCAATCACTTTTGCTATCCAGGAATAACAGTAACCTCCATCTGTCATTCAGCAGATATATAGAAGAAATGCGTGACAAAATCACCGCGGCCATGATTCTAATAAGATACTTCATTGACAGAGAACTAAAAATTGCGCCAAATGTATTTAGAATGAAAAATGTTCTTCTGCCTTCACGCATTTGACCCTCATTTTATAATATTAGACCTTAAAAACATAGATAGGCTAAAATTTTAAGATCTTACTTCGTAAACCGCACGTTGAGCTGGCCAAAGAACGCATCGGCAACAGTTACGCTAGAACTATGTATACCACAAACGTACGTACACTAGTAGAAGATTGACTACTGGGCGAGATACCGTTTAGTGCACAAACCTCAGAAGCATGCAGAAAATTTAGAGAAAACCGCAGCATGGCACTCGTAATGAGCCTCTATATCGAGGGGCTGCTTTTTGCAGTAATAATTGGAAACTGTAATCACAGAAGAACAGGTCAATAATATGCCGATCAATATGACGTGGTCACCGTCACCTTGCACCTCAAATGATTGAAAATAAGTTGCTATGAACTATTAACAAGTTCATGTGTAAATATTGTGAAAAATGCAATATCGGACGCTGCCAAATACTCAACTGCTCGTTCATCAGAACATATTTACAGTGCAGTCAAGTGTAAACGATATTTTTAACTTACAAACTGATATATGAACGACTGTACTTCCAATTTATGATGAATAAACCTGAAACAAACAGTAACAACAATAGCAACAACAATAACAGCAACAACAACAACAACAAAAACAAAACAACAACACCAATAACAACAACAGCAGCATTAGTAGTAACGATAACAGCGGCAATAGTAACGAGAACGACAGCACAAATAACGACAACATCAGCAGCAACAAAAACAACAACAACAACAGCAGCAGCATCAACAGCAACAACAGAAAAAATGACAAGAGCAATAGCACCAATATTAACAACAGCAGCAACAGCAACAACATTAGCAGCAACAACAACAGCAACAACAACAACAACAACAGCAACAACAACCGCAGCAATAGTATCAAGAGCAACAGTACCCATATTAACAACAACAGCACCAACTACAGCAACAACGGTAGCAGCAGTAACCACAGTTTTTTTAATGTTTAGTACCGAACGCAATTATAGTTTATTTTCTTTCTGAACGTAGGGGTTTCGATCATTCATAAATCAACGTGATTTCCACCAATCTGTATACATTTCTGGTGGATCTATGCATTAGAGCACAGCTCTAAATTGCGTTTTACGATGTTTTCTACTCCATCTCAATAGCTTCAAGCACCGATTCGCGCGAATCGAAACGTCTTGCTCTCACTTCTTTGCGTTGATTCTTTGAAAAGAGAAAGAACCTCAGAAGCACATTGGCTGAGCAATTTGTGCTGTTAGCACTGATAGACTATTGGAAACGTTTGTAAATGATATACTGACCAGTTGTCTCCTAGTTTCCGTATTTGTTTTGTGCGTGGAGGCTCTCGAACGCCCGACCACTCTGGGACTCGAGTCTGTGGTCACAGATCACGAGGTGCCCATCGAGCAAATTTTGTGCTGAGTCCAAGGCAATCGGGCGAGCTCTTCTGGAAAAACTTAGCATCCAAGCCCAAAGTTTCCTCTAGCAATGCGTATGTTATGTTGGACTTTTTGTCAATACCAGCCTTCAAATGAGCTACATGGTCGTCGCCCGTTGCTGTCTTTTGTCTTCACGGGGATCGTCGGACAGATTGAAATGTCAAGTTTGACATTTTGTGTATCCACACATTCTCCAGTGGTGGGGCTTTGCCCCAATGGCTAATCGAAGCTCTTCGAAGCAATCTTGTACACCAAATCCTCGCTGCACGTTGTACAAGAAAATGGTACGCAGCCCCTACATCGCTATCTGTGGAAGAATCGTTTCTAATTATTTCCCAAATATCAGCAAAGTTAACATTATCCGCCAGTCGGTTCTACTTCCCACACTCTCTAGTACGCGGGAAATTTTAAACACTTTCCTTTGTCCCTACGTACATAGTAAGTTTTGGAATTGAAAGCTTTTATAGTGAATAATTAAACTTAAATACATTTTGCCGTCTGGAAAGGACGGTTCTGAATATTTAAAAAAAAGTATAACAAAATAATATATATTCAGCGATATAATACGATATATACGATCAGATTGTCAGTTCAAATTTAGGACCGATCAGTTTTGATTTACGCTTTCGAATTAGTAATGTGAATGTGGAAATGAACTATTTTAAGATAGGGCTGGCCAAAACGAAAGAAATTGAATCATTTATGTGTCAATAAAAATTGTGCATTCCTATTCTAACCTTACATATCTTACAATATTGACTTTAAGCGGTACTTTTTATAAACAATGATGTTGTATAAAAGCTAATTGTGATCCATATAGAAAAATGATGAACAAGTATTACAACACTTATTTCATTTATTTTTCAAAAGTAGTTTTGTATATTAAAGCAGGGTTCGGATAATCACTCATCACCACCAGTACCGCCACCAATAACGATCTCGTTCTTTCTTCTTTCTTATTTTTACCGTTAATCGTTTGCTATGACGTCTGTTGTGCATGTTACTGCTGACGGCACATATATTGTTGCTGGTGGTGGTTGTTGTTTTTACCGTTGTTATTGTTAACGCTATTGCCGTTGTTGCTGTCATCGTGATTGTTGCTATTGTTGTTATTATTGCTGTTGTTGTTACTATTGCTATTGTTGCTGTTGTTGTTATTATTGCTATTGTTGCCGTTGTTGTTATTATTGCTGTTGTTGCCGCTGTTGTTGCTGCTGCTACCGTTGTGTTTCGATCAATATCCATGAGCCGAGGCAACGACGCGTCCATCTCTCACCCCCCCCCCCTTACACACACACACAAATCAATACTCATAATTGAGCACCGCTATACCGTCAACTGCCAGCTCTTACCATTGCTGCCACTACCACCACCACCACCACCAACAGGCCAGCCACAACGAGACCAACGAGAGATAACAGCCGCCGAACAGCTTTTGCCATGCGGCGACGACGATATGCATCATGATGAATTGATCTGAGCAAACACCACACAGATCACATATAGATATGGCACGAACCGACAACAACAACAACAACAACAACGACGATGATGCCACGACGCTAAGCCAACAAACAGACAGACAGGCAGACAACAGGACAACCGATGAGCCAAGTAAAGCGGACATCATCGGCGGTGGGATTCCACCGATGCGATCCACTGGAGCTATCGCTTTTAACCCTCACCTACACGCTAACCCCGCCCCCCGGCCCTCCTGACACAACGACACTACAGCTACTTCTCTCTCTCTCTCTCGTCCAAGCTTCACCCCTCCCCCCTCTGCTTCCCGCGTCTCTACCCAACTTTGCGCACTCATCATCTCGAATCGAGGGGATCGAGGCGCTTCCGTCTTGACGCTAACGGACATTCAGGAACGATGAACTCTTTGCTGCTCGATTTAGTCCCTGTTGCATATATATATATATATATATATATATATATATATATCAAACAGATATTACCCTCCTGCAATGGAGGGTGTTCTTATACATTTTTGTCATTTTTTCTACAAAAAAATATTTACTATTGATCCATCTATCTCTATATTGTCGAGCGTTGCTCATTAGACTCCTTTCGAGGTGAGTCAAGTGAGAGTGCTTATTTACAGTGCAAACGGTGTGTACTATATATAAAGCATGATATTCCGAGTACATCGTGAGCGACAGCTTTTACTGGATTCAAAGGCGTCGGGTGAGCAGCGCTGGACAGTATACAGATAGATGGATAGATAGTAAATAAAACATATATATATATATATATATATATATATATATATATATATATATAGGCGTACATGTGTGAGCGTGTCTTGTTTTTCTATATGGGCGCGTGACAATAGCTGTGACCTCCGCTTCGAGAAGGCGGTGGCGGTCCGAGTGAGGTTGTGGCGTTTGCCAATCTCGTATCGATCACCATCGACGCGCTTCAGAGCCTTACTCTAAAGGCGCTGCTGCTGCTGTCGTTGTCGTCGTGGCAGCAGCGAGCAACAGTTTACCATATACGAGTATAATATTTCTTGCCACATTAATATATCTGCCCCCATTACTTATATGGGCTGCTGGCGAAATGACAGGCACAAAACGTTGTGGTCTTGCTGCATCAACAACACAGACACTGAATGGTTGGTTGTACGTATGCAGGTATTCTATCTAACAGGAGGTCGACACGCGCCGGCCGAACGATGGCCGAGCTACATCAACGTATCGATAGATAAGCTGTTGTTGTTGTTGTTATTATTTTGCTGCTGGTGCTGGCCCGTTAATAGAGGTCGTGGGCGTTCGTGTCGGTATCATCTGCTCTCGTTCTGCAACCACTGCTCGTAATAGTAATAGTAATAATAATAATAATAAACATAACGACAATGCCTGTCCGGGTTCTGGCAAATAGAATGGTGGCAGTGACGAAGACTAACGCAAAAGAGATTATTTCAGACTATTGTCTATTGTATCTCGCACTAAGTGGAAGCAGCATTTTGCTGCTTTCATAGTTATTGTTTTGGGATGAGTAAACAAGCTTCTGTTGCTGAAAATAATAAAATATATTCGAATCTCACAAGTTTAAGTATAATGATAGATATATTTGTATTAAGGGTTTATTATTAATGTGTACATGTATCACAATTACCATTATATTATTATTTTATTATTAGCTGAAATATGTAGCAAGCAATGACACCTGCTCGAACAGCGCTGGTTTACCGGCCCACCCCTTATAGTCAGCCGCGGCGAATGAAGCGGTGGAGGGGGTGCTGGTGGGGCTCCGAAGTCTGGGGGTTCTGGTGCAGTCTCTCAAGGCGTTTATGCGCTAGACGCTGAGCCAATCAGGCTTAGTCAGGACGGGAAGAGATTTGCGACTGTGATATGTTGCGGTCGGAGAGCGCCATTCACTGTCCGCTCATCCAATCGGTCTTGATTTAAATCGTGAATTGCTATACGACATTCATATTTCATAGATCTAAGCTGGCTAGCTGCTCAATATCTCACGGCGGCGACTCCAGTCGAATGCGGGTAGCAGCGACGGCAACACCAACAACAACAATGACAATGGTGACAGGAAAGAAGAATAACGGTGCCAATAGCTGCAACAACAACATGTCGCTTGGTTTCACCTCGGCCGTTTGGCCGTCGTTTAAGCATATGAGATGTCATGCGTGTACATCAAAGTGTACAAGAGTCAATGACAACACAGCGTTAAATATGTGTTCTATCCTCAAGACTGCAATGGATGAGAGCGGTTGACGATCAGCTATTATAGTTGAGACGAAATACACCTCATTCTGCACGAATACACAGTATATGTACCCCTCTTTCTAGCTCTCTCAGTTTCAAAAATATTTTTCCCAACGGAATAGGAGCGGAAATATATTGTTTAGGAATGAGAGTGAAATCACTAATATCTGATATATTGTTATACTGGTGTGACTGTTCGGACATCACTTTACAAAAGATTACTTGTGAAAAAGTTGTTTGGTAGAGAAAGACAAAAAGAGATATATTGTCGTGTTCAGCAGAAAGATCTGCTTTTCCTGGAATATACTCATGTGGGCTGTAAGAGGACAAATAGTCTCGCAGCAAACAGTTGGCAAAAATAAGGGTTCTAAGATAATTATGTTTTTAACTGTTACGTTTAATAACTTAATATCATAGTATTATGATCAGCATTCATAGAAAATCCACAAGAACGTGCACTCAACAGAGATAAGTTTGATACCATATCGATAGTAGTTCGATTCGTGATATGATTACTGTAAGCTGTTGTTCTTCGTTTGCCACACATGTTTATATGTATTTATATAAAACTCAACATGTTAGCATTTTGAAGTAAACAATTGTTTCAATGCAAATGTCGAGTGACAGCCTCTGACGCAAAAAATTGGATGCTCTCGAATCTCTCGTCGAATCCTGTCGAGCGCATGACAGGCCATGATGGGCCACGGTCCCGGTAGGGCACGACGTGATCAATACCTCAAATCCTACACCAATGAGCCTTGTCTTGTCTTTCTAAAGAGTTCCACTTCGCGGACAGGGTAACGTATGTAACCAAGCTTTAGCGCTTTTGCTAATGGACCGAACCTAGAAGAGAAAGAGCTCTACTGATCAAACTTGTCCATCGGTTTTCTTGCAAGATAATTGTCCAACTGCCCTAATTAGCCCTAAATGGAAAAGAAAGTTGAATTAAATAAAAACGACAACCTGTCAGTTAGCCTTTGAAGTTTAGCGTTATAAGCGTTCCTCAGCGCATCAACAAGGGAAAACCTGGTCCTCCGCACGGCTTGCAACCGGCGGGCCCTTTGCGCGGCTGAGCGGGGTATGGCAGTGAAAATGTGCCGAGGATACCACAAGGTTAGCACCGATGTGCTCCAGGTTCTTGCTCGCCAGTTACCCTAGGTCCTGCTTGCAAGTGAACAAAATAAACGATGGAATGGTCAAGACACTGACTAGATACAAGTTTTATTGCGTGGAAGTGAGAGTGGGCCATGCGCGCCGCCGGGGACATCCGCGGGTGCTGGACCAGTGCGCTTTTACCCGATTGCCAATCAACGGTACGACAGGCCCGGACAGGGGCATCTAAAGTATTTCGTAATTCAGATATTTACAGGATAAGGACAGTTCCAGCACATTATGTGACCGCTCGTTGGGCTAATGGTCAGAGTGCTTCTAAACCTCTTATCGAACCCACTTAACTGGAGTGACCTTTTAGACCTAGTTACAGCCGTGATAATTCTGAGAACAGAAAATCCTACGACTCGTGAAGCAGTAGGATAGTTGTGCTCAGGCCTCTGATGAGTGCTTCTGAGTAAAATTTTAAGTTCACTAATAGTGTCGTTTTGTACCTCTTTACTTAAACCCTCTCAGATATGCACGGCCCGCATTGCCATGTATACGGTACCAAAATTATCGTTATGAAATGCGCTGTATTTACCCGACTGTGTTAAAGTGATGTGCATAGTCGTAGGGTTATGATTTTGAGGCATTGGGCGTGAAGGCTACAAC
This sequence comes from Dermanyssus gallinae, assembly GCA_003439945.1. Classification (NCBI taxonomy): domain Eukaryota; kingdom Metazoa; phylum Arthropoda; class Arachnida; order Mesostigmata; family Dermanyssidae; genus Dermanyssus; species Dermanyssus gallinae. The sequence continues at coordinate 22,190 of QVRM01003817.1, read as the reverse complement.
ATAACTTTATTTTGCGAATTGTTTTATAAACGCCCGCGTCGCATCTTCTGGGCGGCGTTATATGTACTTTATATGTAGAATTTTCTCACGAATACTCATTCTCACGACGTGCTAAGTGTCTGTATAGCAGAACTAGTTGTCCTGCAACAGCACATTTTATGCTCCTATGTCGGGCAAAAACACCAAAGACACAAATTGTGATAATTTAACTCTCACTCTGAAACAAGACTTCTTAAAGACCACGTTCCATTGAACAAAAAATGTTTTAACGGGCTCTACAATTCGTATTATCGATTCTCTGATTTTTTTTAACAATTTATATATATATACAAATTGTTTTTTACGCGTTTCACTAGGTAAAGAGTAGACGTGCTCAACATTTGCTCCCACTTATTTGATCCGTTTACCCTATTCAAGTGTGACAATCATAAAAACAAAATACAGCACAAAACAAAGTGTACAAAGTGTCGAAAATCACACTTCAAAGTGTACCAGGAAGCGCTAGTGGGGTTTCAACTCGACCCAGCCTAACAAGCGATCGTGCTCAATTCCCAGCGTCGGCGTTAGTTTACGTTTCGCATTGTGCCACGGTCTCTTAGCTCGAGGGACCAGCGCACTGCAAGCTGGTTTCGTGGAGAAGACGAAGATACACCGACTCGTACAAAAAGTTCCCGGTTTCAATGCACGTGTGTTGCCGAATTTTAAACATTTTTAATGTTTTAAATGGAATTTTGTTTTACTAAACTATCAATTCAATACTCATCGCCCGTCCGCAAAGGCCGCAATGCCGCCCACCAGTGATTCTACTGGTTCGCCGCCCATTCAGGATATATCCAGGTCACGACTGTGAACAACCGACGCGAGTGTGTGTGCACTTCAATGTAGTACCTCGAAAGAAGCCGCAACCAACACCCGGAATAGCGCGATTACGCTATTCCGGATGGATGTTTCAGTCAGCCTAGCCTATCCTCAGAGAAAACGCCTGCGTCGGGCCCAAGTAGTGAGAGCGCCACGGCAAAAGAGCGCATCATAGGCTTCATGCGCATGAAGTTGTCTTTATTCTCGGCAGCCAACATTTACCGTCCACAGGAATGCTTTCGCCATGTTTCGTAGACCCCATAACTAAAAATTTGCAACGGTAGCGCTCAAACTCATACACCTATTTGTCTCCCCCGGTCGCGAGGCGCACGCGAATGCGCCACGCCACCGAGCTCGGCAATGGAAGCGATGTCTGGTAGGAACTAGGAACATTAAAGGTGATCATATCGAGAGAAAGGCGGGAATCATTAATGTACAAAAACATCCGCAGCATGGCTCCCGGATGAAGACAGGAGGAAGATCTGGTAACAAGCGGTCCATTATCGTAAGGCTTTCGCGAATTAAACGCATGCCAAGGGTGCTTTCGATTTCAAACCTAGGGGAAATAGCGGTGGTCGCACCCACAGCTCATCGGTGTCGGTTTCTAAAACCGGGATACATAGAGTCCCAATATTAATTATCGAAGATGAGATGCTATGTGAGTTGTTTCCGCTTTAAAACAATCATGTGAAGAGATTGTCTCACGTGTGAAACGAAGCGAGAGCTGCGTTCGGCGAGATAATTTTTACCTCTACAAGCCAACTTCCTTCTTCTATATTTATTGGATACTAAACACATCAAGCAATTCTCGAGCCCGACCAATCCAAGTTAGGTCACAAGTGTATGAGGCCGGGACACTTCGCAAACAGGTGCACCATACCTCAAGTATGTAGGCAGTGTGGCACTCCCGGTCACCTAACTGCAAGAGCAATACAGCAAGATGTGTGAAGTGGTGTTCACGCGGCAGGTTTACTTGCTTGTCCCCGCCTGGCTTACCTTCGGGAAAGAAACCCCAATAATATTCAAAGTCCGCATACTCCACAGATGAAAGTGTGCATCCGGCGGCCGAGATCACCGACATTTCCCCCACATAGACATTTCAGGCTTGTTCAGTTTCAGTATGCTTTAAACCAACTTTCTTATGCTAGTGTCATCCTCGGGATCTCTCAATCACCCGATTACCCCACCTTACAGCTGCTACTCCCAGCTACCATATCAATTCCCATTAAAAAAGACGGAAGATTCACAGGGCGGCTCCGCCGGAGAACGCCCGTTGTAAGAAATCGCCGAATCAAAACACCCATCAAGCGCATACGTAAGGCGAGTAAGGCCGATTCTGGCTCAAAAGCACCGATTCTGGACTGTCTCAGATTCTTCCGGGCGTCCGCCCAGAGTCATTGGCCAAATACTATATTCGTGTTTTTTGGGCCGCTGTTACAGCTGCTACCGCTTGTAGACAATCTACGACGAATCGTACAAACATGAATGATCACGATCGCACAGCCCAGAGCGGTATAGCTACATTACACACCGCTCCATATATGATCAAATGTCCGCTATGCGACGGACGTTACACGCGGCGTGGCCTAACAAGGCGTATATGAGCCAAGTGCCACTGGGCCTTCCACCTCCATCACTACCACCTATGGTTAGAACACCTCTGAGCTCCCTCGCTTGCAACCCGTAAACATTTTAGAGGTCATCTTTGTTCTCATGAGACAAATCAGGCTGGTTCAAATTGTACGAAAATCAGTCAGGAGGATTTTTAGAAGAGCACTTAAGTATGCATATCAATATATATATATATATATATATATATATATATATATATATATATATATATATATATATATATATATAAATATATATATATATATATATATATATATATATATTTGCACACGGAGAGCAATCTCATGCTGCGGATCGTGCGGTTAGCTGTGTACATTAAAGTTCTAATTTTATTTGTTAAATTCTGTTTCGTTGTGTTATTGCTTCCTTCTTAACAACACTCGTTGTGAATTATTATTAATGAGACATAGTGTTAGCTTGACTTCCAAACTCTTCCACCTTCGAAAGATGATTATTGCATCTGTGCCATACTGAGAGGAGCTACTCGGAATTATGGTTTGTCTTACTTATTAGGTTCATTTGCTTCATACCGGAACGAGTAAATATATACGGAAAGGGCCACAATTTTTATCTGTTCCGTTGAGGGTTCCTAAAATATGCATGATAGAGAAATAAGCAGTGGAGCAAATAAGTCAGCAAGGATTCATACAGAAAAAGCGCGATAGAAGGGCGACATTATGAAAACACCGCTGTTCGATACGACCTCGGAGTTACGAGTCTGGTTGAGCGAACAGAGACTGTTCGTTAACTGTCAAGGGGGAACGGCACTGCATTTAGCTGGGTCGGGCTTTAAGACTAGCAAAATTGATTTGCACTAACCTTAGTCCCAGAAAACCACGAGGAAATGGAAGATTGAAGAGAGATAACCCGGATATAGAGACTAGCAGAGAGTATGTCAGAAAAGCGTGCCGGGTTTCGGGGAGAGGTAAGGGTGATTGATACGTGTGGTCTGATCGCGCACGGACATATGGTCTTATGCTGTTTGGATCTTCTTTTTTTTTAGATTTTCCGTGAGGCTGCTGCCCGTGTACGTTTTTTTCATGTCATGGCTAATTTTAATCCACTCCGGCATTTACCTTGTTTAAATTGGAAACCATGCAAACCAATTTAAGTGTGGCCGGTCTGGGTCTCAAACCCGGTCCTCCCGAATGCAAGGCAAAGCCTTTTGCCACTAAGCCATCTTGCTCTTCTGTAGTTAGTTGCCCCCTGTTCTTCCCGGTGCTTCTGCTGCTGCTGCTGCCGCCACTGCAGCTAAGATAGCGAGCCCGCAAAAGAACCGGTCAGCGGCCAGAGTCGGCTTTGATCGAGTACGCTCGACCAGATCTGACTCTGAGACCAGAGCTGAGAACACAGCGATAAAGGAACAGCACAGCAGCCATAGGAAAGGGCACTGTTACCGTATCAGCAGCAGTACTGGAGCCACCACTATGTACAGCCGGCGCCATCACTAGAACGGCAGCGTGGTAACAGGAAAATATGGGTGTGTGGTATGGATGTTCGAAGGGCCCCGAACAACTTCCAGGAGAACTGCTAACTGACGCAGGCAGCCAGGCAAACACGCAGCGGCAAAAAGCCATCACAGTGACAAAGCGTCTGTTGGTCATTACATATGTGCCGCCTCTGTGCGAACGTGTGTATGTGTTGACGTGCCTGTGTTTAGATGTGCGTGTCAGCCTTCATTTAGCAGCAGCAGCAATACCACTAGCTCCCACTGTTGATGCAGCAGAAGCAGTGCCACCGCCGTACAGCGAAGATCTCATCCAACTCAAGCAGACAGGGGCAAGGAGGTGGTACGCAAAGCGTGCCGTCGCCACCTCCGGCTCTCTCCACGTTTCTTAGCCGTCACTCCCTACTTTCTCTGCGGCTTCTGTTGCTGCTGCTGCTGGTGATGTTGCTGATCCTCATTATCTACGACTGTCTTCCACCTGCTGCTGTTTCTGCTCTACGACCTCTTTCATCACCCCACACCCCTATTCCCTATCCCAAATCCTCCATATGCCCCTACCCCATCCCGGCCGGCCGTCTATTCGCGCCCCTTAACATGATCCCGAGTCGCAACCCCGTGGCCTCGTTGCTTTTCGCCTTCGTTTCTCACCTTCTTCTTCTTCTGCTCCTTGTCCTCGTCTTCGTTTTGCGACGGTCTTCCCACCTTTACAAGGATGAAGACGAAGAAAACGAAGAGGCAGAAGCAGGAGAACCAGGCGGTCGTGGAGGCGGCGCCACCGATGAACGATAGCAACGTTAAGTAATTCTGTGTAATAATCTTACGACAGCGGCGACGTCGGATTCTACTACGACCACTATTACTATAGCTACTACTACCACTACTACTACTACTACTACTACGACAAACAGCAAAAGCAGTAGCAGCAGCAGCAGCAGCGGCGGCGGAAAGCGGCCCCATTTCTCCATCAGTCCTGCCTTTCCGGGCAACCGCGACCACGCGCCTCGCCATATGGATGGCCGAAAGGCGATGGAGCCAAGCAGACAAGTAGTTCGGTCGGTCGGACGCTCGGTCTGCCGGTCGGTCGGTCGGTCGATATCCATGCCGAAGGGCCACCTAGGCCAAGATGGGTGGTGTGTTGAGGTCGTGTTGAGGTGTGTGAGGAGGTGGTCGTCGTCGTCGTCGGCGGCGGCGGACGGACGGACATGATACACGCGCGCTCTGCGAGTAGCAGTTGCCGCTACGAGTTCCGTTCCGTTTACACGCCCTTCGCCCTCGAGGTGGAAGTGGCGGTGCTGCTGATAGAGGCAGCCGTTGTGATGGGTAGGCATAGGGATAGGAACAGGACCTTCTTAGCCGCCCGCCTTCTTCTCAAGCTTCCCTCATAACGGCCGTGGGTCGTCGGCGTGACGGCGATGAGGGGAGCCGCTCGAAATGGAAGAACGCGTCATCATAACGACAGGAATAGTGGCTGTGGCGTTCTGTCGTTGTCGTCGCCGCCGTCGTCGTCGCCTTGCCGTGCCCCGCTGCTGCTGTTGTTGTCGTTGTTGCCGCTACTGCGCTGCCGCCGCCGCCACTGCCGCCGATGTCGTCGTCGTTGATGCGCATAAAGCGCTCGCTCTTCCCGGACGACTGAGTAACACTAACAGAAACAACGGCGGCAACAACTGCTCTTGCTCGGCACGGCGGGCAGGCAGGCAGGTGACTCTTACACCCGGGGCCTGCCTACGACTAGATGGCTCCCGTCTGTTTCAGTGTTTTCTGCACGACTGTCGGCCGCTGCGGCAGCGGTCGTGGCGCCGCTAAATCTAGCAACAGCGTCGGCGCCAGCACCGCTAACTCTAGCGGCAGCGTCGGCGTCCCCACCGCTAACTCTAGCGGCAGCAACCGCGACGGCGGCGGCGCTGGCGCCGCTAACTCCAGCGGCCCTAACAGCAGCACCGGCAGCAGCGGCCGTGGCGGCAACATCTGCCCTGCTGTCGTCATACGTCTACGGCGGCAGCATTAGCCGCCGCTGCTGCTGCTGCTGCTACCACCATTGCACTGGCCCTATATGGTAATATTGCGATATTTCTTACTTAGCATTAGTGGCCTGCAATGTGCCCGGCCTGCGGCAGCGAAACTGGGCGGCGGAGGAGAGAGGAAACAAGAAGAGGAGAAAGCAGAGAAATAGGGTGGAAAGATGAAGGGCATGCACAAAAATCCAGAGATCACAGACAAGCATACGGATCGGGATATAGCAGAAAGAGGTCCAAAAAAAGAGTCCAGAGCTAGAAGACGAATCCGAGAAGCACGGTAGCGGAAAAAGAACGGACTCAAGCAAGCAAGGCCACCAAAGCTGTGGAAGCCGGGCAAATACAGTGTATATCATCTGATCAAAGGTTAGATTCATCGCTTAGTTAGGATCGGCTTCAGCGAGCAATGGAAGCGTTTCTCGTTGAAAATCCGGCTGATTTAAACCGATATAAATTAGGCGTGTCAAAATTTCACTCTTTCGCATTATTGGATCTTCGGCTACATGCATACATGTACAGGTAGCAGACTATGCTAATCATAGTGCCTCCTGCACTTACTCAAAGCTTGCGTGCTAGTATATATATATATATATATATGCATGGAATCCTAGATAAAAACCTACTACTTTGGCCTATGTATAATGTTATACATTAGTCGTTAAAAGCAATACGTATTCAGCATAAATGCAGGCAAAATCTACATCATAATAGTGTGAGATAAAATAATACTAATATGAGGCATTAGATACATTAAATTTGTTACGCTCTGACAACCACACTTTCAGACACTCGCAATGGGCTAAGATGAGCTGAAATCCACACTTGACAGCTCGTCACGTGATGAGCTGTGAAGTGTGGATCTCAGTCTTATAGGAGGATGACGCGTAAACCTGTGTGAACCTAAACAGCGTTCTGTACTTTTAGTATGCTCATAGAGTGCCACGATCAACCACGTCAATCTACTCAGCTAGTAAGCGCGTAGCCTTCATATGGACAGCCGCGTACCTTACGCGACGACCAGCCAAAGTGCACAGCGTCTGTTGATACGTAAACCGCTACAATTCCTCGCTATTACCACCCTACTGATTGTCTAGACGTCAGGGAATCGTTACAATTGCTGTATTGATGTTACTATTCGAGCCAGTTGTTGTATCGTAAGTAGTAATGTTGTATCGCTGGGTCCGTTGTTAAGCGCGATTGTTTTCGTTGATGGTAGTGCTGTTCACCGCTATGGCCACCATTGCACAGAAGATGGTGTTCACGTGGGGTTTAGGTGTTGGGCCCAAGACGAGCACTTCAGGCGATTTCAGATGCCGAAGGTTAGTGCGAAACCTGTGTCTCGACAGTGTCTTGTTTTATTCGCGTTGGAAGCTTTAATCGGGAAATAGAACGCTTTTTAGATTTGCTTTATCTCGCTCTCACTATTTGTCTTTATATATATATATATATATATATATATATATAGTCTTGCGTAGGATGGGCTATTCCTTAGAAATATTGACAATACATATATCTATACATTAGGCGTGGCAGATATCTTGCCTTTGTCTACCCTTTCAATCGTTTCAACGTTTTCTTTTCCTTTTTTCCGTCTTTTCACTGCTTTCATGCTTCTGCTTGCTGCTCTCTTTGTTCGTTTGCGTTCATTACTACGTTGTAGCTGTAGGGGGCTTTTGAGCTCTCAGATCGAACGGTGTCGCTCGACATCACCATTCTGGGCTTAAAAGCTGCGACCGTATGAACGATGACTTTTCTGGCCCCACCCCGTCCACGTCCGTTTCGAAATCGCCTACATCACTATCCGAACACGAGCGACCATCGTCACCATACCAATCATCGTCAGGCTTCAACCACACATACACCCGCGAGCTACGTGGTCGTCGTCATCATTAGCGAAATCAAGCAAAAATTGCCAACTCATGCACGTCATTTCGTTTACCGTTTAATTCATCCCCGGACAAAAATAATGAACCATATCTCATGGTTTTCTATTTTTCCCTACCCTCCTCTCTCCGAGTTGTCGTCGTCGTTGTCGTTGAAAACTGTCGCCCCACCCGACGACGCCCAATATCGGTCGTGCGATATTTGCACTATATATATATATATATATATATATATATTCAACTGCTAATGGCGTTTCGTTCGTTCGTTGTTCACGCATTGCTATCGTCGTTGTCATGGACAGCAGTAGCTTTGTAGCCCAAGCAGAAATGAAGAACCTCTAAGATATATATATATATATATATATATATATATATATCTGCATACTCTCACATCTACTATGCACTCGTAGTGGATTTTTTGTGAAATCGATTTCAATTGCCCGACTCGGTGATTTTGACGGGAAGCTTGCGCTGCGGGTCTGCTCTTCATTCATCTCCCGGAATCGTCGCCACTGCGCTGGGGTTGTCTGCTGATCGCCGTGACTTGTGGACTGGACTACGACTGATCTAGCTGACGCTGATTTTACCGCACAGTTGCTGACTGCTTCGTCAGCCCAAGTTTCGCCCGTTCTATCCCCACAGCCCCCTCCTACCCTCCGTCCGTCCGTTGTCCCTATCATTAGCGTCATCGTCACCGTAGACAATTCATCATCTATTAATTCGTGCTTTGCCAAATGATTAACACCCAGCACGGCTTGGTTCGACTCGACTCGACTGATCAACAACCCTCGCACCAGGGCCAGTCGGGCACAACCAACGTTTGTGGACAGCACCTCGCTGAGCCTCCGCTTCGCCTCCGGGGGAGTCGTCTATTCGCTTGCAAAACTGCTCCGAATGTGGGTACGCGCGTTAATGTGGACTCCAGACTATATAAATGTAGATATAGACTGTAAAGCGTTCAAACCAGTTTCTCCATAGAATTGGTTATATCGCTTGCAATCGTACCAATTTGTGAAGTATTGTCCGTTCAACCACATCGATCTAGCAAAAATGTGTGTGTGCGTTTACCGTCACTTCTAAACAACACATTTGCACCCCTCCCCCGCATTCAATAATTTTTTATTTTTACAAACTATACATCTCCTTCATTTCCGGCTAAACTGCGTTTGGCACATATTGTATGCATACAGGATGCAGGGGGCACCCTGTGTACAGAATATTGTGTGATTGCGTTTACGAGGATCTCAGGTGTCAGTCTTGTACCATTACTCTGAGATAGAATCTCTTAAAGTGCACAGACTTGCTCGATGTCGGATGCTTCTGGATTCTCTCGAGCACAAAGCGGCAGGCTATGTTTGATTCTTGCTTGACCAGGACATATGTAAATACCCGTTGGCTTTTCCACGATCCACCAGATATCCCTATTGTGGGATAAGGCAAATTTCCAGCTTAGTATGGTAAACCTAGTGGAGGAGACGTGATGGCACCTTATTCTGCATTATTCTCAGAACGGCTAGACAGTAACACAGAAAGTTTACTTGCATGTTCTGCAATTAGTGTAGTGGAACCGTGGATAGATCATGTGTCTAAGGGTTAACCACGCGTGCTTTAACAGAACGGTGCACCTCCTCATACTAGCCGTGTAGTGCGGAGATGCCTAGCGGAGCATATGGGCATGCTCTGGGATAGGCACCCGTGACCGCCTAGCTGCCCAGGTTTTAATCCCCGTAAATACTATTGCCATTACTACGCAAGAGTCTACCAAAACTCGACATAATGACGCGGACTTGCTTACTGTTCCATTTGGCAAGTAGTTGCAAATCTTGATGGACAGGTTTTGCGAGATGCCTGTAAGCCGTTTAGGTTTCGAATTGACGCGGTGACTGAAGCAAACGGTGGTTACATTGAATACGCACGTCCGTTAGGAATGACCCCACCGACACGCGCGAAAATGTCATTCAAGTACTTGTTTTTATTTGGATACAGCATTTGACATAAGCGATACCACTCACAACAGAACAAACGAATTTGCTACCGCACCTGTGTATAAACTAACTTCGCTTTATTTAGATTTAATTTCGCTCTAGACAGGACACACTTTTCGCACATAGCTCCTCCACATCTCTATAGCACGATATAACAACGGGAGAAACATTTCGCCTACCTCTGCTTATCAATCAATACTAAGCATTAGTCAGAGAGCTGAGAAGGAAGCGCACTGCCTCGCGCCGATATCGTGTGCGAGATACGACATAGCATGGACGGGGCCGCTAACATTCGTGCGTGTGACGGCGCACACGGCGTACAGCGAGGCGGGTAGTGGGGTCGAAGTAGGTGACGATAATGTCTGCAAGGCGGGAAACAAACCGGTGAAATATCAACGGAGATTGACAAACCGAGTGACATTAGCCCATGTCCTACATATAATTGTACGGGAAGGGAATTTTCACCCCAGACCATTTCCGTCCTCAGCAGACACAGCTCATCTACACCACCCACATATAATAGTCCTTAACTCGGGGTGCTCACAACATCGTCGTGGGTTTCCGGTGGGTGGGGCACGATCTTCTTTGCAGCTTGTGGACTCGCAACCTCGCCGCTCCCCGATCGGCAGCTCGCTGTTTTTTACTTTTTACAGCACTTAAGCTAGCGCCTGGCCTCGGGCCGAACTAATGCACACGCACATATATTTTTTTTCTGTAAAAAATAAAAAAAAATGTATTTAATTTTATGGGTTTATATATATATATATATATATATATATATATATATATATATATATACTTGTTTACTATCCAATTTCTGCCACTTCATTGAGATTTGACTGTATCGTCGTGGTCGTTCCTGTTGTCTAGATAACTGTTTCGTCTTTTTTCTCTCCGTCTCTTAGTTTGTCGCTCGTCTGCCAGACCCGTCACTTTTCTCGACCTTGTTTTCTCTTCGGTCTTCGTCGTCGTTTTATGGAATACGCTTTGTTCGATGATTAGTTACAGGTTGGTTTTCGACCACGATCTATCTTTCTGTGTTGTTTGCAATTGCCCGCCTCTCTCTCGCACTCACTATCTCTCTTTCTTTCTGTATAGTTTCCTCTCTCTTGGTGCTTATTTACTAATGTTTTGTGAATCAATTTCAGACAACGCGGTCGAGCTAGGTGGAGAACGCATGCTTACATAAAGTTTTGTCTCATAGGGGCAATAACGTACTAGTCCCAGAGTTATGCATAAAATCCCGACTGACAAGAAGACCACAGTGAATTATGCGATTATGCTTTGTGGACCTGTGTTTTGTCGCTCTTGACAATAATATTTGGTGTGTAATGTCTGCAACTGTGTTGAACTTAGTTCCCGCCACCTGTGCATAAGGAATTCCATACCTTTTTCTCTACACAAAGACGTATAGTCTGTGCATGCAAGCGAGAAACATACCTTACAACATTTGCATTTCAGATTTACAACACACATTACTACTCTCTTTGTCTGCCAAAGCAATATACATACCATTTATTATTATTATTTTTATATGTTTGTCTGCTAACGCTTTCGTCATTGGTCATCACTCAGTCTGTCTTTCCAAGCGCAAAGCGTGCACGCCGGGCTAAGTGAGCAGAGCTAGGCCTGCAGCGCGGCATGTCGATTGACGTCGGTTCGTCGGATGGCGAATGGTGAAGTCGGTTGATGTCTTGAAACGGAAAACATCTTTGACGCTGCCTTTTCCGTCGTCGTCGTCGTCGTCATCATCATTATGTCTGTCATCGTTGTTATTGCTGTCGACTGCGTTGTTGTTGTTATTGTTACTGTTCTCGTTGTCGTCATGGTCGTTGTCAGCAGGACAGCAACAGTGTGGTTGGTCATCAATCGACCACGATGACAGCGGGGAAGTCGGGGAATACTTCGTCGTCGAAGCTCGCCACCGCCGCCCCGGACGTCATGTGTGGTCGTGCACCGATCGTTAAGCGTGATCGATCTTCAATCATCATCAGAGCAGCCAGCCCCAGCATGTCGTACAGAACACACAGCTCGCGCTCCTGCGCTTTGATCATGCGCTATACGCTTCCCGCAAGCGATGACGGCTGGGCCGACGACAAAGATGGCGACCGCGTTTATTATGGCGCGCCTTGAGACAACGAGATACAGCCGTTCGAATCTTCGCGCGCTTTCTTCCCCTCCCCTTCCTCCACCGCCCGCACCCCCCCCCCCCCGCTCGCTCGTGCACCCCATGAGGTTTCCTCTTTATCTCTCTCTCGTTCTCTATTTATCTATCTATCCATCTATCTATCAAACTATCTACCTATTTCCCTCGGTCTGTAACGCCGCACTCGTTGCGATGCGGAGCACCCCGGGGCGACACTGAACACAGCGACTCATATTTACGTGTTCTCTTTTCCCGTTGCCTCTGTACGGTATGTTACCAATGTGTAAATGTGTATTATGATGGATTCCATCAGCATGCCTCTTTCTCGCTCCCCCCTCTCCCCCCGCCCCTTTCACTCGTTCTCTGCTGTATCGTTCCCCTGTTCATCCTCTAGACCCTTCGTCAACCATCGACCATGCGCCACTTTTCACACAATCTCTCTCTCTCGCGCCCTTGGTTTATCTCTCTTGCCCTCTCGCTGCCTCTTTCCCTTTGTCTCGATGAAAAGAAACCGTGTTCCATGGCACCGGGCAAGCAACGCATGTTCCGGCGCCACACGACGGTTTGACACTGGCGGCGCTCGCTTGTGGTTAACAACGCGTCTTGTGGTCCATCAATCGACCAGCCGGATAGTGCTAAACTGGCTTCTGCTGCAGCTGCTCCTTTCCGGCAAATCGCAACCGACCGATTCGACGTCGTTGGACGTCGACGGCGGCATCGTCGTCGTCATTGTTGTTGTTGTTGTTGTTGTTTTTTTTGTTGTTTTTATCGGTCGTTGCGTCGTCACAATCCGTCATATCCGGCTGTCGGGGGAGACGATGAGCCAGCTGATCACGACGACGCGGACGACGAAACTGATGATGATGTGGACGACAACGCCACAGATGACAATGACGAAGGGCTGGACAGCAACGAGGCCTTTAAGGCACGCACTCATCGTGCGCTGCGTGCGATATCGTGTCCAGATCGAGCTACACCGCCACCACCACCTGTGGCGAAGCTTGTCGTGGTCTTCGTCATCGTCGTCATCGTCCGATGATGCCACAATTCGACCAGATACACGAACACACACTTACACACGATCGAGACGAGGCGAGAAAGACGACACCACCAAACATAGAAACACAAACAACGAACGACAAACGATGTTCAACGATAAAGCAACAGAAAGTGAAGCACCGGTGCTTGCACCTTTTCATATGAACAGCAGCAGCAACAGCAGCAGACGAGCGTGCGAAAACAAATTCATCGACCAATGCTCAAAAGACGACACATACAACACGTTTCCGCCTTATTAAGGGGTGGTAGTGGTGGTGGTGGTCGTCGTTGTCGTGTCAGGCACACACAACGAGGTCGTTGTAATGGCACGCGTCGACTTGCACCATGTGCTGCTGCTGGTCTGCTTGCAAGCCTTTACGCCTCCCTCTCTTTCTCTCTATGGCACGTTACGACTAGGACGACGATACTACAATGCCGACGACGGCAACGGCGACGAAACTTTATGGCAACAGGATTTATTCCCTGACCGACCAACCAACTAACCCCCCGCATCCTTGATCTTCACACTATTCACACTCCCCCACCATCATTTTCAATGCCTTACACTGTGCTGCTTTTTGCCTGCCGAACGGATCCGGCGGACCGGCAAGAGTGGGTGCTGCCTATTGTCTTGGATATTTCGTTTCTGGGCTTTGGGGCAGCTTGCGGGCTTCATAAATGGCGCAACGAGTGAGCCTTCGTCATCATCATCACCACCACCGGCAAAAAAAGGGGGTTTTAGTGGCGCTACACCGCTGCTGCCGCCTCTGCTGCTTCTGTTGGATTGTCTCCGTTGCGTCAGCGGCACAGAGCTCTTTATTTGCCCCTCCGTCCCTTCCGGCTCTTGCCCAGCAGTAACGACCCCTTTTCGAATTAGAGATGGCAGTCAGCGACACCCACGACGACTCAAAAACGGCCAGTGTATCGGACGATTGAACAGACCGGCAATGACCGGCTACTCTGCAGTGACGACGGCAAAGAGTCGAGACGGGGCAAAGAACACGAGAAGTCCGCGCGAGAAGAAGAAGAAACAGTAGTAGTAGTTGGGTGCTGAGCCAATGATAAACAGCAAGATGACCGTTGCAAGACAAAGCAACATTGCTGGAATTGTCTGCGGCTCCTGGCTACTACTGCAACTGTCACCACCGCTGCTCAAATGAGTGAAACAAAAGGGCAGGCGCGTATTTGAATCAGAAAGGAAGATTCAGGCCTGGATGAGCCTGGATGAGCTACTTAGTCATCTCGACCATCTCGGGCTGTTCTGTGGCGCCGCACGAGGTACGCGAACCAAAGACGTAAAGCGGCGTCGCCGCCACCACTACTACCACCGTTGGATTTATATTAGCATCACCCCACCACCCCCCACGCATCCACTATCCAACCAAGGGCTGTACAGACGTAGATACATACGTCCAGTACTATTCAGCTGTCAGCGAGGCTACCAGCTCTACCAGACTACTTGTTAATATGGCCGCGTGCCGCTAGTATTGTAGGCAAGCAGTGACCGATGATTGCCAGCCAAATGTCTACAGGCCGAAAGCTCAGGCGTAGGTAAATTGTCGCCCGATCCAGTGTAACGATGCCGACGAAGAACTGGTCGGATTGCCCCGACGTCATCAATTAGCGGGCCGAGGCCGGGCTCCTCTTCAGGCCGTCCCGCTGGCTTGGAGAGGAGCCCGGCCTCGGGCTTGGCCTGTTGTCCTGGTAGGCTCTGTTTTGAATCGTCTGCCGTTGCGAGAGTGACAGAGAATGAGATAAAAAGAAAAAAGATACCCGGCGGACACGTGACGCGGTCAATTCGCCGCCTGAATTGTAGGGCTGGCTAGGAGATTCAAAAACTCGCCATTGCCAGCCACCCTTGTCAAAGACTCAAAGGCGCGCCTTGACCACCGTCGTCGTCGCCGCCACCGCCACCATCGCCGCCCTTCATTCCGTCTGGCCGCCCCAGCCTGGTACGGCAGTGAAGCAAAACGCAGCAACGGGAAACGGACAGTGTCTTTTTCATTCACACATTGCTCTCTTTGTCCAGTGAAATATATCCGACATAAATTCCAGTTTTGTTCCTTTGCCGTTTCACATACCCCCCCTCCCGGGCACGCCCTTCTAACTGGACACGACGGGCCACACGTCCTCCGTCCTCACAACGGCATTGCCGTACCACATCTGTCGGCTCTTGAGAGAAACACTGGCCCAACTGGGACATGTAGTTGTGAACGGCGGCGACGATAGCACATATTAATCCTGTCCGCCATGTTGCCTTTCACTTCGAGATGCTTAGCCACTGTTTGAGGAGCGCTGTGAGTTACACTAAAGCCCGAGTACACTCCGCTCTCTTCTGCGTGCGTGACAGCTCTTTGGTCCAACCAGTAGCTATGGTTAAATGACCAGAGTGAACCACGATTGAACGTTACTCATTTAACTACTTGATCACCCTTTTCATTTGGCTTCCTCTCTCTCTCTCTCTCTCTCCACCCCTTTCACTCATCCACACTTTGCATACATCGCGTTAGCTCTCAAGCAAGCATCAACATTGTCTGCGCTCTGCTAAAAACGCCAATATGCGTGACAAACACTATTCTCCAGTAGTCTTTAAATACTCTGGCATGCACCGCCTTGCAGTCTACAATGCAGCGATATGTCCGACATGACGCCAAACCGATAGGTCAACAGATCCGTCACCAGAACTCAAACTCGAATCTCAGACAAGTCGTCAAAAGAATGTTCTCTGTTTGCGCTTGCTGCGCAAACGCAAGTCATTGGGCTGTCACGGACGATAGAGGCAAATATTTTGACAATTAAAGTAATAGTGAAAAGCAAAAATTTTATATGCATGGTTTCAGCAGCTGGCAGACTGTATCAGAAAGAGCCGACTGCAGCAAGCGCGAGCCTTGTTTGAACTGAACGCCTCCTCCAAAACGGATATGTACATCTCTCGCGGCATTCCTCTCTAGGGTGAGGACATCCGTGCGACAGACGACGGTTTCAAGTGCCACCTCGAAGCCGCACCTCGTCAAGCAGGAAGGCTTGCGATAAACGCTGTTAGGTTTCGACGGTTAGCTCTCGGCGTCTGTATGCACACAATCTATAAATAGTGGTTGCAACGTGCCTTTGGTACTCGCGTCGCGGATACGATCGAATTAGACGCCGCCCAACTGGGTAGCGTCAGTCGCAAATACTACATGAGCTGTATTACCAGCGTATATGCATGTATATTTATATATATATATATATATATATATATATATATATATATGTGCATCTCATTGCAGCTCTCTCCGTATTAAAATCTGCCGCTGCTTGATTGGCATAGACAACGATGAGGATGATGTGATCCACAATCTCGCTCCCGTAGAAGGGTAAAATAAAAGTCTAAAATATGGTATGATATCCGGAGGGAGCTGGAGCGTGTCGGTTATGTGTGTTGTCTCTTCGTTGCCGTGTTGAAGTAAGGCAGTTCTGAAAACGAACGCCCGCGAGGTACGATATGGCGAGAATGATAATCGGTCGTCCAAGCCCAATCGTAAAATCAAAGGGACCACAAACTTCATGATGAAGACAGCCGTGGACGAACGGATCAGAAAAGCAATGAGGCAGTCGAAAGGGAAAAATGATAACAAAGGCATATATATATATATATATATATATATATATATATATACTAGTTTAAAATCCGAAAGCTTTCCTCTCATCTATGCAGAGACACGTTCTTCTGTATTCTAAGTATTCCACTAGCCAGTAGAGAAGCAGGGGGTCGCAACGCGGTTTGTTCCATCGCTTGAAAAGTCATTAAGAGGCACACAGGCCTCGTGTTGGCTGAGGATTCTCGGCGAACGGGAACGGCCAAACGCGAGGGCGTGGAATGGACTAGCCGGATTATATAGAAACGTGTCTGTTTATATATATATATATATATATATATATTTATATATATGCAGGTGTACGTGTTTGCGTATGAGTGAGGCGTACGCACTCGTGAAGTCACTTGTAGTATGCGCATAGCAGCATGAGAGAGGGCTTGAGGACGTCGCTGAAGTGTCGCAAGTGAAACGATGTCTGAGATTATGCGCGGCACAGCGGCATTGGCCACAAATTTCCTCTGCAAGCTCCACAAAGACAGCTCTTGGAAAAGTGCAAGCCTTTTTGGTCTTGCTCACGTGTACTTACATTTATATACGTTTGTGTAAAAGGTGAAAAATGCTCACCACATTGCACGTATGCGCTCGCTAATGAGACACATACGCAGCAAAAGCCGGTACGTACATAAACTCGAAGGCATCAAGTTGGTAACGCAGCAGGCAGCTTGGTCAAGGAACGTAATTAGCATTCGAGTTGTGTATGGGTGATAACCGGTGATACCATGCGCTACCATGAAAACCCAGCTTAAGTTTAGCTAAGTAATATCGTTAATGCGCACTTTGACATGCCAATTAAACGCTTTATTCTGATGTATGGTCTAGACAGAGAATGGGGACACCTAAGTCGGGTAAACTTTGATTTTTTGAAAAGTGTTTCACAATGTACATGAAGCGAGTACTTTGCCTGTCAATGCGGGCAAGAGGCCGCCTCGTGTTTCTATTGTTAGGCTGTGCACCAGTTATTAAGATATTTCGATTGAAGTTGAAGACGCTGCGTACAGTATAATTTAAAAGTTTTATTTCGGTATGGGAAAATAAAGTTAAACAGGTCCGACAAGAAGTTGGAGACCTGGATATTTTCAATGTCTCTCACCTTTGGTTTAGTCTTGCATGTAACATGGTTAATGCGCACTTTGACATGCCAATTAAACGCTATATTTAGATGTACGGTCTTGGCAGAGAATGGGAACACCTCACTCGGTCAAACGTTGCTTTTCTTACAAGGTACTTCATATATATATATATATATATATGTAAAGCAGACGACAACTTCAAATTAGTGTTTATATATTCACGCGCGTCATCAAGTTAGTAACTTCCTTTAAAAAATATTTTTTAGGCCATTGAGGATACCTACACGAATCATAAATCGTAAAGGTATTCTAAATGTCAGCATAATCACTAAAAGTCTAGAAGGCAATAGTTTTACAAGGAAACTTATGTTTTGACTTATGCATCTCATGTTTTGACTAATCTTTCCGCAATCGACAGATCACAAGATCCTATTGTTTTTCGCGACAGACCACCTTTTGTCTAACAACGACCACGCTATGCAGTCATGTCCAAATATATATATATATTGTTTTTTTCATGTTAGTACAAGTTTTGACGACAACGTCAAGTCATTGTTCATAAACTATGCCTCGTGGTGGAATCTAATTCACGACTCACGGGACCGGATTAGACGACGCCATTTAGCATACTATGATCTATAATAAGAACAAACTAAACAAAGCTTCTAATTTGCCGAAAAGCATACAGTGTATGTATATCGGCTACTGTAATGCAAACTACAACAATGGCCTGTCATAGCCAAGCCAATTACCGAGGTTATATATATATATATATATATATACATTTTTTTTGTTTAAACAATGGGTCCATGGATGTACAAATAAATGTAGTTTCAATACTTGAAGTAGCACGTGCGAAGTAGACGCGCGAACAGCAATTTGGTATACATCGCTAGCTATGAGGTTATAGTAGTGGCATGGTTCTTGCCGCATAATATATATATATATATATATATAGATATGTGAACATGTGTCTAATTTGCAACCAGCTACAACCCGGTCACAGTTGTTCGTGGTGCCATCGTCTCTGCCGACGCTGCTGTTGTTGTTGTTGCTACTGTTGCTGTCTGTTTAATAATGATGGTGACCATAATTTTCACATGGTGTCAAGCCCCGTTGCTTCGGTGTTTCTAGCGATGTGTACTTATTTATTTATTTACGAATACAGTTCATGTGTGTACAGTTCCGTGCGGGACATGTCGCCGCTGTTTATCTATCTACTGTTTGTCGTCGTCGTCTTAACCAATAGTGCCGACGGGGGGGGGGGGGGGTGGTTCTGCTGCTACTGTTCGGGGCTGATTATCACGGCAAGCGTAGCTTCATACAAAGGCGAGATGAGAGATTTTCGCACGTTTCGACAGTTTGTAACAGCACCCGC
This sequence comes from Dermanyssus gallinae, assembly GCA_003439945.1. Lineage (NCBI taxonomy): Eukaryota > Metazoa > Arthropoda > Arachnida > Mesostigmata > Dermanyssidae > Dermanyssus > Dermanyssus gallinae. The sequence goes on along the minus strand of QVRM01003817.1, from coordinate 3,103 downwards.
CACGATACCCCGCCACCGGCGCGACTACCTCCGGACCTTCATCACCCCCTGCGGCAATTCGGACTGACACACAGACGGACAGCCCGGCAGACGGATATGTAGACTCGTCACGCTGCCGCTTCATGGATACAGCTGCGAGATCGACAGAAGCGCCATCGTGTATTCGAAATTCTCTCTCTCTTTTGCTCTGTCTACGATCTACGTACGAACGTTAAGAGAGTACGTCTAACCGACGACCGCGACCCTAAATCAACCGATGACGAACCTTGTAGCGGAACCGCAACAACCTCAAGCCGCGACAACAGCAGCCGGCCAGCAGGCCATCCAGCCAGCTATTGCCGGCAAGATGCCATGATAGGTCATGAGCATCGTCCCTGCCAACAGCCCGTTACGCACGCCGCTGACATCGACCGCTCATCGTTGCTAAGTCGATGACCCCTCCTGCTCATTGCTCTTGCTCTCTCCCGCCACTATTTGTGTGAATATTCTGCTGAAAATATGAAATAAACATTTGAAACTGATAGAACTATTGCCGTCGGCTGGTCGGCCGATAGGTCGACAAACAGACACGCAGGACAACACCGAATAAAACCGTAGCAACGACAGCAACAAACCGTAGCAAGCAACAACAACATTAACAAGAACAACCACAACAACAAAACAACGACAACAACAACGACAACAATAGCGAAGAGAAAAAAACACGAAAGGGTAGGACGAAGATGATGTAGACGGCAAAGAAAAAGGAACAAGAAGAAGAAGAAGAACTAAATCTACGGTAGCTGGTGGAACAAAGTCACGGGGTCGCCAAAATATCAAACGCACGCGTACGCAGAAAGCCCAACCGTGTGTACATTAACTGGTTGTTACTTATTGTCGCCGTCGTCGTTGTCGTCGTCCACCGCCGCCACCGATGATGCCACGTCGAACAGCGACGAATGTTCATGGCCGTCATTCGTGATCATCACCAGCAACGTGATCAATATTTATTTAATAATAATAATAATAATAATAATATATATTATTATATTATTATTATTATATATTATTATATATTATTAATTATTATTATTATTTAACTGACTCATGTGGGTGTTGTTGCTGTTGTTGGTGGTGTCGTAGATGTTGAACAACCAGGACGACATCGGCACAGCAAGTCTTCACGAAGTTGCTTGGTTTGATACCTTCACTGAGGACAACCGAGGATATGTAGTAAACCAACCGGATGGTTGAGAACGGAGCTGTTGTTTACCGTTCCAGTAGTTAACACCATGTCGATGCTTCGTTTCTCTCTCGTTTTCTCACTCCCGCCGCCACAGTTGCGGTGCTTGATTTTGCCTTAGCCTTCAATGCCGAGTTGAAGATGTCGTTGTCGTTTTTGATGCTGCTGCTGTTGTTGCTGCTGCTGTCCCCGCCAGCGGCTGGCTTCTCCGAACGTCTATCGGACTAACCTATTCAGCCAGCTATATATTAATACGGACGCCGTTATGAGCATCGTTGGTGTACCCTGCTTGCTCGATTACCTGCCTAGCATTAGCCGACGCCGACAAGTTCAACATGCGGTCACCGTTCTGGCATCATGCCCCCATCGATGGCGGCCACGTCACACAACCCCATGGGCCGGCCGTGTGGGGGTGAGGACAGGTGTTGAGCGCGCCGGCGTACACACGTTGACACGATGATGCTAAAGGTGCACGACCCCTTCTCATAGCCGGCTTGGACCGCAGGGAGGGAGCGATGGGGAGATGGCCATAAGTAACTGCTCACCACCAACAGTCGCTACTGAAAGCGGCGAACATATTTTACACCATATTTCAATATACGTACACACATCCATACATACACACATGCATACGTACACAGATACGTACGCAGATCTATCTATATACACGGACAATTCTTGAAATTTTATGGTCATCTCCCATAGTTAGATGAGACGAAACGCGTTGCGTGACGAAGTACATATCAACACAAGCATATACATGTATATGTATATATATATACTTAGATATCGCAGATACACGCAATGCAAAGGCAACTCCCAATAAAACGGCTTTATCCATTAAACTGCGTCCACGAAGCACTGTAAGATTAGCAGAACCACAAGAATCCACGAGAAATGTTCTGCCGTACCATCGATGGTCGATGACTCGTTACATGATGTAGCGACCCTCAATTTAGTGCAGCTGCCTACTTTTCTACACTTACCTTATTACAAAACAGTGAACCCTTAAAAAGTGTGCTTCTGCTTGGAGACATTTGCTGCACCTTAGTCGAACTACGCATTTTGTTAGAACCCAGAGAATTTTTTTAAATTCGGTTTTACTAACGATTTATATATATAGTCCATTTTTACGTACCACTAATATGTGTTACGTCGGTATAGAACCCGCGGCTTCTTGTGCCGAAATTGCCGGCCACATCACCTTCTTTACGTCTTGTCATATATATATTTATATATATATCTATAACACTGGGGCATTGTTTCGAGGTAGTACCCATAGTCAGTTGAGTGCTAAATTTTTGAAAAATTTAAATGACAACATTTGCGCCACAATTCCTACTGTGGTTGTATAGCAAACCTAATTAACGCCAGTCATTTGTGGGGTGAAGAAACGTGTGGTTCATAGCCGGCAAGGCTGAAAATGAGCTTCCGAGACCAGGCCCCGGACGCGCAGACCCAGTTGAGACAGAACTACACTAAATGGCCACACTTGAGGCCATACCCAGACAAACAACAAAAAATATTCCCAAGCTCGCCAAGCTGGCAACCTTATACAAGACCACCTCCTTCAATCGCGCAAGGACTTGAATATAGTAATTAAAGAGCCAGATTGCTTCTCATTCGAGACGTCGAGGTCTAGCATAAAATGTACCCTGTAAGGGTCTTGTACGCTTTACTTTAACTACACGGCACGTTTATACATACACGTTCTTACTGTATCAAAAAGGTGGTTTTCACCTATCTGCTCTGCGACATGATGAAGATGAGAGCGCCGGACACATTTTTGAGACATGTCTTAACATCACTGGTGTTCCTAGAGAGATTTATATAAAACGAACCGTAATCAATACATATGTTCTCTTGAATGGGAGTAAGTAT